>JANEHU010000306.1:600000-960202 GCA_027563435.1 Nasonovia ribisnigri | reverse complement strand
ATAATAAACAATTCAACATTTAAAGATAATAATTATTGGTTTATTGGTTATTGGTTATTGGTTATTAATATAATGCATTCTGGTTTTTGGATTAGCAAATAGCTGATGATATGTCGGAGAAAAACATTTTAGGGTTATTAATATAAATTGTATAATATTCAATACTTACTGATTTAATGTTAGAAATATATTTGTTCATCACATTCAATCCCTTAGAAAGTTATTAGTGTACATGGTTTGAATATGAGAACAAATTATAATTTTGATCTGTAAAATAGGAACTTCCTTTTTGAAAAGAAAATACATGCTACAAATTCCATCGAAAGAGGTATAAAAGTTGGAGAAACGGCTTGTGTTTCAAAACTGGATATTCATTGTACTTTGATATTTATCAAGGTGAATATTGTGATCCGCAATAGGTTGAGTGAAACAGAAGCAGCTACTTTGGCTTCCTTTTAAGTTTTATGACAATAACGACTTTGATTTTTATTTTGATGGTGTTTTTAGCAATATGGGTAGTGGGTACCTTTATTCAATGAATAACGATGAATAAAATGGCAGGAAACAAAATATCAGTAGTGGAACTATAAAAGATAATGGAAAGTATTTTCCTCCAGTAGTTTCTAAAATGAATAAAAGTTTCAAGTTGGGTGAATTTGATATAGTAACTTCAAAAGGTGTCTGTAATAGAAAACAGAACATAAGAGGTGCTAAATGTGTAAATTTCATAACTGTAGAATTCTTATGTTGTAGGCATTTCCTTTTTGAATCAATTGGGCTGCAATTGTGCTGCGATTGGGCTGCTATGGAGCTTAATTAACTACAAATTTGATTAGTTTATTACGTATACTAATATGTATAAAATGTAGTTTTATCCTTCTTTGGTTGGTAACAAAAAAAAAATTTTTATTAATACTTATAATTTTTTTTCCTGACGGATTTAGTTTAAAAATTAATTATGTAGAATTCATATTACATATAATTATCTTTTAAACAATTTTATGGAAAACTTTATGAATGGTTTATTTATTGAGTTATTTGTATATGTATTATGATGTTTAAAATAAATTTATATCAATGGCTAAAATTGTTGTAACTAAAATGTCAATAAATATAATATCTCTAAAAAAAAACTCATGCTCCCTAAAGATTATTTTTATATACTTCTCAAGCTAAAATGAGCAAACTTTAACCTTCAATAAACATTTTTTATCTTGTTGATAGTTCATTACTAGGAACAAGTACCTGTCATAATCTGAATATTATAATAAAATCTATACTGTTATAAGGACATCGTAAGTGCTGTTTATTTTATTAAAAATGTTAAATATAAATTATCTTGTGATATATTAACATAACTGTAAACACATATCTTGTGTATGTAACAATAGTAAACAGTACTGCATATTAGCATATAAAAAATTTAGACTAATAATAGATGTGTTAAAATAAAAATGTTTGTAAGCTACAAAAGTCATCTTTACAAACTTATCGTGTACAGTAATAATTATCTTATTTCTTTTATACAATTATACAAGGTTCAATAACACCTGAACAATTTCTTGTTACAGTAGTCTTACGTGTTGAGTAAAATATAATAATGAACTTTCGTATTTTAAATTATTCAAATATTTTTTAGTAATTTTCTTTATTGTAATTATTCCTTGGTTCACTATTATTAGGTTGAGCTTCTGAATTTTTGAATAACTTGATCTCGCACGTGGCACGCGTGGTTTATCGATTAATGCTGTACAAATTTAAATTGTACGTATCGTAAGTTGCTCCGGTTATTTTTCAACATAATGGTTGATTTTCACGAAAGCACAATATTATGGTTTTCGATTTTAAGAATTTACTACGTATTAAAATTCTAGTTTTATAATTTATATTGATTGTGGTCATGATAATATAATATAATTTAAAATATTATATCAACTTTTGTAATCTGAGGTATTTTTGTTATACATTTTATTCGTCCTACTATGCGAAACATAGTTATTTTGCACAATTCATATATTTCATCAGGTTAAGTACCTATAAATAAATTCAAAATTAATGGTAAATTAAACTTAATTATAGTTAATTGGCATGCTAGTTCTCTATCGTATATTGTCTATATGTTATCAAGTTTGGATGCAATAACCCTGCTCATGCAGATATTATTGTTGCGCTTAATGTGGTTGTTTCATATGCGTATTGCGTTAGTACTGACAATTTGCAGTTGAGGATACACTATATAGTGTCTATATACGTATAGACTATATATAGTACTACCCATAATTTATTATCATAATCTCCATAGATGTTGTATAATTACCAGAACTTATAATTATTATCATGAACTTATTATCCTTCGTACAAAAGGGATGAATAAATCAAAAAATACTAGTTTAAGTTTTCAGAAAAATTATCTGCTAAATAATTTACAATAGAAAAAGTGGGGTAGGTACTCATTTTAAAAATACAAATTTCAGTATCAACACTCCTTTAAAAGTACAAATTCAATAGTTTGAAAATATGTTGTTTAAGTAAACTTAAACCTTCAAAAATTAAATTCTGAAAAACTGCATTATTGAAGAAAAAGTTAGGTAAACATGCTTGGTGAATCATCCTGTATAGTGTATAATATAATTATAGTACTAATATACTTTTCATTTCTTTATTTATGATTTAATTGCATGTGTACATTCGTCATCAGTCATCACACATACTCCAAACAAAGTTCTCCAGGCAGATTTTTCTATATTAATTAATACTCATTTCTCGTTAGAAACTTGTTTCTATGATAATTTATAGGTATTGCATGATCTTCTGTTTCCGTTTTTATAAACTTATACATGACGTGTTTTTTTCGTAAAGATATTTCTCTAAACATAGACACATAGTTTTCACTTTTTAGTAGGCCATTTTAAATCATGGACGTATTACAAAGTTTGTTAATTTGGTATAACATTGAATGCTCAATTTATAAATTATAAATTTCTTGGTTTAATATATACCTATTAAATCTTTTATCATTATAGTTAAGTGATAGGTGCAAAGTCTAGTTTTAATTCCCGAAGCCGTGGATTTCAAATTATAACGTTCCTAACTATTTTGAAACGTTGTTGATTTGCGCGATGATTCAGATAACAGTAGGTACTTAAGCAAAGTCAGACACTTTAAACAACACTAATCTGTTAACGTTGACCTTTTTGATCTAATAAGTTTGTAATATTTGATATTGACTTATAGCAAATCGTTCAATAGTAGGTACTTGATTAAGTGCTTCAAAATCAATTATTACGTGAAATTTTTATTTTGTAAATGTCTCTGATTTTTTTACTAATAAAAGGGACGCGTTTCATGGTGACATAAAAGACTCTATAATTTTGTCCTTATTATCCTTTTGACTATCTTTGAGTTCAACTTCTCTAGTTAAGAGTGTGATTACTTGTAAAATCTGATTTCTATGAAATTACAATGAAAAACATCGAATAATAAAAAAAAGTAATATATTTATATATATAATAAAATACAAAGAAATTACTAATAAATCATATTCATCCCAATTCAATTAAAACCCAAGTACAAAGCTTTTATTTTACAGAAACTATAATATAATTTACAGTATAATTTTATCATTATATACTGAGTGATTCACCAAGCACGCTCACCTCCATTTTTCTCTTTAATTCAAACTCTTATTTTTGGAATTTTTAAATTTACCTAATCAAAGACAATTGAATCATACTTCTTTTGGCTTTTATTAAATACTGCTATTATATGTTATGTAAAGATTGAAAAATAAATATTAATATTTTTGATATTTTTAAAAATTATAATTATTTGACACAGAGCCTATAGATACCAAAACTAATCTAGGTACTAACGTTTCAAAATATTTAAACTATCATTATAGTCTAATACCCACTCTAATTTCTCGCTGTTATTATTATTACTATAAGTGTTAATTTTACTTTAATTTAGTGTATATGTCATTTTAAATGTTATAGCAATATAATATTATAACTTTGGTTTAAGAACTACATCTCTAATACAAGTTGTAGGAACAATGGAGGTGTGCATTAATTTTTAAATGTATAAATTTACCAGTAAATAGTTTTGCAATAAATAAATAAATACTAAATAATCTACATAATGTATTATATAATAATCAATAATGTACTATATATTACATAATGTATATATTACATCATGCGTACCTAATCAAATATTGTAGCCAAAAATATAATGTTGTATTATTATAGTAGTACTTCAGTGATCGTTTACTTTTTCTAACAATAAATTTGATAAATATAGCACAATGCTCATTCAAAAATATTTGTAAAATACAAAAGTATTTAACTCCACTGTAGTACTTGATTATCAAAGATTTCTGTCCTTTAGGACATGAGAATTTTTTTTGACACGGAGGTTATACGGCTCTGGTCTTTTTCCATAATAATAATAATAGAATAAATGAATCGTAATATGTAAATATCATAATGCCGACAATATCAGAAAGACGCGTGAATCCACAGGGACCATATTATAATAATAAATAGTTATAATCAAAACCCGACGATGCGAAAATTATTGCGATTAAAGGCCGTAATAATATTGCCGAAAAACACTGAAGGCGTCAGCTGGACGGAAGTTCGTAAGTACGTTGTCCCCAATGGTCAGGACAGAGCATATTATTATTTTATAATATTTTAACGATTGACGGGTGTAATGCGGATCTGTAGAATAACTCGGTAATTTGGTACCTAAATCTCAACATATACATACCAAACGTCGCAATAATTTATTATTCAACATTAATAAATTATAATAATTGCCAATAGGTGACATTATAATTTGGACTGACAATAAAACTTGTCAAACTAAATACCTAATATTTTCATTCGTACAGTGATATCGACTGTTTATCCATTCAGTTTTAATGTATAATTATAAATGAAAAGCATTTGTTTACATTAAAACGGTCCTCCAACTGTATTCATTATTGCTACACGATCGAGTGCCAGACGGCTCGCAACAATATTACATTCTGTTTACTTACTACACTGCACACTTCTAACTTCACTGACAATGGATATTTTTATTGTACCTAATTGTAATTTATTTCTCTGTATATAAAGATGTTTTTATCATTTGTTACTAGGTATACTCACAACAATGCAATATGCACCTTTAGGTACTCAATATAGTATTATAAAAGTAATGTCACTGGGAAATTGTTGGGAAAGATTTATTTTTGAACCTCTCATTTTTAGCCATATAATATATTATATTTATACAGAACATTTTTATTTTTATAGTTTTATACTATATATATTTTTTAAATCTGTATGATTACATTCGTGGACATGGCCATGTATACATAATATTATATATTTGTAAAATCAAATAACTATATTAACGAAATATTACGAGAAGGCAAATAACAATAATTAACAAGTGTCTATTTATAAACAAATTTACGTAATATTAAAATTGTTTTTTCCCACATCGTTGTTAGTATAAATAACTTAGGATTTTTTTTACCAAATTCACTAAATCAAAAAATATTAAAATTCAGATAAAGTAACAAAAATAAAATATTTAAAAGGCCCAAAATGTAGTAACCAGAAACATTAGTTTTATAATTATAGAATAATGAGTGATGAGTGCCTACCTATCAGCCTGCCTATCTTTGCATTTGTTGAAATCTTCCTACATACATTATATGTTTTATATTTCATAATATGAAAGATTATCGATTTACGATTAATATTTTTAAGGATTTTATTGTTTTTGTAGAGGGGGTAAAGCTTCCGTTTTTAATTTGACTTGAATAAAACGTTTTCTGTAAAAAATATCAGAACGCATATATGTAAACCTTGCAAACTGTGGGTCAACGTATAGTACTTGCAATATTAATATAGAAAATCAGAGAAATCAGAGAAAAATAAATTACAAAATAGACGTTTTGCTGCGTACACAATCCTAACTACGTTTGTACTACTTGTATTTTGTTTGTATACGTTTCATTTGGGCGAAGCCATGTTGAAGTAGGTTGTTGTTATTATCCTAATCTAGCCATTACATCGAGCGAAATCAACACGTAGTAAATCGCAATAAAGGCTAATGTTTATGGTGGGTAAACATTTACCTGTTGTACCATCGCAGTCGATTATACACAAAGCGAGAACTTCGAACGAATATAACATTTAAGCAATATTAGACATTGGTTGCCAGTTAGTATAGGTAACGGATGAGTGGCATATAACATGACAGACAACACGACTACACTTAAACGTCAAGGTAATGTATAATAATATAATAGTCTATGTTATAGATTATTGCGAAGGTTATGTAACTCCATAAACTGTCAAACTCATAAACGCATTTATAAGACGGACATTTTCGATACAATTTACCTAATCCTACGTTGACACGCTCAACCGAAACATGTTTATATTATACTCGATATAATAGTAGGTAGATCCTTAGGTAATATTAATAAAAATAATAATAATAATATTAATAGACAATATTCTGAAATCGTAATAATATACAAATTAAGTTTAAGTATTGATTGCATATAAATCAAATTACCTACCTACTTAGCTCTGCATAAATGCAATAACAGCTGCTTTTGAGTTCAATATAATATTATCGTGTGTTGAAAACACCTTACGAGCACTTTGTTTCCATCCATCATTAAAATGCATCACCATGGTTACTAATGAATAATGCAAGTACTAATATTGTCAATATAGATTACGAATTAAATGAATTTGTATTGAATTACGTGTACAAATATTACAATGGTGAGTGTTAAAAGTATAACTAACCCCTGTTTTATACAAATAGTCACTGATTTGAAGAAAAATATTAAGCTTTGACTAATTTTTATTACAATTATAAATAAAATGACAAATATATTATAAGCAGGTGCATATGCACATTAGTAGATAACTTATCTTAAAGACTATACATTCACTTATTTTTAGTCAATTTTTTCACCTGTTAAATTATATTGTTTACATATATATGCACTTAATCCACTTAGATGTTTAATTAAGTTAAACAGTTTATTTAGAAATCAAAAATAACATTTCTATAGAAGTAGTTATGGTTATAAATAATGACCGGATGCATCTGAAATTTTAAAATATGAACTTAAAAAGCATTTTTGATTTTTACAGCTATTTATTTATTGTAAAGTTATAAAATCAAAACATTAATGATAAAAAAAAAATAAAATACAATATTCTATTATATAACGGTTATATAGATAAGATAAAAATACATAATGGGAAGACCAGTATGCAACGAACATGTACCTATACTTGTCGAATAATAAGTAATAAATAATAATGATCTACGGAAACGTAATATTATATTTTAAAAAATATTTTCAATTTTTGTGTTGTGGGACAAATTTATATATAACTAGCTGACCCCGTGCACCTCGTTGCCCATTAAAAATACCTACTCTATATGTATTTTAGTGATTTTATTAATCTCTAAACCTTTTTTAACCTAAATTTGTTAAAAAATTAAAAAAGCAAAAAAGCATTTTTAATGGTTCTTTAATGGTTTATGCTTGCCATCTACATAAGTGCTTTGTGAAACACAATATTTTTCGTATAACCATCTGGTGCGTACACATATAAATCATTCGGGCTCCCGACGCGGGAGCAGGCAACATACAGCTGTCCATGGGAGAAGCATGGATTTACCAAATTTAGGCCACACACTTGTAGTGATTGGCCTTGAGCCTTGTTGATGGTCATGGCAAAAGCACCGGAAACTGCAAACGTTTGAATGCGAAGGGCAAATCTGTAGGAACCATTGGGATTCGTGGCAACATTACATATTCGCCCTTAAACTTTCCGTTTAAAATTGTAGCTTCGGGACTGCCGTTCTTGGTTGGTCCTCAATCTGGCTTCTCTTTGCCCGTCTGTTTCCGCGGCTCGTGTTTCCCGCTTCTTGAGTGCTTGAACTGCGGGACTATTTATCGATCGTTTGTTGTTGGGCATAAAAAATTAACTTTTAATAGTTGCAATTCTTATAATAGTTGCTATTGAATTCAGTTATATTGAAATAAATAATAATAATTATTATGAAATCTTGGTAACCTTAGTAACCATGGCAACCTTGGTAACCATGGTAATATGGACACACACACACACACACATACATTCATTTTTATATATAATAATTGTACATAAAATTATTAAATTAAAACATTTAAATATATATACGAATATACGTATTATGCAAAAACATGAGTTTTTATGGAAAATATGCACTTGTACCCAAAATATCAAAAATAAGCAAAATAAAACTTTGTAATATTATTTATTTAAGTATGATTGATGAAAATTCATTAACTGCATGTAATTGCTTATAAAAATATGAACAAGCGTTATATACCAAATCCGATCTTTAGTTATAAATAACAATAATTATTTTCAAATACTTACCTATTATAACAATATTTTTTTAACAAATACACGGACGTTATTAAAAAATACTTCTTCACAGCTTTTGCTATAGAATGAGGAACCTTAAAAATAAGTATGTTTTTACGAATAGTTAATAATAAAAAAAAAAAATACTGATTTAATATGACTAAAGCTTGTTCTGAAAAGAACGGAGCAAGACGAGTGCTTGAAGTCCGAGCACAGTCTTCAGTTGTACGTATTGTATAAAAGGTGTCTACACTCATTATTTCAAAAAGTCTTACGTTTTTTTGAAATTATTATTTTTTACATAATAATAATTGAGAAAAAAAGTTTTTATCGTGAACATTTTTAAAGTTTATGAATGATTACAAACATTATTAGTTTCATAATCCAAAGCAGAATATTAATTATTGAACCATTTCAATACATATATAAATCAAATTTCGAACGAGTAAGTCAAATACTTATAACTGATTAATTTATCGATTTTCGATTTTATTCATTGAAATACTTCAAAAAAATATTCTGCTTAGAAAAATAAAGTTAAAAACGGTTTAAAATGTATGTTGTCGTTCAAAAAAAAAAAAGAACTTTAAAACTTGTAAAAAGTATATGTTGAATTCCAAAATCATTTACTTTAAAAATTTATAATTATAATAATAGTGTTGACACTAAAATGAATTACCGTGTAGGTATGTATTATGTAGGTAGTTAATATTTTTATTTACAAAGATTACATTTTATTTTTGTCTATGTACACTTTTTGGGGGCAATAAAAATTATACGAAAGTCTAAACATAATCTAATTTCAGCTTACTTGTATCTTATGATTTTAAGAGTTTTCATTTTTATTTTCCAATAGTCCAGTTCAGTTATTAACGTAGGGGTCATCTTTAAATACATTTTCAAATGTATTTAAACCGGGTGTGAATAAAAATGAGTTTCACTCATTGTCGTTTCGGCCGGTTTATAATAAATCAGGTAGTTTTACAAATCAATGTAATTTATAATCGAAATCCAATACCTATATATACGTTGCTTTCATACGCGAAGGTGAATTAACCATCGTCATAACATCAGTCCTGATTTATTAAATTAATTACGTTTGGCTTAAAGTTGATAAAACGGTTTTTTCGTTGTGTTAAAAACATATAATATATATTTCAAATTAATATTATTAAAATAAATTGATGAACTGCAATGTAAACATATTATAACATTTAAGGCTCCATTTTAAGTAGATATTGATTTTGCAATAATTTTAAGTGTTATCTATATAGTATAATATATTACTATAATGTACGATAGATACCTGCTTCGCCGTATAACTATATACAATGTTAATCGTTTAGTTTACAAATCGGACGGCTGTATTATCTTGACCCGTTTTAATAAAACCGCTATTAACAATATCCGTTAAACCTTTTTAATGCTCAGATTATTATAATAATAATAATAATTTTTTTTTTTTAACAGTTCGTTTGACGCGTTAAACAGAACATCGTAAAGTATTATGATATTATGCAAAACAATAATGATTACTACACAATATTATTATTTTCGCAGCCAAATTATTATAAAACTCAAACTCAAAAGAATAATATTACTAATACCAATGCGTTTATCATAGTCGGTCCACGTGTGCGACGATGTATTAAAATTACATATTAAAAATACTCATTATAAAACAATTACCCATGCACCGAACTAAACAACAGACATTTTTAATTTCACCCCTGCAGAATAATACTGCACATTGCAAATTATTATGTGCACTGCGCCACTGCATGATGTACTTTCCTGATAGTTTTCCCAGAATGGTCTGCAGGATATGTTTTCGTAACCTGCAACGTAATGCACATTCCATTCAACTTGTAGCAAAATATTATGTAATACGTATAATAATGTCGTTATGTATTCTCTGTCTTTAATATACAGGATGATTCACCAAGCATGTTCACCCCCGTCCTTACCTTTAATAATAAATGTATTTAAATTCTGTGTTATGGGATTATTAAGTATGCTTTTAAGGAGACCATAATTTCAAATACTTATATTTTTTATGGCACCATTTTTTTTTCATATAAACTTCTTCCTTAAAAAAAGATATGGACCAACCTTTTACAAATTGTTATGCAGCCGATTTATTTGAATATGTTGTTGTACCTAAATTTAAACCTGAATGAGTATTGTTTCTGAGTTATTAATATGCAATTTGTGCATACTAAGAATAATAGTCCTTATGAATAGTTTTACTAACGTATACAATAGATGTAGGTATCATATTGTAGTATTTAATCGAGTACTTATTATACCTGCTTAGTTTTCATGAATTTTATAATTTAAATTGGTTAATAATTGTATAGTGCGCAGTTCTTTTTGTAAAATATTTTCACTGGTAAACTACCCTTTGTAATAATAGTATGTGCTTAAATGCTGTACACGTGTGTTTTTTTACCAATAATTTCCCCGGTGTATAAAAGGACACGACATCGTAAAATGCATTTTTTTCACTAGTTCTCCCACTTCGATTATATCCAATTTCGATTCAATTAAATCTCCAGCGGACCAATATTATAATATTTACTCGTTAGCTGTTACAGTTTCGTTTACTCATTTATTATTGAGCTTATATTATAATATTACCATATGCATGAATTACAAAAGCCTATAATACAGCTGATAATATATTTATACAATACGTGGTTGTTTTCTAACTCAATTAAAATGTGTAAAACAATAATATTGACTTTGTACAATATTAATACATCGGGCACGCTTCTCGGCAATCTATAAATGACTATATTATTATTGTAACAAAGTAAAACTTACACCGAGCGCTTATATTTTATCCGCCTATCATTCCTTGATATGTTGTTAATAACGTATTAAAGTCTATTTTTTTTTTCGAAAGAGAAAAGTATACGACGTCCCCTGCAGCAATGAGAAAAGTCGAGTGGAAAATGCGATTACGTCAATAAGCTCCGTACAATGTACTAACGTTGGTATGTATCAAAAGAACTTTGGAAAACGACTCGCCTTCGACTTCTCCGTCGGCGCATTTTGTTTGGCAAAACTTGAACAAGTCTCCATCACTTGTTTGCCCGTCGTGGTGTGCACACGCTCGAAACTTCGTTCGTCTACCCGCACACCGTACCTAACCATTTTGGTCAGACGACCTCTATTTAACGGTTATATTATTATTATCTCTCGTTACCCGGAAAACCCGCTCGGGTCTACGTGACTTCACAGTGCTCGCGGCATGGGTACTTACCATAATATTATATTATTTATAATAATAAACGAATCGGAGCCGCTAGCCATAAACAAACATTTTAACAACACTAGGTCATTTGATCTGAATTTCCGCGAGTCAATTTGTGGGAATGTGAAGAATCACAAATGCATTCCTCAAGAATTCACAATTGTTTTTATATCTTTTTCATTTCTATAGTTGGATATCGAACTAGGTATTGATCATCACTAAATATAGGAAAGTAGGTACCTAACTTTAAAGTTTTAAAAGTCACCAATTCTATTTAAGTAATTAAAATAAGTTTATTGGCCTTCAGCAAACAAATGTTCGTAAAATATATTTTGGGACACAGGTATAAGTATGCAACAATATATAAATATTCAAAAATGTAATATAAAATGTAATATTATAACCGAGTTAGTATTTTTCTCTAAAATATCGTCTTTATTGTTCGTTAACTAATTTAAACTTATAGCATAACTTTAAAGTTCTCAAAGTTGACTTAACTTTACTAGGTCAAGATATTTATATTTTTAATTAACCTACCCACATTCGAATATAATTAAGGACGAACACGATTCCGATGCAGAAACTACTCTGATGCGCTTTTTCTATTCACAGACATTCTGGCTCCAATATCGTGGTACGGTGATTATTCGCTTTGCATACTAAACAGTGGTGTACGCGTTATTATTTATGGCTAAGTGTGATGTAATATTAATGTCTCCCCGATCGAACAGACGAATGATTCGATATGTAAAAAAAAATGAAACTGCACGAACGCTATTTGTATAAAAATGAAGATATACCAAGTACCAGCTATCATTGAATAAATAAAGTTATTATTAGTAATTTTCTAAATTATAAGTTAATCGATGATAATATTATGTATAATAATATGTTCATATACAATTAAACATAATTTTGGTGACCAAGTTGTATACAAAATTGTTGTAAGTGACAAGTGTGAATGTGTGGTAACTGATAACTTACTGATACCGTGCACAGGCTGGATCCCATAGTGGTTTCCTAACTTTCCGTATTGTCTAAAATAGTGAAATGAGTAAAAAGAAAACGCTGTGGTCCACTCTGTATATATTATTTTATAGATACATAATACATAATATATATTTTATAATACGATTTAATAATCACACGTCACGGTTATAACTGCATAGGTAGGTACGTATTAAAACCGAAAGTAAATAATAGTTTACGTAAAGGTTAATAATATTATAAATATTAAACACATGAAAAAATTGTTATCGTTCGTAGAAGGCACACTCCAATTAACAGTTTTTGTGAAGGTATATTAGACGGTAAAATATTTTATGTAAGTCCACAACATATATATAATAACCGTGTGATGGTTATTGTTCGACGAAATACAATATGCTTTGACACTAAACGTTAGATTGGTAGGTATTCCTAATAAACGCGTAATTGCAATTTCCTCAAAACACTGAAAAACATCGTAATTGTTTCAAATAATATTTTATTTGATCTTTTCTTTGATTAGGTACAATTATTTGTAATTGTATATAATTACATAAAAATACTTACCATTTTCGTGCTCCATTTCGGAGATTTTATTAAATTGGCATGCCGATAAATATTTTTTTCGACTTCAATTAAAACTTATCTCTGTTACTAGTACCTACTAATTTCCTACACACATTCCGTAAATTAATAATGAAGTCAACTATATTATTATAATCTCTTACAAAAAACTTAAAAATTTAAATGTTCAATACATGCATACGGCATTGATCTTAGGATGAATCTAAAATATTTAATTTTATTATTCCACTCAAGTCCGAAAATTATTTATGATTTGTGGCTGTTATTATTTACATATTTTTATTTATTCGAAGCAATTCCTCTGTATAATAAATCAGACATATCTATGAAAGTTTAAATAAAATATTTGTCTCCATTCCTCGATATTGCACTGTTGAACGTTATTTATTATCAAAAAATAAAAATGTATTTATCATTCACCTTAGTCTACAACTATTGTTGATAACCGTCAAATACATGATGTACTTAGGAACATTTTTAATTAAAATTATCAATAGCACCAAATATCTAAACAGATAAGGTAATCCGTATTTAATTAACTAAACTCAACTTAATCATTAATTTACTAACACAATAAACATTGATCTAAGTATGCATTTAGTCATAAATAAATTATATGTAAAATTATTGCCGAAAACTTTTAATAAAATATGATATTGACAGTGTTCTTAAAAATTCTTCATTGAACATAGTCATCACTCATAATTATTATACTGTCTACTTGTCTCTGACAAAATTACTAGAAAAAAATTTACTTTCCATATTTTTTTTTTTATCATTTTAAATGAACATAATATGTAACTAAGTTTTAAAAATTCAATTAAATATTGAATTTTATGACATTCATTTGATGATATAAATTTAACATAATCGAATTATTTTTGCAATTTATTATTTACAGCCTCGTCTACCTGTTATTAATAAAACGGAATCATTTTGTAAAAATAAGAACAACCTAATACAAACATTTTTTTGAATTTTTAAAATGAAAAGCTTTATTTTTCTTCCAAAAATTATAAACAGATAAAATTAGAATGGTACTGCTGCAACTGTATTAACTAAACATAAATATTGTGTTTAATATTTCCAGTACATATCTCAGATATAGCTTTATTATTTTAATAGTTTTCAATTGATATTTTTAATTATAAAACCATGACAATATATTGTATTAAATAATATTATGTATATTATTCAAATACTAAAATAAAAAATAAATAAACTAACACGGCGCCTTGGATAGGCAATTTAGCTACATACAACTGTTTTTTTGTCCATTTTTTCTGTGGGATTTTTTTGGACATAAAGATATGTAGTTAGTGTCGATAATAACTATCAATTAATTATTAAAATTAAATTTACTACTAAAAAACACCAGACATTACTAAAGCTTAAATTTTTGACACTCGAAACGAAGTAACTGCGCCTAAACCCAGATGAGTTGGGCTTGTCATTGTAACAATATGGTTATCACCGTATTATCAATATAACATATTACTAAGGCAAATCATTACGCTCATGGCCCATGTCTATAAACTGTACGAAAAAACAACGAATACCACTCGAACGTAATACATAATATTAGGTATATGATGGTAAAAGTACACAAAGTATATTTTTTTTCAAAGTCTATTGGCATAGGCCGTGTAAAACATGAATAACATTACGTTCGAACCATGAGCATTATATATTATTATAGAAGAGCTCAATCGTATGATTTTCCGTTTGATTAACCATGTGAGGTACAACATTACTTTTTTAATAATTCATAATAACCCTTTTGTTAACGTATCTAAAATAATAATAATAATAACTACAATAGATGGGCATAATAAAAGCATAATGGACACAATATCAAACTGCATAATAAAATATATATGTATATATAATATAGGGTGTAACAAAAAACCTGACTAAAAAAAAAATTATATGAATAAGAAATAATTTTAAAAATTAACTCAGGTTAGGAAATTCGTGTAGTAGCTTATTTCAACAAACTAACGAATGTGTAACAATATTTTATAGGCACCAACTTATTTTGTTATAGGAAAGAAATCGTCTAAGTATTTCAATAAAATTCAAACAAACCGAATGCTTGAGTAGGAAGTTGTACAAATGTACAATATTACTATTGAAAATATTATATTATGCTTATTTATTCAATTAAAAATAATTAATAATGCATTGCAGCATAAAATAACGTAGATTAAATAATTAAGATAAATACTAAATAGGTACTGTCGTGTATACGTAAATATATCGTTTATTAATTTATTATAATTGGAATGCATAATTAATGTATAATTTAAACTATCTGTTGCAATTGGATGATATTAAAAACAAAATAAATGTCATTTGAAAAAAATACGGTATAGAGTTCTCATAACTATTTAGGTACCTATTGCAAGGGCGAGCTTATACTCGTTGAACTTCAAGTGTGCATAACTAAAAGTAATATCCAATAGTTGCGAGGGCTTCAGGTTAAATATTTCATCATTTACCACAAGGGAACAATAATGAAACTTTAAATGCCATTTATTTGATAAAAGGTCCCCGAAGGTCCGAGCACAGTGCAAAAACGTCCGGATAGGTTTTAACTTTAATACCTATGTACCTTTTACGGCTTCTTTCACAGGTCATCCGCGTGGTGAAATATAATCCATGACAAAATTCGATGGTTAATTATTAGTTTTTTTTTTTTTTTTATAAATATAATATAATCGTTTGCCTAGTCTACGCTGTCGTACGAAAAAAAGTCGAAAATTGCATATTATAATAAGTATATTTACTAGCTGAATTACCAGGCGGTGTCCGGAATGAAATCTTCATTGTTCGACTCCTTTTGCAGGGTGTAACAAGCTGTGGAAACAATTTCTTTTTAAGTGTAATAATAATATTATGTTTTAATTTATAGTTATTTCGACCGGCGGCGTTGCCGTGAGATTCGCTTGTGATTATGCTAGTGGTATATTAACAGGTAGGCAATTTACCTGCGTGGTGCGTACGTAAGTGTATAATTTAATTCTAACGTATCGAGATTATACCAAGTTTGTCGTAGTTATTTAATTAAACCTATGGCAGATTAATACAATCAATTGATACAAAATCCTAAAACTAACCTAACTTACCCGATGAGGCGATGAATAACGAAAATACAGACATTCGTATATATATAGATAAAGAATAAGAAAGATGAGAAAAAAATACATTGTAAAAAACTGATCCACCAAATCGTAAACGTATTATGACGTATTATAACCGTTGATAAACAAAAATGTCCATCGTAATTCTCAAATGTTTGAGAACCTCCCCGTGTTGGAACTCTTATTTGCCGTTTTCGCGACTAAATATAGCCCATCGTCTTCCTCGAGGTCTAATCTATCTCTGTACCAAATTTTATCGCAATCGGATGAACGGTTTGGGAAAGCACAAAGGACAAACATTAATTTATATAGATAGGCAATGTTTAGTTATATTTTATATAATTATATTATTTATATAGGTAAGTAGGTACTTAACAAAATATTCATGAGGTGCAACGACGCCGTCTAAGCTTGATATGCAAAACATTCGTTATTGTATCGATATAGATGATTTGACTGAAGCTTAAATAATACAAAGATAGCACTATATTATTATAGTAGCAATTATCAGTGATCTAGACATCAAGTGTTTATTAGTCGAGTTAGATGGATATTAATAGGTATTCCATTAGTAGCCGTAGGTAGTAGGTTAGCGTAACTCCCAAAAAATCCAATAATTTATTAGCACCTACAAACTGAAAAATCATTTTAAGGACATTATAATTGATGCCTGATAGTACCCAACTTATCGAATGGCTTTAGTCAAACACATTAATTTCGTTGGAATCTTTTTGTTTCAGTCAATCACACAACCGATTTCTTCTGACAATAATAATAATAATATTATGTGTTAAACTGCTAACCCGCTAACCCACACACAAATTATACACATAATAAGTTACATATTTTTCATTTAATTATATACGTTTTATCAAGTTAATAAGAATATCATGTTTTGACTAAAGTTTTTACAGGCTTTACCTTTAGTTCACTCCCAAACAATGGCATTTCTTATTATTTGTGTAAAACGTTACCCATACGTGCTGAAGTCAGGTAAGTTTTATTTTATGTTTTTATTGAATATATCAATTTATATTTCTTTAAAAGTATTTTATACAAGTCTGCAGAATATAAATCTTTTGTGTCAAAAGAATGAAAATTGCTTATAACGCATTTATAGAGTAAACATTTTTAGGATTTCTGTCGCGTCAAAACAGTTATCTACAATGGTAGCTATTTTGCAACAGATAAATATTTTATACTTTCTACTATGAGTACCTACATACTAACATAGGTAAATTAAATAAAAACTTTTTGATAAAAATCTTGTAGAATTTTTTTAAACACTTTTTAACAATCACTCCAAAAGTAGTACACAAGAAGAAGGGGAAAAAATACAAAATATTTAACAATCATTTTTCAATTTACTCACAAATATATATATATATAATTATTCAGCAAAATGTACATAAACAAAATACATAATCAAATAAAATAACAATAATTTGAACTTAATTAATTCTATTGCTTTTATGATTAGGTATACCTACACATAAATGTTAAGTCAAAAGTTATATAGGAATTTTTTTTATTATCTTTTGATTTTTGTTTTTTTTTTAATTTTTTTTTGCTTATAATTACAAATTTTGATCTAAAATATTTTTGACTAATTGATTATCATGTAATCACAATGACTATGGCATAAATTATTATTATTATATGATCAATTATGATCTATCTACACTATATAATAAATTAATATCGTTATAGCAACCAATTATCATACAATGTGAATTTATTTTTAGCAAAAACTTCTAAATAAATTTGGTTTGATAAAAATTTCCTAACAATATTTTTCTAGTATAATATTCGTTTAGTGTTTTTGGAATGTTTAAAATAATTGTATCTATTGATTAAAAGGAAACAACACATGAATTTTTTACGCATGATTGGCGAATGGGATGACAAACATAAAATATTGTTTTACAAATAACTATGTATGGACTATTACATAATATAGGTAAAGAGCACCATTGTTTATATACAGAACAAAAAAAAAAAAAAAAACAAAAAACAAAAATAAAAAGAGATAAGTTATAGTAGTAAAAGTAATAACAGAACAGATTAAAAATGTTACGTATACAATTGTTCTTATAAAAATATGTCGATGAAGGAAGCATAAAAGGAAAATGGTAAAAGTCACAAATGTTTAATATAATATAGCTGTAAGACGCTGAGAAAAGGGTTAATAAATATATTTGTATAATACATTGGAGAGAAAAATATTTTCTACAGAAAAAAAAAATTATAATAATAATTCTATTTTCGCCCGGTACGACGCACAGCCCATCGAGGTAAATGACGGCACTAGGTGTGCCGTATGCCGTTTCACATGCGCTCACTATACAGTATAATAATATGGTACTATTTTAATAACTATTCAGCACCTATTCATTGGTTAAGCGGACATAATAATTATGTGTATCGTTTTTCAACCGCTTTTTTGTCATTTTATTACTTCTTATTTAAAAATAAATAAAAATATAATTTAACTATGAAATTAGTAATACTTAATAATAATTTAAAAAAGACAGTTTAATACAAACATTATTATATTATGTACAAGATACTTATTACAAATAAAATATGATAATATTGAAAATAATATTTTTGTTTGTTCATTAAACACTATAGGTATATCATTATGCCGGACGTTTTTATTTTAATCTTTTAAATAAAAATTAAGGAATGTAAACCACAGATAATGGATTTAATGGGTTAGTTTTTTTTTATTATTTTATTTTCAGTTTGAAAAAATAAATAATAATAATAATACAATTTTGAGCAATGAAAAAGAAAAGAAAAATTAATTATATTTTTATAATTTCTCTAAATAAATATTCCTTAAGTAAACACGACCCTGGTAAATAAATGAGCATATAATAATTTTTCGTCAATTCAAATATTGTTTTTAATTATTTAAATAATATGTAATAATTTTTTTAAATCTTTTTAGGTACACATCGGTCACCGCGACTAATCGACTAGAGATGATGTCACTCTGGTAAACGCAAACAAACATGCATTCATTTCATATTTTATTAATTGGCGTTGGACGAGGAGTGGTGGACGAGTGAAGAAAAGATGAAGAGACGGAGAAAAAAATAGACGAAGGGGAATGGCGATAACGCGCAACACGCACGTGTACTGAACTAAACGCGAACACGTCCGTAGCGATGGTAAAACAATATTTTACACGTAAAATTACGTCGCGAAGTCTATTCGGTCCCACAGGAAGTCCATGTTGGCGGGAAGTTTGAAGTCGTTGTCAGTGGCTTCGCCGTTGAACAGATCGGCCAACGGTTCAGCCGACGGCGGCGGCAGATCCAGCGAATCTAGCCAGTCGGTGTCCACGTCCATCATCAGGTCGTCGTTGCACACCACGTCCATGGCGAACGGATCGTCCATGTGTATGTCGAAGTCGGACGCGGCATTTATTACCGAGTGATCGACGCCGGATCCCGCGGACGTCTGATCGTGAGCCGCCGACGCTGGCAACTCGCCGTTCCTGATCAATATCTCCAGGACATCGTCCATCATCTGACTTTTGGACACGTTGTGCCGGCAAGTGTCGACTAGATGATCCTAAAACAGCCAAAAAAAAACGACAGGTATATTACAATATTGTCAGTAAAATTGATCGATTAAATACAAGGGTTCAAGCAAAAAGTGGGCATTGAATTGTTAAACATTTTTGATATTATAGAATAACAAAAAAAATTGAAATGATTTAAATAACAGCGAACCGAAGAGAATACCGGGGAGGGAGGTTCCCAATCGTAAGGTTTTGACTGGATCATAGACCTATAAACTAATGGAAAGCGCATAGAGAGAGAAATCACCAGACGGGATTGTCAATAGAGAAAAGAGAGGTTTTGGGCCGTTACAGTGTGCTAAGACATATAGCCCGAAAACATGTTTTTTCCTTTCACATGCTCATAATGTTATGTTTTCTCTCTCAGCTGTGTCGTCTGGATTAACCAAGGGAAAGGCGGCGTGGGAAGCGCTGTCCATTAGTTTAGAGGTCTATGGACCGGGTATAGGATTTAAGAATAATATAGTATCGGCTCACGTTTTGAAACAGTTTCGTGTCGTCGAACACCATTGGCAGACTGTTGATATCGATGTAAGGTGACGATGACGGCGACGGCGGTTTTACGTCCTCCTGTTTTGGACTGATGTTGTTGTTTTCCAACGTGTCCTGTTGTCGATTTTCCGACGGTGACTTAACAACTCTTTCTAATAGCTGCGACGTCAAGTTTACGGCGGTTTGCTGCTGCAATTTCAAGTCATCCACGACCATAGGAATGTCGACCTTGTCTTCGTCCGCCACCTTGTGGAACCCGGAGTGGGTCTGGACAACCGTGATCGTCGGCTTGTTGTTGTTGTTGATAATGTTGGTGGTGGTGGTCAAATTGGGTTGAACGAACGTACCCAAAAAATTCGGTAGAGAAGTCGTTCTACTAAAATATATATAATTTATATAAGAAACGTGACGAACCAATAGAATTAAATTCAATGTATAGTTTGACACATACCTTTGACTGTTGTGGTCTAATTGACTCAAAATTGATGCCGCTTGTTCTTTGTCCAATACAATGGTATTACTCCGTCGTTTAGTCGTCTCAAGATTATTGTTGTTGTTGTTGTTGTTGTTGTTGTTGTTGTTATTGTTGTTGTTGTTGTTATTCTTCATTGAATTATTATTGTTCGTCGTCAAGATCATGTGTTTCTGTTGTTTTTGCTGTTGGTTCAACTGTTGCTGCTGAAGGAAGGCTGCCAGATTTGCTTTCGCATTAACCGGCTGATGAGGCTAAAAAATAGATGATAAGGATTAATAATATGAAAAAAACGATTTTAGGTTAACGGTTATGGTTTTAATCATTAAACCTAAATGGCAACAATTGCAACAATTGTAAATACTATGCTGAAATAGAGGCTAGTCGTTTACATACACGGCGTTTTCGTTACGTAAAATGTCGAAAAATTGACCATGGACAACACGTTATATTTTATATAAATACTTCAAATAACCCATACCTATGTATAATAAATATCATGTATATATTTTTGTCTTAAAATAATAAACTGTTGTAATCAACAAAAAAATAACTTAAAATGGGTTTAAACATTTTTATTTAGGTCATTAAATTTGAGAACGCGTTGGCGGCGATACCGTTGATTATATTTAATTGACTCGTAATAGATTCGATTATTTGGAATATATTGCAATCATTAAAGTCTATTACCTAAATGCGTTATTATTGCTATGCAGTTTTATAAATTTACTTACAACAGTTGATTTTTTGGTAAATGTGTGTTATGTAGACGCATTTATATATTTTTAATTACCTGGAATGTTTGTACCCTAGTCTGCTGTTGTTGTTGAAGCTGCAATTGGGAGTTAAGCAGTTGTTTTTGTAACTGTTCAATGCGCCTCTGCTGTTCCCGTATGATGCGGTCTTCTTCTGGCGTATTTTGGGATCCTGGCGATGGTAAGGGTGGTGGTGGGGGTGGAGGAGGTGGTGGCGGCGGAGTAGACGATGACCGCGGAGGACTATTCGGATTCGAATGATTACCGGGAGATAGTATTATGTTCGACAAATCCGAATTGTGTTCAGCAAACGACCGTAGCCTTTCAATTAACTGTGGCTTCGGCCCAGACACGGGTAAATTACGTTTCTTCAGTTCAGCCTTTAAGTCACTCACTAAAACCAAAATTAAAATAATTAATTACACAAAATGATTAAACTCACCAAAACAAAAATTATATTAGAATGTTTTTAATTGTTTATACAGACGTTTACGTATAAACCAAGACCCATATAATACTAACCCTTTAAATCGTCGAGATTTCGTAACGAACGGGTTTCGATAATCTGCGGTAGATTGTTGATGGTCTGCGCGGATGTCGTAGACGACGCGGACGATGGCGAAGACGACAACGACGACGACGACGATACGGTAGAAGATTGTTCAACGATTGACGAGGTCGATTTGTGTGGTGGTGCGGGCAGTATGAGTTGAGGATACTATACGGATAAAAAATTACCAATTGATATCATAAGAACGTTCATCAGATAAAAGGTACACAAGAGCTCATACTTTTTGTTGCCACTCGAGTTGCCACTGTAAGAACAACTGCTGCTGCTGCAGAAGCAGCTCGTAAGAGGTCTCAGCCGAATTTGCGTTTAGATTATGTGACTTATGCGCACTCGGTGGTCCCTTGTACTCGTGGAACTTAATCGTCCTGGTCTTCGCCTGAGACTTACTCTTGCTCTTCTTTCGGTTCTTGTCCTTACCCGGGGCCGGTTGCTGCCCATGCACCTGTAATGGTAGGGCAGACGGAGGCATTGGAGGGGGCGCCGGGGGCGGTGGTGAGGCAACAGAACTCATCGGTGACAAGCTGGACGTGGATGAGCCCAGAGGTGAAGGTAGTAACGTTAAGGTGACGATACCGGCGTTGGCAGCGGCCGTCTCTATCATATCATACGCTGGCCTGTGGGTCAGCGCTACCGCCGGTGGCGGTGGAGGAGGAGGTGGTGGTGGCGGCGGTGGGGAACACGAACTTCCAGCGCCACCCGAACTCTGAGAGTCTTCGTCTAATGTCAAGTACTGATCAGGGAGTTCAGGCTTGACTTTTTGTCCTTCGCTGGTAGCTTTGAACTCGATCTGACCCTCTGAAAAACAAATGCACGCACACGGGTCAAGACAAGATTAAACGACAAAGACAACAGCCAAATAATGATGGATTTTTACTAACAACTGTATTTTGCTTAATATACAGAAAAGAGTCTACATTCCATATATAACTATAATTTATAATTCATTCTGAGATATTTTTCTGCTGTAAATAATAATTCACCGGCATAAAGAGAGCTTAGTTAGGTGTAGGTAAATTTAAGTTGTTCTTTGCACCTTCGGTTGGTACTTATAATAAACGGTCAACTATGAACTTTTCTGGAATGTTTACCTGAATTTGTGACAAATGCATACACATACCTTTAACAGCCCTTTCAATGGGCTCGTCCGTGTGGAGTATATTCTTTTTGATCAATTCCAAAGGACCGGGCCTGTGTGCTAATTGGGTATTTAGTGAATCGGCCAAACGACACTTGACCAACATGCGCTGACGTTCGGCTAATGATCGGTCCACGTCGCCGACGTCCTCTAATATGTGCTGTCTGACCAGCTGCTGTTTGTCAGGCCTCTGTTGAATTTTGGCTTTCAACAGATCGCCCATCTTGGCCCTCTCCAACTTTTGTCGTTGTTCATGGAAGGCTGGTGGGCTTTTCAAACCTGAGAATACGCCAAGCGATGATTAGATTAATGAAAAAAGTACAACTACTGATACACAATCGTAGTAATATCGACAAAAAATAATTAGACAGCAAAATGTCGACCGCAAGACGAGGCGACCGATACACTGTTTATTATCAGTATATAATATATAAATAAACGATCAAAGGCCTCGGATTAAATACATATTTTTTCAGATTGAACGACTAAAATGAAAGAAGCGTCGCACGCCGAAAACACAATGTGTGATTTTCTAATTGTAAACAGTCGTTTAACCTTTAAAGGGCGGTGGTGCATTATAAAACATAGGGGCGAGCCTTTACACAGTCTTGCGTGTCGCCAGGTATCTGCCGGGCGTGGTTGTATACTTACAGGGCATAATTCCTTGGGCAACCAATTGGTTAATGGGTCTCCTCAACATCAACTTGACTTTGAGAGCTGAAACAAAACAAAATACAAATTCATAAAAATAATTATAACCAAGATGAATAAACCAGAGAATATAAATGTGTCGCGTGCGTACACAATTATTACGCTTATGGTTTCGGTCATAAATTAATGGGAGTAATGTATAGTGTGTCTGTACGAGTGTGTGTGTGTGTGTGTGTATAAGAGGATCGAGTAGTTAAAAAAAAAATCATAATCTCCATCGCGTCCGTTATTTTTACGAGCGTACAAGCGGGTTTTTCTATTTCGGTACGACCGACGGCGGCGCGCTGGCTTAAGAAGACGTTAAGACTGTCGCGGGATATTAATTTGAATCTGCGGGCGAGTGAAAAGAAGAACGGGGGAAAAAAATTACATAACACGCACCGCGGAGAGTAAAACGTTGAGATTTTTACAGGCTGTGGCGCGGCAGAATGAATTATACGTGTCATTATGTGGACATTGTGGCGGCGGCGGTCGGACGCCAAAAAATAGAATTTTTTTTCCGTCGAACCGATAACAACACATTGTAAAAACTCAGCTTTGGCCGTCGCAGTGAAAGAATTATTTTGGAGAAGAGAGAGGCGGTGGCGGTTAAATGTGCACACATAAATATATAGGCAAATACTTTGCAGACCTGTGCCAGACAATTAGGTACAATCTTTTTTTTCTGTTTTTTTGCTACCATTCATACATAAACTATATACATAGTATATTCGCCAGGGATTTACAGTTAATATTTTTGGCCACTTTAGTAATTCATTAAGTTTTCGGGACATTCAAATTCAACGTACGTGTTCAATGTTCAAATAAAGTAAAGGCAAAATAAAATAATCAAATTAAAACTAATGAAAACCTCATTTCAATTCACCATCAAAAACAATAATTAAAAAATACATTTTTTGTCTTTGCGCCGCCCTTTGCAGATGATCTCTGATGATGTACATTGCAGTACAACAATAGTGCGCAAACCCGACCACGGAAAATTAGCGTTACCAGCCGTTGGAAACGTTATCATTTGCGTGTACCAATCACACACAAAAATTACGGATTTCGTCGCAGGAATTTCGAAAAGTCTGGAGAGTCGGAAATTGTGCGCGGTCCCGATCAAAATCATACGGTTTTTATATTTCGCCAACAACGCGAGGACAGACAATCTGTCATCGCCGCAGGGCGTATAATATTATAAGATTTCTGCAGAAGTTGGACAAGGCGACATTCGTTTTCGGCGAGACGGCTATTGTTTACCCGCACCGCCGTTTGGTCCGTAAAACAATAATTCATGTACGACAGCCGTCGACGAAAAGTCGAATTTGGCCGGACACGAGACGGGCGTGCGTTATTTATATTCCTACGCAGAGATGGGACACGACCACAGCTAGTACGGGGTCAAGTCCGCAACGATCGTATCACCGCGAATGCATGCACAATAACTACCGCAGCGATTGTCAACGCGTCGCTAAACGGAGTTACTTAACAATAATAAATAATAATATTATGTGCATGTATACACAGATAGATAAGTGTATACGCAGTTCGTGATTGATGGCATGTGTTTTACCATCGCCGCCGTGGACCGCACGATTAGAAAGGGCCGACGACGACGACGAAAAGGGACACACACACACACACGCACCATATACCTTGCGTAATTAGGTATATATATATATTATAGCGCATAGAACAACGCTAATACAATTACAGTATATTACATATACATAATATATTTGTGTTTGTACCTATATATGTGTGTTCGCAGTCGCGATCGCTGCAAACGTATATCCGATTATATATTATATTATTATATACGAGATGAATATCTTGGAGACGCGGTCTTGCGAAACCGACAGAGCTATAAATGGGAGGTTGTCGATCGGTGTTTTTTTTTTTTTTTTATATTCTCCATCCATAGGTAGGTTATGTACGCAAAATGACCGCCACACAATCGCAACGATCATAATATGTTATATTAATATTCGTCGTGATTATCAGTACAATGAGTGACGTGCGAGTGTTTATTTATTGATTTTTTTTTTTCTACGAAAATTATGGATTCGATATTAAAATCATCTGGACGCGAAAAAAAAACAGTAAGACGCGGCGATATTAAAAAATGTTTTCCTGTCAACAACTGTCGACCGATGGTTGCGGCGCAATCGCTAAATGTGTCATCATTAGCGTGATTAATTCAATGCCGAGCGGCCAAGACTTGGCCGTAATTATTGTATTGGGTAAAATATAATATATACTTCGGTCGAGTACCGTATGGTTAATACTAAATATCAATCGTCTGTTTTTTTTTTCTTCCCGGCGGCTGCTTAACGCATAATATACATGGTGCATGTATGGTATACCTACAATCTACGTATATATCAATACAACACCAAATGCCAAAATTCATATAATCTAATAAGAGAAATTTAAAAGACGTAAAGGAAATGTACAAACTCATAAACTTGGGTCATCTGTAGGTGAATATGTTAAATCAAGTTTATAGAATACCAGACATCAATAGGGAATTTATTTAATACGGTTTAGAGTTTAATGTACGTCAGGTACCTACATATGGTTTTTCAATAAATTCGTAAAATAAATATATTATGCATATATACCTATACGGACTAAAATATATGAACTAAATTATTATTTAAATCTATTTGAATTCTGTACAACATATAAATTATGAAATCATACGGCAATACAGCATACGCTTGTAGTTTGAATATTTCTGCACACCTTTCACAGTTTCATGTTCTATTTATTAATTCAGATATTGTTAGAAAAATCGACATTTGTCATTCAACATTGCGTGCTTACGATAAATTATGTTTCTGAAGAATATATGGTTGAGAGCACTTTAAAATTTTTGGTCTTTGGGCTTAAACATCCAGAACCAATAAATGATTTAAATTGTCACCACACTACCTAGTATATTATGTATGGAGTAATTCATTATTTCTAAAAATAAAAATAATTGTTCGGGCCAAAATTAACGCGAGATAACTTTTCGGGATCACGGGTCGTTGACTCTGACTAAACGGATTAATTAACGAATGTTTTTATGCTACTAAAAAAATATTATAGTTTCTGTATTGATTTTAGATTATTGTTTTATTTGTATTCCACGGACTAATTACATTATTGATCTCACAAAGAAAATACGGTACAATAATTGAATAATGTGTAATGTGTATGGTACACGGTGAGACGATGATCCATGGGTTCACTACAAATTTCAGTGAATACGTAACAATTTTTTCCAACGATAAATATTCGGGGGGGGGGGGATTTAAAAAATCAATATATACTACAGTATAAATAAATCCAGTAGATAATATTATTAAATTAGTTTATGATTAAGACGTCGAAATCCCATCTACTTTCCCGCACACCAATTATATGCACAGTTTGTACACCTATGCAGTTATATAACTCTGAAATATTAAATATTTGGGGCGAAAAATCTACAAAATATTCACACGAACGATTTAGTCAACGACGGTATAATTATTGACAAACGCATAGCTTTTTATTTTATATAAACCTAGAGGCGGCACAGGTTAGTATTATATATTTAAATACATTTTATATGTAGAGTCAGTATATAACATTAGCATGTAATGCATATTTTAAGTATTTTATTCACACCATGATTGCGGCCTATAACATAATGGTACAGTTATATGTTGTCAAGGCGACGATGAGGCTTTTAAACGCGACTACGCTATATTACGATGACAAAACGAATGATCATAAAATTTAAAAAAAAAATGATTATGCTGTGTTTATTATCCAAGAAGACCTCGTTCGAGTTTTTGAACAATATAATATTATAATAATTATTTACGTGCGAACACTTTAAACAATTAATCTTGTCGCTTTGCAGCACGTCGTGGTCGTATAATATAATATACAGAAATTTATCGCGCGAACCGTACCCACCGAATTAATATTGAACTTTATATAATAAATTCTTATATTTTTTTTCGTTATATATAAACATTCCCACCCGCCGACGTGCCATGAATTGTTAATCGTTGTTTAGGGTTGTGTTGACAACCCGCTCGTCTATTTTCATTAAATACTTAATACTTTAATTCTTATTTTATACATATATATTAAACATATTATTACACGCGTTCGGTTTACAGACGAGCGTCATTTCACACGCGAGTCGGTCGTAACCTACAATGACGCGACTTTATTCATTTATTATAATCGGTGTTTTGTTCCTCGTTCACAGGATCGCATTGCAACTGGACACGATGCCGTTCAACTTTAATATAATAAGCACACGACGATCGTGTTTATGCTTATAAGTCGTATTTAATATTCATTGCACTTGGCTTGGCATGGTTTCGTCATCAAATTACGGATTTGGCCATTCTGAGCCACATCGAGTGTACATTATACAGATCGTTGACGAGTTGCGATCGAAAACAATAGATTTTCGCAAGTCGATCGCCGCGTACAATAACATATTGCCCGTCTTAGGGAAATAATATGTATCGAATGTTATACGCCCTCTCCCACGCGACGCACTAGACTATATAGAAATTCGATATGTAGATAATAGATATGTACTACAGCTACAGATGACCTGCAGTTCGTATCACAAGTAATATAATAATAATAATAACATAAGTGTGTAACCAAAACCTATTCGCGGACGGTTCACCGTCGTCTGACGAGCATTTAGGCGCGATAAATATAACTGATTCTGTGGGTTGCTGTAAACAACAATACCAGTAAATGTTTTGTGTAAAAAAAATTTCATGCCAAGCATTTACGAAACAAACAAAAAATGTCCCCCCTCCCACACTTGGTCCAGTAATGTTTGGGGGCGAGCATCGGATTTCGAGAAGTAGGAAACATCGCTTATTGGACAACGCGTGGTTCCTGTGCAGATGCAGAGTTAGCGGCCACAGGCAGTAGGTACACGAAATCTGGCCGGTACTCCATTCTCTCAAAAAAATATGTCTATTATTTTCGCTCACGTCATCTTCGACCAAATATGTAAAGTAGTTAACTCTTTTAAATTTAAATAATATCGTTTTTTTCGTACACGATTACACGTACACCAATTTGGGAAGCACTGTCAAAATTATTTGTGTTTGATATTTTGTTACAGCTATTATAACTCATAAAGTCATAACGATACTAATATATGGATAATAGTGTGTACGGATTGTTAGAACATTATGTTATTATCTGTATAATATGAATACCTATCCTAATACCTATATTTACAAATATCGAAGTCTTTATCAATAATAAATTTATATTTATTAATCATGTTAAATACCATAAAATTGCATAATAGCAGCTAGGTATGTACACAAACACAATAAATTTTTGAAGAGTAATAGAAGTCTCATGATGTATATCTCTGGTAATGCTAAATGGCTTTATTAAACTAATTTTGAGACAATGGTTTAAAAATGTCAAACTTATTGCAGCCACGGGCTAAGATATGAAGTTAATTTATTAAACTCGGGTTAAAAGAGAAAAATAAGTTTTGAGCGAAAGGAGTTACGACCCGCTAAATCCGGCAGTCATTCGCGTCGGACGCATAAAATTATTATGTAGATATATATGCGCATATATGTATATCATTAAGTCACGATAACAGAGCAACGCGCGGTCGTCTATTGTCGTCGGACGTCAATTACGGACGGTTATTAGACGTTTTGTGCTTCGCCGAGGCTGCGATGACTGCGCCGAAAGAAGGAAATCGTATAAGTCATACGCGCGAAACTCGTCGGGCGAAGCCAATTAATAACACCTGCGAACGTCACCGCTCCTTCCACCTACCCGGACGCCAGTGAAAATCTCCTCCTCCACAGGGTGGGTGAGCACTTGTCGGTCGTCACAAAACGTGCTGTACGGAAAACAGGGGCAGTGGCGAAGAGGGGGGGGGGGGGTGGGCATTTCAGGTGGAAGAGGAAGAAAGTGCGCGCAAAGATTTCGCAGCCCGCGGACAGACCATATGTCGCGGCAGCGCATAGACGATGCCGCTGCAGGGCACGTGACATAATCATAAAATAATATTACTATAATGGGTTTTATTTTGTAGAACGGCGGCGGCCACTTGTTATTGAAATATTATTGTTTCGCTCGACAGCATAATAACGGCGCCACCGCCGCAGCCGCCTGAAAGTCGGTATTATTATAACCTAAACATTGCATGGTACATAACTGCGTACCACAATAATAATATGCAAGTTTAGTCATTCGTCGCATCGAATATCACCGGCGTAGTCGTGTCGCATAAAATTATACGATCGACATTATAAATCCTTTACAGCAACAGTCCTTTTATAATAACAAAAGTGTACACAATATGCGTTGATAAATCGCGTATCGTATTATTATTACAAATAATATCGTTTCTGCTGCAGCGGTCGACCGAGAAAATCGCGAAACCATCACCCCTCCACCCACTCCTCGCTTAGACGACCCACCCACCACCGGGTACGGAGTTGACATGTGTGTAATAATCATCGGTTATTAGTCCACTGCGAGCATATTATAATGCACATAATATATTATATTATTTTATTATTATTACTGACGTGCGCGTGTACTGGCTGCAGCATAATTACGCAACGTATAAACCGCCCACGGGCCAGAGTAAAATATATTTATATATATACATTAATATATATTGTATTATACGTATATAATATACGTTATATATTACGCCCGTGTATCATGTATGTTTGGTTTATTAATATCGCACGTGTCGTCCGTGGCGAATCAACGGGACACGATTTTATATTTTGCGGTCGTCGTTACGCTCGCCGCCGCCGGTCACTGCAGCAGCGGCACCGATGACGACGACGCAGCGCCGCGCCGTGCAGTCGGATAATTGAAATGCGAATGTTCGGCAGACGAAAAAGATTTAAATAATAAAAATAATATATATATCTTATGCATATATATGATACATAAATTAATGTACGCGTGTATAGGGCTCATAGACTTGGAAACTTCTGAACCAATTGGCCCGATATTTTGCACCACATCATATTCATTGAGACTCGGAGAGCGTGTTCTTTGCCTAGTTTTTCAACCCAAGTAGGTTGCTATAGGGTTGCCACCTGGCTCACACATGAATCTAGGTTTGGCTCGAAAACCAAATAGTGTTATTGTTTATATGTAGGGTTGCCAATGGTTACAGAAATACAATTTTATAAAAAAAAAAAATGGTACAGACCAACTGTAGTCTTTAAATAAAAGAAAACAATAATAAACTAATTTTTGTTATTGAAATGTTTCAAGCACAATGAAAGGCAATGTTCGTATATTTGGAGCTTATTGCTTATATAGACTAAAAAACGAGTGACCGATTTGGACGAACATTTTAGAGGTTGAGGTACACACTAAAACCGAGATAGACCGCGTGATATAACGCCATATGTTATGTTTATTCAATTTTTCGCAGGCAAATTCAAGTTTGACATCTGATCATATTTGTATGGCATTAAGGAATCGTCTTAATATACTTGTCACGGCGCAAGATAATATAATATAATAAATAATAATATAGTATAGAATAATATATCACAAGAAATATAAAGACACGTTTTTTATATACAATATTATGTCAAAGCTGAATAATTTTTTTACACTTCTGAAACCAAAACTTTAATTGATAGTTGGAAATTATACTGACTATAGTGATCTAGATATTTTGTTTTATTGTTCAGTTAACACCACGTGTCCACGTGTAAATTTATAAACCTTCCCATAATAAATAATAACAAATATAGGGCTATAATAGACTTATTATACTTGGTGCATTATTTTAGTCTATTTGTTATTTTAAGATGATCACCTTATATAATACTACTTAATTACTTATAATTTATTACTTTAGTTATTATTATCATTTGAATAGTTAGTAGGCAAGTTATGTTTTTTTATACCATTGTGCAATGTACTACTGTTAATTATAATTTGTAAATGGAGTTTTTGCCGTATATATAGTAAATAGTAATAAATAAATAGTACCTATTCATAATATATTATATGGTCAGTGATAAATCATAATAATATATATGGTATACGAAAATACCGAGTCTGCAGTTAAAACTACGTATAGTTTCTACAATTTTCAACGGTGCGGCGCGGCGATCGCGGTATAGTTATATCGGTCACCCAAACGATGTCTTAGAAATTACTTAATTACTGATGTTACCAAGTGCTATGCGAGACAATAATATACAGTCCAAAAAACCTCACAATAACCATGCATATGAATCCTGCATAGCCCTGCGCACTTCTCATCGCGTGGCATCAAAAATATTACCAAAAATGAATAAATATAACTTGCTTTTTTAAATAATTTAAATCCGAAATAGTGTGGAACTCGCAAATATTATATCGCACCATGATGAGCATACGCGGATATCCAAACCGCCAGATCCGTGCCAGCTGCGGCGGGCTAGCGCAGACGGACAGGCGCAGCTTTGCGTCGGCAATGTCGTATGGACTGTTTAAGAAATTGCATTAACACCTCTTGTTTTCGGAAACCGTGTTATTATTATTTTTATTATTATTATTGTTGTTACGATCCAAAGAAATCCGTCGGACGTTACAGACACCAGACTCGCGAGTAGGTACGTGTGGTATATGCAGTAAGTGTTTTGTGTATATTATATATATATAATACGACGTGTGGTGTTTTTTAACGTTTCGAACAGGCAACTTTCCAGCATCCACCGAGGCTGCCGAGAAGATAAAAATCGTAGTGCATTATATATATATATAACGTCAGCACGAGTCTATTTACTATATACCTATAATATTATATTATATAAACGCATGTAAATATTGCTATACACGTGTCATTATAATACGTATACATCGCATGAATGGCAGAATGTTTAGGTGGGTTAGTTTTTCGTCTTTGCATTTCCCCACATATATAGACAGGTATACGTCCGTCGTTTTTTTCGACTTCGGTTCGGCACGCTTTCGACCGCACTGCTTTAGAACGCGCATTATTCCAATAGCAATATCATTATACCTATTGTCCGTTTTTTATTTTAATGATTACAGCGGACAAACGACCCGTGATCGTGATTGGCAGTCTAGGAGGCGGGCGAGAAAAATATAACGATATTTTATATATATTATACACGCGCATATACGTATATTATAATAATAATGTGCAGTATATAGAAGAGCCGCGGTGTCGCTGCAGGGGCGGCGGTGGGTTGGTCATTAAAAGATGTATAAAGATAATTAAAGAATCTTTTATCACGCCAGAACACAGTTGGCAGTGGATGCGAGAAAGCACTTTCATCGAGTGTGTCGCGCGAAACGGCCGCCATCAAAGCCAGCGGGCGAGCGAATATATATATATATATATATTATAAAATAATATGCACACCCGCTTCGGCCGCCCCTTTCGTATATCACTATAAGTCGTCGTCACTGCCGGCGATCGTTGCCGATCATCATCGCGAAACTAGACCAACTGTAAACATGCGACATCATCGTATCATAGAATCATATATACATGCCTTTTAAATCTTTGAGGTGGGAGAGGCAAAATTATTTCTTACTGAATGACATGTTTTTTTTTTTAATTTTTAGCTATATTAATAAAATTACCATAGTAAAACTGTTTAAAAAAAAAAAATCAAACAATTATATTCCCCAGACCACGACTGGGGAAGATCAGTCAACGTATATACTGCTCTATAGGGGATGCATTTTGATACTGGTGGGGAGGGGGAGGGGGATTCACAGCGTTTAATTTTAATACGACGTTCCGCTAATTATTCGTTTTATAATGTCTATAAATAATAATTGTTTCGTAATGTGTACAAACTTATTTCTGACGTACATATTGAAAGAACGATATATTTTTTAGTCACAGCGTTCAACTGATGTTGCATGCCTGCATTAAACAATAATATTAGAAAATAACACGCACTCATGCCCAATATAATATATTATATTTATATTTTTCTAGAGTACTTCCCGGAATATCGTTTCGGTTTCCAATAGTTTGTCTCGCAGACTTCAAACGAAATACATCGGTCAAACGTTAACTGTCAGGCGGTTTTGGCACGCAAAAGATCGACAACTGAGTGCGACGGCTGAACAAACGGTCCTAGAATAAGACCTTTAAACGATTCACCGCTATATAATATTATGATTCCGTTAACTAACATTTTGTTGTAAAAATTTAATAAAAACTTGTTATAGGTACATTTCTGCGAGGATTAGCATATATTAGCAAATTTTATATATATTACGTTATCAAATAAATATATTATTGTAAATTACCATTATAACGCTGCAGCGACATGTTTTCAATTTTCATAGACACAAATGTTTTCGGCACGCACAGCGACGCCTTACGAAATGGAAACTGACCAAATGTAAATAGAAACAAACACACCCACGTATTTTTCGGGGCTTTTAATTCGTAGACGCACATCGAATATAATATAATGATAATTTGCGTCGCATGAGGTAGGAGATGCGAACACAAATATAGCAACGTCCTAGCTGCAATGATGGTAAAATAAAAATGTGTTCATGGTAGAAAAATGTGAAAAGGAATATTATTCCACTGACATACAAACGTTAAATCAAGATATAATGGTGCCAAAATTTAACTCCAAGCTGGACATGATCTAGCTAGTCCGGTAAAATCATAAGACCAAACATTCGTGTTACGTGGACGAGGTTGAATATGATAATTTCTCCTGCAGGCTCTTCCAAGTGAGTTATATATCGGAAATGAGTTGGTACGGAGGAAAAACATAAAACGTTCGAAAACATTTTGTCAGCAAACGCGGTTTAAATCAAGCTATGCTCAAAATCGTTTACCGAATACAATAATTTTCCATCGTTGTTTTTGAATTAAAATCACAGGACAAATTTAACACTCAGCGCGTTGTCCGGCAAATTAAGTTTTTTAAACCGGCGTTGAGCGCTTAAGTGGATCAACAGTTCGCAAAGTGTGAGAGAGATGTTTATAGTTTATATAAACTAAACAATATTCATAAAACGTACGCGTATATAACCTAATCTAACCATACTTTATTCGTGATAATATAATTAAAATATATTATATAGGTCCCAACCGAAGGTTCGATTTTTTGTTGATTTTTTTAATGAAGCCTTATCGCTTTGGCGATCGGTTCCAATTTATTGTTGTCAAAACCTTAATTTACGAGGTTATACTCGTATACTCTGCACTATAAAACCAGTGTCGGTGGTAATTCGTCTGCGGGAGCCTAATCGAAATCGAGCAAAGATTACGAACACATATTGAATGTATAACAAAGTATATTATAATATCATTAATCGTTTATCACTATTTGCGTCGTTTACGTTTGTATAATTAATAATATATATAATATGATGATAATATTATAATTAATTTGGGATGATTCGTAATAATTAATAATAGGTGCCTGTTGAACTTTGCGGAGATTTATTGTGCTGATGACGAGAGATTACGTTAGATGAGAATTTTTACCCGTTATGTATCCTGCGGCGACAGTGATTTTATGAGCACGTCAAAAAAACGTGTACACCTATAAGTTTCGTTACGATCATAATAATGGCTCGGAAAATCAAACGGCACGTTTAATACATTAATCGACTCGTTTGTGTATACTGTATACTATAAATTATAAACTGCACACATATTGTCAAGGATGCAAAATTCAGTGAATGGACCCCACGCTGATTGCCTTCAATAGTAATCGTAATTAAATTGTCATAATTTACGGTGCTTTTAACGTATTATTATTATATAACATATTATAGTCGCGACCCTCATCGGTAAAAGATCGCATTAATATATTATATAGCACACAAAATTCGACACGTTCGAGCATGTACCTAATGACAGCTATTGTATAATATATTTTAACACCATTTACCTGCAACGACTATATTATATATTATACCCTGTTCAAAATAAAAAGCCACCAGATTTACGTTTAAAAACCGGTTTTGCCCGTGGCCATTGGTGGCTTCTTATTTTGAACAGGGACATGCATTCATTTCCTGCTGTAGGTTATAGGATGATTCAATGGGCTCACGTCCCCGACCCGTTTCTTGACGGAATACGTGACAACAACTGCGAGTTTGCTGGCCGTGGAATGTCTTGTGTTGTTTTTTACAGTAACATTCGATATAAAATAATATTATGAACAAAACAAATTAACAACACTTGGAATGGAATCTCTGAAATATGGTGGAATATACAACTTTTTGGGCTCATATGTACAATGTATATAGTATAAACCAAACCTAACCTAATATACATTTAAGAGCTAAGTGGCATAATACAAGGCCTTGTTTGAACTGAAAACCCTCCCCCAATGTTATTTTTATTAATAAACTTTAAGTCAAAAACTAATCCTAAAGAATAAAACTTTCCCTACAGCAGATTTTAAACTAGGTATTTTATATAATCTACAGTCTAGATCACGGATGACCTAAATTTCAAATAAGACCAGTTGTTAAGAATTTTAAAAGCCCAACGGATAAAATTGTATTTGAATGAGAATTATTTTTGCTCATTTTCTTAAAAATATATAAAAATTATAATTTTGGAAGAAAAATCTTAACAACTTACAGTGAAAAAATGCTGTTTTAATTTGAAAAATAAGTCGTAAGCAGTATCATCGCATAGACGACAGTCCCTATAATGGTATGAAGCAATCCAAGTATAATTGAAAAAACGAGGTTCTAGAGTAAAATTTAAAAAATCATAATTTAAATAAATGATGAAAGGGGGGTGATTTGTTGTGAATCACCGTGTACAGTGGACGTTTAATTTCCATCGAAGGACGCGGGTGTCGTATTTATTTCTATGATCACGTCATTTATTATCACATAGCATTGGGTATAATATAACATGTATATATCTGCAGGCACTGCAGCGACTGGATATAAACACGAACGTATATATATATATATAGATAGATATACAAATAATAATAATAGGTGCGTATAATAATAATGTATGCATGACAGGCTCGAGCCGCGGTCACGTATACGCGGCGCACGGACGATGGTAATAATAACAACACGACTATGTATATTATTTTGGTATTTACACGAAAGGATATACTTGTTTATTAGTTTTCGGTTTTTTTTTTTGGTTTTTTATCCAGCGGAGGCGTATAAGACGTAACGTCATCGCACGCGACAATAATCGCGTGCCGGTCGCGTGTGTTTATTTGGGTCATCGACTCTCAGCGGCGGCGGCGGCGGTGGCGTCACCCCATGGTCTCTGCATAGGCCGAGGCGGACGTTCCTCTCGCGATCTGGCACGCCGCCGCTGTCTTCGGCCGTTTTTCTCGAAACAATTAGCTTCCGTTATAATAATGATAAAAAAAAACAAACGCAACCGAACGCAATAATAATATCAACAACGATTTATCGCTAGATCAATTACATAACTAAATACATTGTTGCCGTCGCCGTTGCGCTAAGTCATTAATCGTCCAGTAAATAGGCCGCCGTTGCAGCAGCAATACAGCTCCATCTCGTCGTATTTTTCGAAAACAACACCACCGCGCCACCGACGCGACGCCGCCGCTGCCACTGACGCCGGCCGTGTCGGGATGAACGCCCGGCCCATAGACGCCGTTTCTTTCTTTTTTTTATTTCTTTCACTTACGACTATTATTAAATTATTTTTTTCAGTTCGATTTTTGGACGGCGGGTGTCCGGGCGACAGATCGTGACACAAACAATGCGATTTGTCACGCGTCGGCTAATAAAACGAATGTTTATAAACAACATAATTATTTTAACTTTGAACACGCGTCTCCTATTATACAGAGCGGCTTCACAGCCTACGAGTAATATATGTGTATATTTATAAATGTGTGCATGTGTTGTGTGTGTGTGTAAAAGAGACGCCATCTCGAAACTTTTCGTTATAAACGATCCAGCAACAAGAATCTGTCAAAACGGTATTCCGACGACAATGTTTTCGAGTGTTTTTTTTTTCCTATTTATTATAATGCATATAATATTATTATTATTTGTTTATTTATTAACACGGATTTGAGTAAACATATAAAAGAAAAATAACTCGCGATAACAGGTCAAGACGATAATAATAATTGTATCAATATGTTTACAACACGCGCTGACGAGCTCGCTATAAACAGCCGCTATTCTCGGGAACGGAATGATGAAATCGGATATTTTTTAATTTTTTAAAGAAAAATATTCGCGAGTTTTTGTCGCATCCACCAAGACCAAATTATAACATAACATTATATGAAATGCATTTATAATATTCATTTAAAAAAAAGGTAGTATCCACATAATATGTGGATACTATATTATATTATATTATATTGTATAGTGTTTCTGTCTTGTTACTTGCGACGCATGACATACCAACATAATTTATAATTGTATGTTATTAGCTAAATAATAGAGTAAATTAATGTTTAATCAATAGTTCAAATTTGATGATAAGAACATATTTTGATCCATGCTCACTCAGTGATTTTTTTAAGATATTATAATATATATGTAAAATAAAATAATTTAAAAATCCTCATAACTCACTTCAAATGAAACTATCGTAAAACCTCCAAGAAGAGATTATAAATAATGTTCCTGCTTTCAAGTCTTATGCACTCTAGTATTAAAGCTAATGACATAAAATTGGGACCGCTGAAGGTACATTTTGGTATGTTATCGTCATGAGTTAGTGAGCGGAGACAACATAATATGCGCGGGTACGAGATACTCTTTACTATTTTTTGTATTATGGTATAACTATTAACTACCTAATTTAATCTATAAATTAAAGAGAGTAAGACTGACAACAGTGACAACAAAATTTCTCTCGATAAAATATTATTGATTTCCCAAGAAAATATTTATTGTGTTCACTTATATTTCACTTTTGTGAAGAACCATAATATATTTATTATATACACAAATAACGTTTTATTGTGCTAATATAATCGTAACCAAAACAATATGAGTATAATGCTATTTCGTGTAAACAAAAATATTTTTTTACCATAGATACCTACATAATATAAATATGTAATAATTTACTTAATGTTCCTGCATTCATGTACTGATTAAAAATTAAATTTATATAACATTATATACAACAATAAAGTAGTGAAACCACGGTTAAAATGAATGCTGCAGTAGTGGTTACTAAAAACAAAAGTATTACGTGTAAACCCAAGGACTTTATATTTATGAACGGGAGTGGTGTCATTATCATCGTATAATATGTAGCCAATAAGTGTTATATCCGGTGATTTGGAGGAGATAAACGGAATTCCCATCATCCCGCGCGATATCCCGGAGGAGCGGGCTGGACCGCGAATAATGCATGCACAACAATATATAATATGGGCACCCCGCCCACTCCTCAAATACGTAATTGCGGTTAACCACAGGTCAAAACGTTCGAATTTTAAATCGTGGGCTATATACACAACAGTTATAATTGTTTGTGGTAAGCTTAATTCGATTAGAGTAAATTGACCTATAATTGTATTTAACAATAATAAGAACATTATCTGTAGTGCTCTTTCATAGTTTTTTTTAAAGACATTTCAATTTTTAAACAAGTCATGGGTATGTAAAATATTAATATTTTAAAATGCTAACCTCTCATTTACAAATTTAAATAATGTAATCAATTAACGAGAGAACATAGATAATGTCCTTATCTTTAAATTTAATTATATTTCACTCAAATATTTAAGTTATAATAATACAAAATTGGAACTGCTAATCGTATACATATTTTGGTACATGATATCCGTTCGTAAGACGGTGACAACATTATGGGGATTTGGAGGAAATAAACCGAATTTCCATCGCCCCCACACGACATCCCCAAGGGGAGTGGGACTGGACCACCAGTCATGCATAATATAGACGACAGTATATTGCAAACACGCCCACCTCTCGGGTATGTATTTCGGCTCCTTCGACTATCGAGTCGTAAATATTGTCATAAAAACAATTCGGTGGACTGATATGCGATACAGCCGTTATAGAGTTTCACTTATGTATCTACATATTATATATTATTAAGCATATAAGTCAGGTCGTCACTCACATTCTTTGTTTTTGTCCATAGACTTTTGCAACGGTGATTCGTCCACCTCGGCTGAGGGCGGAGACGGTTGCGAAATATTGTTCTGCATGGTCAATGGGTTGGTGTGCTGCTGTTGCTGCAGCTGCTGCTGCTGCTGCTGTTGCTGCTGCTGTTGCTGCAGCTGCTGTTGTTGCTGCTGCTGCTGCTGGCGGAACCACTCGGGGTAAATTGACGAAATGGTGTCCACCAGGTCTTGGTCAAGCTGAATTTTCCAAAACAGCTCACCGCGGCCGCGATCTGTAATATGAACAGAAAACAAACGAAGAAATCAATAAAGAGTCGTCACCGGCTATAACATAATACGATTATAATATTGTCTACAATATAAGACACACATTGTAGGCGCATTATACTATTTATTTTTTTAAAAATATTATCACATGCTAGAGTAGTATGGGCTTTTCTTTTAAGTTTCGCAATTTGCAGGACGAAGGTCGTCGCCGTGACGTGCACAATTAACAACAACGACGACGACGACGATGAACGAGAGCAAACCACCGCATAAATACACGTAACGTATATTTAATATCAAAACAAAAATAAAAATTATGGTAATTAAGTTATAATAATAATATATATAATAAAAATAATAATAATAATAAATATTATAATAACGCGTTCCATTGTCGCTCGCGCACCGCGAGCTCGCAGGTATAAGGCTGACGCTGGTGGGCGACCTGCCGCCGCCTGAGCCACCCACGTTCATATCCACGTCGTGTCTCACTCGCCTACTCGTCCTATTATATAGCCATTTGCCGTTGCACTGAAATTCAGACGTCCGATGATTGAAGACGGTCGACCCGAGCGAATTTCCGGTGCCAAACCCGTTCCGAAAGCCAACCCACCCTCAATATATAATCTATACAACCGATAATATACAAGTAGGTATACCTACATATAATAGTATATATTATACGATATACACCTATATAATATTGTATATTGTATTTTGACTACTGTGAGTCTTATGCCGGCGAGAGGTCGCGAGCGAATTGTTTATTACATACACTGTATGCGCAACAGCACAGGCGCGTGATGACACGACGTGACAATATAATAATAATATTAATAATATACTCGTTTATGTAATCTCATAATAATATTATATATATATATCATAATATAATACTGTACAGAAATCCGTTTGTCATTCGCGGTGTACATAGAGTATAGTTATACGAAGAACCGCCGCGCCTTAAGTTATACAGGTATGTATAGGAACTCCTAGTCTCTAGACGTATTAAATGCACTATCTTTTTTGAAAGGGGAAATATGAATTTTTTTGACTTTTTTCAGACTACGTTGTGATATTGCGGTAAATTGATACTTTCATTGCTTCATAAAATTATTTATTATTAATTATTATTATTTGACAAAAATAAGCCAAAGGGTGGGAGGGATATAAGACAGCCCCCTCCGTGAGCACGCCTATAACGATGATGAGAATGAGAAAAAGTTTAAAAGTTAAAATTTTTTGACATGTTTCTATATGTCTTATGGCTGGGGGATCATTTTAAAATGTTGGATGACACAGAGAGCGTTATCGTGATGTCATCATGTTGAAACTGGAAGCCTATATAATATTTTTGTATTTTCCTGACCTATTACACGTTACAGTTGCCATGACAACAAACAATAACAAAGATTGAATTAATGTTATAATGTTTAAATAGATTACCATAGCAATTAGCAACCTCATTTACTTTTTTAGATTCTGAGCGTAGTGATGTATATACATAATGCAGTGTGAATACTCCTTTATTTTTTATTAAATGTCTCTACATTACCTCTTCTTTACATAAGTATTGATAAATTATAATAATTTAAGATACTTAGACGCACACCTGTTCCTACCTCTATAACATAATATTACTATGAGTAATGACGAAATCTTATTTTCTATTAGTATTTGTATAGTTTTGTACGATAATACATTTAATCTGTATATATTTATTAGGTTAAATTAATATAGTATCCGAGAAAGGCCCTCTGGACAAGTCCCCCACCCCATCTATCGTCCCTCGTGAACCAGCATATTATGTATTGCGTAACACCATATATATATCTTCAACTGCATAATACATATATATATATATATATAAAATAACGGTCACTATATACATATATATATACACTAGCATATTATACTATATATAATATACGAGCTGTAATATAATATACTCGTCGTAATCGATGACAGTACATATAGGTACGGATTATGAGCGAATGGAAAAAAAATAGCGTCTTAAAACAAACAACCACCTGTACAACAAATATAAGTATAACACATAACATATTAATATTAATGCGATACTCGCTCCGGTGTATTATATAAAAATAACGCCTTTTGCAGCGTGAACAAAAAATTATTGTCTAAACTTATCTATATATATATTATATTATAAATGATGGATTATATACCTACTTTCCGACGTTGACCATAACATACACAGTACACACATTTCAATTTAATCGTTAATATCATCAATATATATATTCGCACCAACTGTTGGTCGTAAATTAATCGTTCAGCCATCGTTTTCGATAAAACGAATATATTATTGTTATTAACCGACTGTATTATACGCGCATCATCCGTCGATTCGGTTTAAACTTTAAACAAATCTTGGCTCGTTTGTTTACTCACGATTATATTTTGCTCGTCGAACGCGGCTATATACGTGAGTATTACACTGTATATTATGCTGCGGTATACTGTAAACCATTTCGGTGTTTCGTACTCTCGTAAATATACATGTGCGAAGTGCGAAATAAACAAGTAAGTTACGATAAGATACAACATGCGCGTACATTATGTATAGGAGGTACCTATATACTATATAAACAATATAATATTATATCGATACGATGACAGGATCATACAGAGCAAACTGAAAATCATGTATAGGTATACTGTAAATTTAATAGCTGCATGATAAAAAAAAAAAAGATTGAACGAAACGGATTGAAAATCGTTTTCTCGTACATTGGCAAAAACTTCATATTTATAGTATTTTAAATGTTCAACCACTGCTTACGCATACGACAGTTTAATATATACTTTGCAAATAATAAAATTGTTCATATTTTGTTTTTACATAAAAATTTAATGTTCAAGAACATCTTTTTTTTCGAAATCACAATGATTGACAGAGAAAATGAATATATAACGGAATGGACAATTAAATACATCATAGGTAGGTATATCTATACATATTATGTGATATGATATTGTATATATGAATGATGATGGTAATACATAAGGTATATTCGCAATGTTTACGAGTAACGTGTACGACGGTAAAACAAGGACGCTGGAACAGTAAAATACAAAATACCTAATGTTTAATGCATCGAACGTATGTGCTGCTTCTGCAGGCTCGTCAGTCGTCATCGTCGTCCGGTAAAAATCGCGTCATGTTTATTATAAATTTATTTTTTTTACGCGAGGTAGGCCGGGCAATAAATTAACGTCAGATTGCTTGTGCACACCAGCGTACGTGTACGCACGAGAACGAAAAAATAAACAATAACCGTTTATTGTTTTCGCGATCGATACGATAATAAAATATTATATTATATGTATCGACGATATATTATATACATTGTAAAATATATAATATACGCGTCCATACAATATGTCTTATCGCACGCGTGTTATTTTCTCTGAAATGTATATAAGAATTTAGAAAACAAAAAAAAAAAACACAAAAATCATGTGGAATTCTTTAATAATTATTCATTGCAAGATGCAGTATATGCGCAATACATATTTTAATATAAACCATATGCCAGAATTCAATAATTATGAGTACCTACATAATATTATAGCTCAATTGCACATTATTGACGTGACAATTAAGCCGAAATATTGAGTTATCTTAAGTGGGTTTGACGTCTTCAAAGATACCTAACTTACGATAATATATTATTATATTATCCACGTTGACTCAAAAGTGGATTCTCGAACGTATTTCAGTCTTATTTTACACGATTATTGTTGTCTTCATTTTGCCGTTATATACGATCCGCATTGAGAGGTTATCATATTAAATATTTTATTTATTGTTTTTTTGTGGCCGAGTAAAATACTTTAATTGTTTAATATCACATACTCATACACCGGATAAAAACTAAAATATCGACGTAGTACAATGCCCAATGGATACCATTCTTACATATGCCCGGGAGAAATCTAGTTAGAGGCCTCTAGCAGTAAACAAATTAAAATACACAATATTTAAGTAGGTAATTAAGGAAAAATATTAAAACTTGTAAACTTGCACGATATAACAATATATACCTAACAGTCCTAACGTGTTTATTTCAAGTTTGAAATACTGCTGTTTATGTATCACAATTTTCAAAATGCATTAAAGATAGCAATATTATAATAATAATATTAAACCTTTATAACTTGAAGAGTAAAAGTAAGTATATTAATCTAATAAAATTGTATTCATTAAAATGTTGTAATTAAACCTCCACACTCTTGTACATTAATAATAAATTATATTTACAGTTTAATTAAATTTAATACATTTTTATATACATTAAATAGTACAACCAAAATTGTTAAATATAAATACATTTTAATACATTTTTTTTACTTTTCTTGATTTTTTACCTGCTAAGTCGTCTATAATTCCATAAAATTGGAAAAATCCAGTACATCAATTTCATAAAAAATTATGAAACCGTAGAAATGTTTACACATGTTTTACATATTCAATAGTGGGTAATATAATCGTATAAACGCAGCTATAATAATAACTACATAGAGAAAATAGTTTGGTAGGATTTTCCTAAGTCAGGCTGCAATAAATTCCCAAACCCGGATGAGCGCATACACAGGCCAATCACTCGACTGAAAGAAGGAAAAAAGTAAAAACACATCAGTCACCTATATACACTTATTCAATATACATCAGAACCGTGTGCACAGAACAATAATTCATAATAATATTATAATGTCGTCTTCTATTGTAACGAGAAAACGAACACTATGACAATAAAAATCGTGTAGAAAAAAAGAGAGAAACACAGCGATTGAGGAGAATCTTCTTTTGGGACGACGTGCATAATATAATAATAATAATCAATCGTTATTTACAACATAAACCTATACGAAAACAAAAGTCACCCAATACTATACGCCTGCCTCTAGAAGAGTGCAGATCGTGGTTTCGCGTTGGCGGTCCGGCTGGACCAACAGGTGTCGGCGGCCGGTCCGTCCCACGCGCTTAAGCCCGTGCCGCAGTGGTTTTACAGCAGAAGCTGATCGGGAAACTCGGGGACCCATACGGCCGTACATACAACAATGGCAGTACGTATAATTACATGCGAATGTTAGCCGCGGAAAATCAACATATCAAGGGCGATACATATGCTCAAACGTAAATGGAAATCGAAATTATGTAAAAAGGCGATACTTGTCGCAAATTTCGCAATATAAACGACGTGTGTAAGAATCAAAATAAAATAAATGAACGCTCTGCCCAATATTATATATACGCGTCTCGAGCCTCTAGGTATATATACTCGTACGCTCCGTAAATTTAGAACACAACATAAAATACGCGGCCAAACGCCTCCCACAACTGTACACACATCATAACATAATATACGTGTATGCTAACGCGAGATAAATGCACATTGCACAGCCTTGTCCAGATGACAGACAACCAGACGCAGCCTTGGACGAGACGACGGTGAAAGCAGCTTCTCCGTACGCGAAAAAAAACAACACGCATAAAATACGATCGATATACATATATATAATATACACGAACATATGCGTATAATACGACAGGTATACGCACACGACAAAATAACATAATATACATAATATATGTAATATTATAACGCGGACACCTGTTCGCCGAAAACAGGGATAATAGACCGTCGATAAGGGTTTATAGTGAGTGCTTTGGACAGGTGTTTACTCAGGTCACGTGGAAGAAATGAAATCTCGATTCTCTCTATCCAGCATTAAGTGTAAAAGCACACACATACATATAGGAGAGAGTGAGAGACCATCTGTTGCGGGGATGATCACCCTTAATATTTTTATTTTATTGAAATATATAGCCGAGAGTATTAATAGTAGGTACAGTTAGTAATTTTAACAATATATATAATACTCGGACAATTTTTAAAGTACTTAAAGTAGTGTAAATATAATTAAAATATACGGTTATATATGTCTTAAAGTTAATTATGTTACAAGACTATAAAAATAGTAAACTATTGTAAATATATAATAATTTCTAATAATAAAACTACTTATTTGTTAATTAACAGTATGCATATATACCTATATAATAAAATATTATATACAGAATACCCCAGGCTCCAAGTCGCGTAGAGAAAAGAGGTTCAGTGCTCCACTACACCTAAACTTTGGCTCCTCTAGCGGTTAGTTGAAAATAGTCATATATAGTTGTATGCATGTTTTACACTCAGCAGTGCTCCCTCGCAAAACTCAGTTTACCCCAATTGAAGATTCGATCTGACTACGGACCTGGCGTAACATCTGTGCAGCATAGGTATATATGGTGGGTGGGCGAGAGGCAGGCGAATATATATCACTATTATATACGCAGGCAAAGACAGGTCAAGAAGACTCTTGCCTGGAACGCTTAAATGTTTAGGCTACCTATTAAAAGGAATATATCACACAACATGTACTATAGGTACTGAAAATCTAAAATTTAAGTCAGTTAACTACATACGTAGTATCTATATACGTAATAGGGGAGAGGGACTTTATCCATACTAAATTTCTACCAAAACCTCCTAATTTAAAAGTTAGTAAGTACGTAGGCAATAAGTATATTATAATATAACTTTAGGAAAATTTTATGTGGGGGGAGGGGCTTTAGTCGAAATGGTTATTATAATATATTATAACGTAAACGGGCTATTTTACTTTTTGACTGCTGCCCGAAGCGTACATTGCGGCGGCGGTGACCGGGAATACGTGCGGGCGATAGCGGCGAACGGTAACCGGTGCGGCGGCGGCTGAGGCGACGGCGTTTGCCGGTCAGCTTGACGATTACACGCGCACGCGACGGAAAAACCGAACGGGAAGAACACTATGTGGCGTGACGCACCGCCGCCGACGACGAGGAAACAACACACGCGGACGGGACTTCGGCGGGGACGAGCGACACACGCGGTACGATGACGGTCGGGGGAGGACTGCGCGCACACTGCGACCGGTTCGAGCGACGTTTCGGTTCGTGATGCGTGCAAGTTCGGCGCGAACGGTGCGTGCAAAACTGTGGGCGAATCCCACCACTCCGGTCGCGCGACGGTGGCGTGCGTGCGAGCGAGAGACACCGAGGCAATGACGCGGTTACCGGTCCCCCACGTGTCGGCAGGGTGGGTACCACAATGCCGATGGGCGATGCATTAAGCGGAAAAGACGTTTGGAACGCGCGGACGTGCGACCCTCACATAGCACAGTGAACATTTCACACTGCGAAGTCTCATATGGGTGACAAAAAAAAAAACAAATCTTATCAGAGAAATTCGCGTGTAAAAAGACGCCATCGCCATACATGCGAGTATGTGTTGTCTCCAGTCGTATATATAATTGACGGCACATCAAATTTTGAGTGCAGCAGAACCAATTTCGTGTTGTTATAGCCTTGATATTAGAGTGAATTGACCTATGATCAAACTTAAAGATACCTAAGTTATGAGCAGTATATGGTGTGTGATCTTTCGATTGTTTTTTACAAAATGTTTATATAAAAGCGAGTTATGAGCGTTTTTATACTTTACATTGGTAATACTCATAAGTCGCTTCAAAATTATAAAATATAAAACGCATCAATAAACAACGGGAGATCACGGATAATTATGTTGAATTTAATTATACGGTAATTCACGCAAATATTGAACTTAACAACAAAAAATCGCAGGTTCTCCTGAATTCAAAATTATCATGTTGTACGTTTGTAAGACGGAGACAATACGTGTGGGACAGTGTAGCGTCTACTTAAATATAATTCGTCTTAGGGACGTCATTCACTGTATGTGTGTATAACATTCGCATGAGTCGTCGATATGTATAGGCTAAGTATAGAGTGTATATTTAATATTTATATATGTAATACGGACGAAACGGGTTTTTTCTTTGAAAACGTGCAGCTGGCGCAGTATCCTTGCGGGCAAAGCTGCAGGTCATACACATATCATGGATAGTAATATATAGGATAACGGATACCATGCCAATGAAAACGCGAGAATTTAGTGATGAGTTTTTAAGAAGATTAGTCTCATTATTTTCATTAATTTTGTACGGAAGCACAAAAAAACATTTTTCCAACACAAAACGTGTGGAGGGCAAATTTAAATTGTTTGGTATTCGTTTTAATCGAGATTGCTAAGCTTTAGTATACACTAATAAATTTACATATTATGTAGATTCTATGCTATAACATAAATCTATGTTAGTAATATTATTAGTACCTACCTATGATGGAAGCGATGTGCTCCAAACATCATTCACCAGTCGACGCATAACTATATACGAGTGGCACGTGAAAAGGCCGAGCATTATTAATGAGGCACGGCCTGATCACCGAGTGCACTGAAAGCGCTTATGAACATTATAATCGCACTTAAGGACATCGTTTTTTGGCGACTACACACACGCGCGCCTTTGAGCGTTTAATTGCATTAACCCAGTTTATACACTGCACGGATGCGACCACACGTAATAACAATATATATATATATATATAATATAAAGAAAGCAATAAGAACTTGCGCGCGCTCTCGTGTGTGTGTAGGTGTATTATCACCTTTGAGTATATTTTTCACTATGGCCAGCAGCCCGTCCGAAGCGTCGCGGTTTTGGGTACACTCGGATGCCGCCGCGAGTTTCACGGTCATCGGTAATGAATTTCGCGCGCAGTCGGTGTCTGTGTGCGTCTATTATAATATCAAATAAAAAATAATAATAGTAATAAACGAGAACGGTCTCTGAACACTTCAAAAGATTAATGTAATAATACGCGTATACTGAAAGCTGCTAGACCGAAGAAAATAAATATTTGGGGGGAAAAAAACGTCTGTCCGAGCCAATAATATAATAAAATATTATTTTCGCAAAACAAGCGCGCTTAAAGGCCAAACGTGACTTTTTTTCGGCTACAAGGGCGTCGCGTACCTCACGTAATAATAATAATAATAATTTTGTTGTTGTCGACGGCGCCGTCATATATATATTATATTATTATTATTACTGTTATAATAATATGCGTATTTATCAGTCGACGGCGGCGTGTGTGTGTGTGTGGTAACCGAACGCATATGGTCCCGTCCAAGGGATGGCCGGCTGGTCCCGGGTCCGGGCCGGGACGACGGCCGTCGCCGGCGTACGTGCGCGTCGGCCACAGACCGCGGGTGTGGCCGACCTGGTGGACGGAAGACCGGCCGGAACGGCGCCATATGGTCCGGCCACCCGGCCGGATGACGTCATAACTATTACGAGGACGGGCCGCGTGCGTAGAATGTAACATACGCGCTGCCGTGCTAACTGCTAACGAGCGGTTTTGCTTTTCGCATAATACAATAATAATAATAATAATAATAAGATCGCAATGATTACCAAAATACGCGAGTCCCGAGTGCGGGAAGACTTCATCAGTAGGTACACACTTCATATATATATATATTTTATGCAAATTTTTGTCACTCGCGTGAAATAAATAATATAATATATATATATAACACACACAATATCCGAGAGCTCGCAATATATATAAACTACGACGTGTCAAGGAAACGTGTTACGCAATACTGCAGTGTATATAATAATCGAGTAGATCAGAGGTAATACTGCACTGAGATTCGCCGAAAAAAAATTTCTGTTTTTCCCAGATCGACACGAATGGCGGATGAGGACGGATTTTCATTTTTTTTATCATCGAAAGCTGTTCACTCCGTTGTTTTGCCGCGTATAACCACGCATAAACCAATTGCGTCAACCGTTGAGTAAATCTAAATGGTTATAGTTGAATGATATATATTATATATATAGGTAGGTATTGTAAAATTAAATTCACGCGCTGTAAAACTATATATTATTATATACCTAACTATATAACTGGCTATACATGGGTAGGTACTCAAGATCTAAGTAAACTTATTTGATTATTAAAAAAATATTCATATTAACTATAGTACATAATATAGTAAAATTAGATTTTCGAGTATATTGTGAGTGTATAAGAAATCGCTTCCAAGTCCAACGTGAATTTATATTCTAGTACCTATACCGCAATGTGATATTTTTACATAATATAATTAATACCCTAAACGTTTATTTCCACTACTATTATCCTAAATAATATATGGAACTGTAATTATTGAAGTCCCCAAACGATATATAATTGTATATATGTAGGTATGTGTATTGTGTCTACCGTGTAAAAATTTTACATCACATAAGAACCAACCACAAATTAGTATACGATACACGTAGCTATAATAGCGTTATTATGAAAACCAATTGGCCCATTCATATTACATATATACATATTTATGGAAACCGATGGCGAATTCGTTTTGTTGTCATGAGAAAAAAAATGTATAGCCACGACAACAATAGTTGACTTTCACCGTTAACGTTTTTAGAAGAAAAAAAAACCACTATCCCGTATTATTTTTATTGTCATTATTATTATTACTAGGTCATGGAGGCTCCTATATCTGGCATTATTTTCAACATTTAAAATATCATAAGTACACACGAACACCATTGATTCAACGCTTGGTGCTGAAATATATCACGTACACCGTATACCTACGTATCAAAATGTATAGTGGTTAGGGGAAAATATGAAAATACTTATCTATTTACTACGTTGGTACAAGGATGACCTCGTAACAATACACTAACTACGTATCTGGATAGTGAGGAAGGTGGTTAATAAGAAAATTAAACGCCTTTTTTATATTATTTTAACTACCCGACTTTTAACTGTACATATAGTATATAACAATATAATATGCGTTTTAATCTTTATATTTTATTCCTAAAAGCCTGCATAGATAGTAAATAGTAATTTAAAAAATATTATTACACTGCTACGATGATTGAATGAGGAACAAAACTCCCCTGATCGCGGTTAGTATAACCCTGAAATTATTACGTATATTTTAAAAATGAACTACATAATATTATACGTTTACATTGCGATCATTCGAAAAAGTAATCGGAAAAAAGATTATAGCGTTCCCTAATAAAAGTGTTTTCATCCTTCAAGCAAACAAATTAATTAAATATTAAATGTAGCCTAGAGTAAAAAATAAAATATAAAAAACGAAAACAGACAACTCGTGCCAACGGTAACACAGATTAGTTTTTATTTCGGCGTCTCACCATCGCAATCGTGCGGTGTAAACGCCGTCCACAAAAACATAATCGGACGCGAGTATAATATTAATTATTATTATTATAATGATCCGGTAGGATTGTTATGTACAAATTAATCTCCAAAACAAACATGAAACGTTCCAAAACCCAAACGGGACGACGTCACTGTAAGACTCGCAGGAGGAAGGCTCGAAATGAAAAAAAAAACCTACCTATATAGTCAAGTGAAATTTCTTTTTCTCTCTACCCCCACCCCGCATTAGCCTATCAACACTCCTCACATCACCCATCCCTCAACACTTTATGATAATAACAATAATATATTATAAATTCGTCGTATAGTAGTCACACATATACGGCACAGACGAGACACGACGAGTATTATATATAGGAATACGCGAGTGTTCTCTTCTCCTGTCATAATAATGTGAAAGTCTATAAGACGTACCGGCTACATATATACGTAATAAACGTTTTATTACGATAAATCAATGCCACGACGACGACGACGGCGTTGTCGCAGTTTGTTTACTCGGCATATATTATGTTTATGCGCATTGTACGGTTGCTTCTACATGCGTATAGGAGGTAGAGGTATACTGAAAATAATATAATATGCTCATATGTTATATCCTCGTTTTAAAACGGTGAAGATCAACGCTACTTTTTCGGAGGCGAAACATGAGAATGAGAAACATATATAAAAACGATTAAAATATGACGTATATATAATAGGTATACAGTATAATATAACTTATAGTACAGGTATAGTATAAAAATGTTATATATACGCATTACCCACTCGTACAGCATCTATAACATAATTTGTTATAATATTCTGAATATCATCCACATTTATTTCTTATTATTGTCATACCTCCAAAATTTCGATTTCGTGGAGAATTAATGTTCGAATTGGATAAATCAAAGAAGGGTGTACAAAGACTTGAGAAAAATAGTGTCCCGCAAATGTATAGAACTCAACTTACGTAGACTTGTGAGTTAACCGAATATACATGCGACACTACTATAATTTAATGCTGACTTCATCTAGAACTTATAATATAGTGTATGATACTACGTTGACCATATCTCAGCAAAGAGCCTGCGAGAATATTTCGTGGAACACTTTAACGCGTTATAACTAGTTCGTCCATTAAGACAGAACATTTTAGACTTCTAGGCTCTGGCCACGTAGAGTTGCATAATTGAGTCTTGAGTATTATCGATAACATTAGGTAATTTTGGTAATGTTAATCTTTTACGTCTGATGAAGTGACGACTGATTGTGTACATATACAATATTAGGTATTTACTATTTATTTGTTAAGATTTACTATATTGATTGATATTTGACAATTTAAATTAATCCTCAAGATAATAGAATAATATGTTAAAGTTGTAGTTGAGAGGTTGTTGTTTAATGACTAATTTTTTTTTATTATTATTTATTAATATGTTCTTTTGTTGATATCGAATCTCCAGATAAACTATATTGGTATGTAATAATGTTAAGAAGTTACGAAGTAATATGCGAATTAGGCCGACAAATTGTTCGGTGGCCGGTTTAATGTTGTTTTTTCCATACCTACATATAACATTATAATACATAGGTAGGTACTCGTTATTAAGTGTATAATAGCTTTCGTACAAATCGTTTCTGCATCAAAGCCGGCAATCAAGGGTTATACTATATTGGCGACTACGATGAATTAATCAACCGGCGGCGGCGGCGCGAACGTTTGCCAACTACCGTTTGATAAATTCGCATTTTAAAATCGAATCAATCACGCGCAATATTATTATGACGTATTAATCGCATATAATATATATATTATACACGCGATTCGTGTAAAACGTAGAGCATATAATATATTATGAGCACCGATGGTTAAGATTTTAGCAACGATTACGATGTCGACACGACGCAGCGGTGACACTGTATACATATGTATACAATATTATTATTAACAGGACGGGGGATAAATCCCCGTAAAATTCGCTTTTTTTATGCGACGGCGACGACGGACGACGACTCGCGCGTTGAGATTTAAACGGCTAATAAAACGCCGGGAGATGTTATTTTTATCTACGCGCTAGCGCCGCGAGTCCACCGATTCGGATTTTAAGTTGTTTTTTATTTCGTTTTTTTTTTTTACACGGGTTCTCGGCATCGATCAACTCGTTTTATAAAGTCACGTGCGTGCGGTTTTTTTTAATTTTTAATCACCGTCCGTCGAATTCGTTCTGTGCACTTTCTCCCTATACCTATATATGAATATGCATATTTATACAATATACATTAAACTTTAATATTTAAACAGCTAGTATATATATGGAGAGAGACGAGTTCAATCTATATTTTTTCTTCATAATTCGCATCTTTATACATAATATTTAGTTTTATTTTATTAACTTTTTTTTGTTTTAAATTGTTTACACGGGAAATCGCGAGCAGCATACGCATAAATAGTACAATCCTTTACGTATTATTCACAGACTACAATATTAACGAATAAACAACAAACATTGCGATCCTATTCTCCGAATTCTTTTTTATTCTTCGATAAGCCAAAACTCATCCCGTGTACATGCACCATCAGTATTCAACTGCACGTCTGCTCGTGATGTGTATTGATAAATTCTAAGTTAACGTTTTCAAATGACTCTTTTTAAAAGATTTTATTTCCAATCGAATACTTTCAACAGTAAAATATGCAAAAATGTTCTGTACTATAAACACTGTATACTCAACTTTACAGAATAATAAATTAATGAATATTGAATATAAAATCGAAAAAAATTGTTTATTCATATAATCGCTAAACATTATAAGCCCGAAAAGTAAATACTTTCATAAACGAAAAAAAAACACAAGTTTTGAATTTAAATCGAAGCTATAACTAAGGAGTTGACACTCGTCAAAATATGTTATATAGTAGGCAGTCGAGTTAATTATTAAAATGTGGTTAAGAAATGAGATATATTTCAAAATGTCACAAAACAATATTATACACAACGCGGAACAACAGACTTACGCAACGATCAAAAATAACTTTAAAAATTCACGACTTTCCCAGGCAAGCATGCATTGTGCATGTGTATGAACTTTTTTTGTATACAGGGTGAGCCCTATAAGTGTCTTTAAACTCATTATTTTTAATAGCTAACTTTTTTTTTAATAATATTGTGTATAGGTATAGGTATTTTCTGTATTTGCAAAACAAAATTTTTTAAAAAAATAAATTATAGTTTTACAATATTTAATCTTTTAATTTTTGCCTTTTTAAAGGATAAAATAAATTTTTTGTACTATTTCGATACATAAAAGTCAAATTTCAGCATAGTTAAGTATTTAAAGTTTAGAGAAGCAGATATTTAATGGACCAATATTTTCAGAGATTACCCCTGAGCCACTATAGTACTCTGCTCACTTAACTCTAAAGTAGGTATAGATAGGTACTTGTAAATAATTAATAACCTTTTAAAAATTCAGTTTTTTAAATGGACCGATCATTTGGTCTCCTAAAAACATTTTGCTTAGGATTGTAAAATTAAAAGAGGATATTGTCATTCGAAACAATTTAAAAAACTGATGACGACAAAAAATTATAAAATATAATTTTGGTTTCCAAAATTAGCAACGGCGCATCAAAATAATATAGTAAAAACAGTTAAAAATAATACATGATCAGAAAATTCAAAACCTATTAGTGCGCAGACACTTCAATTACGGATCACCTTGCATCGTTATAATATATATATATATATATTATATACTTATAAACATTATTGTTATATTTATAATATGTAATGATATGTATATATTGTATATATCATACTACGTAACCGATGGCGCCGCGGACATAGCACAATAATTTCACACGTCGTATACAATAGTACGGTGGTGCAGCGTGCAGGCGGCTGCCTACGCGTTCGATCGATATGAAAAATATAATAATCAAACGGCAAACGCATAACATATGTGTATTACACGATTGTATACTACACACGACGACTGTCAACGACAGTTTTACGATTATCACAACAATAATAATAGAAATGATTATTTATCATCATTGCGGCGGCCTAAACTATTCCTCCTCGCGCGATCGTCACCCGGGTCCACCCGTTACACCTCACTGCAGGAGGAGTCGCACGAGGTTTGTGTGTGTGTGTGTGTGTGTGTGTGTGTGCGCGCGTGATTGGCGTCGTCGTCACTTTATCGTCGTGACAAATTCGCATCGGCATTCGTTGGCAAACGACAATGTGGGACTCGACTATAGCCGGCGAATGCCGGACCACGGCGGCGGTAAATCCGCTACCTAAACGCGACGGGCGTGCATAGCACAGCGCGTACAGAAAACTCGCGTACTCGCGCGGTACACGCGAACGTATACGTACGCACGCGCAAGCGCACCGCCTCTCTCCGGGCCGCCGCGTTTGTGTTGTATGCTATATGTTTTAGAACCGAAAATAGCGTTCATTCCGCCCGGCCGCCCGGTGCCAACAAAACGCCATCGCACACAATCGCGCCGCGCTGGCGTGTGCCAATAACCACCAATATAATACGCTCTAAATAGGTCCGTCTATAACCCCATTACGACCGATGCTGCGCCGCGATCACCTTGTCTTCCAGGACGAACGTCAAAATAATCGCCAAACGACCCCGACCGTCACCTGCGCACCGCCCCGCTCGTATAAACACTATAACAATATAATCTTCGCCGAGGCGGACACGCGGATATACGCACTATAAAAAATATAGTAATGCGGAGATACATAATATTGATATTGGTGTTGTGCTGTGGTAACCGTGAATAATGTCTAAAGAGTAAAGAGAGAGAGAGACAGTGATACTGCAGAAGTGCAAACGGAGTAAATAGATTGTTTGGCTCGAGAGTATATATGTACTGCGGTATATTACGATGAGATGAACACCTGAAAACCTTTTCAATGATTCTATCTCCCGAGCCGATCTCCGCGTATGCAAATAATAATAATATGTAATGCACTACGTCACATCAATAATACATTATAACAATACATCAAAAGTTTATCGAAATACCATTCATAAATAATAAAATAAATTCTAACACTTACATTTTATACAGGTATTTGTAATTAGTAATTACAGTCTATACTCTCTAGATATGGTTCCCGGTGATAGAATGTTGAACCTAATGGTTGTTCTTAATTTAAATATAGACTAAAATATTGGTTCTACAGGAAAATAAATAAATAATTCGTATACTAAGTTAAAAATGATTATTCGTATTATATACCTAAATTTTTGTTATTTTCACGTTTTTATTTTTATTTCTAAATTGTTATGATCATTAGTTTTAAAGAGTATCTACTCTTGTTCTACGATAAGAAAGTTTGTACCTCAGTAGAACACAACGCAAGATGTATCACATTTGTATTAATATATCTTACCTGTAATTAAAATTTAATTCTAGCAACAAATATTATTATTATTAATATTATACATAGTTTTCGTTCCGATAGCATTGTAGTCCCGCACGTCACGGGCCGATTAAATAGTCGGAATATTATGCTCTTTTTTTACTCCCCCTCGTCGAAACGGAAGCCGGTCGATTAAGTTTTGGAACCTATGCCGAGAGGAAACGTCCCCGTGTGTGCGTGTGTGCGAAACGCGTCTATTTATGACGCTAACTGGGTCACACGGTTCAGGTGCGTATATAAAAGACTGCCGTAGGGTTAACTCGCATGTACAGTATACAAATAGGTATATATTATATTATATATAGTGTCATATAGTGGCGTCACGGTTGCAGCGGCGGCGGCGGAGCGGCGGCGGCGGTCGTATTTCTAGACTCGGCCGCCCGCACCCGGTGGACCCGCTCTGTGTCAAGGACGTTGTTCAACGACGACCGCGAAGGATAAAAAGGACGACGGCATTTCGCTCTGCGGCCGCTTTTCAGGCTGGAGAAAGCCGCGTATACGCGACAAACAGTGTAACGTAAGTATAGATATTTATATTATGTGTTTGTGTGAACGCGACGTATACGATTATTGTATACACCCAGGTTTACTATACGGATTTCGATCTACGCGGTTGTACGCTGTTGAATGAAACGTCCCACTCACGGATGCGGCACGATCTCCACACGATCGCACCAATTCGTCGACGATTGATGTAGAATAAATTAACGAACAGACGCGTGTATACTGTAGTACCCACATATAACGAGTTTACTTATAATATTATAAAATTAGTGTTATATAATATACGCCCCCAAATGCGTCAATCCAGAATACTGCCAGTGATATTTTTTTTTTTCGTTTTGAGCGATTTATAAAAAGAACAATCGCGTTTCCTGGTTATATCATTATAATAATTTTACATGTTATATTACTGCAGGATGACGGCCGGCATGCTGCAGTGTAGCGTAATTACACAGAATAATCCTGCAGCACGCGTATATATACAGCTCGAGCCAATTTGGCGACTGCATTTAATATTTCCTCTGGCCCGGAGAAAAAATAAATAAAAGTCAAGACTCTAGAAACACGGTAGAGTGGTTGCATTAGTGTGTTTTCTTTGAGTTTTAAAATTAATTATTATGGTCAACGAACGTCGGCGAGTTAGCGAAATAAAAAATTATGGTTCTGTACATTTTTTTTGACTCCGAAATACAGAGCGATGATCGTCGTTGAGAATATAAAATAATATTGCACATAGGTAATACCTAGCTAAAACGACAATAACCATAGATACCGATTTATTTATTGCGAAAACAAATTATGAACAACAACCGAGACATTAAGACAACAAACGATTCATCAAAATTACGAAACTTTGCATTGTGAACAATATTCTCCTTATACGCTCGTATAATAAATTATATTATTAGCATACATGCATAAAGCTCCGCTGACGTTGACAATTTGCATTGAACTACAAAATGTCCACCCGGATAATTACCAGTGATAAGATTCGAATAAAATAATATTATTTGGATTTTTAAAGAGTCGACTAGGCGGTTTGGCAAACGTCCTGTTTTTTTAAACCATACTGTATAAATATATATATATACACACCAAAAGTGTATACTGTATATCTATGCGTATCGCGCGCGGATGCGACGTTTATCATTCGTAATCATCTACTGACAGGAATATTTTCTAGCGTAAACCAGCCGAAACTAATCTAAGACGAATTACTATACGAAATCAATACAAAATCTAACAATGGCTGTGATTAAAAGAATTTAGCACTTATCCCCAGTACCAATTGTCGACGAATCGTTCGGCAGCTATAGCATCCTCACGCAACAGTTGGTCGGGCCTGAGGATAGCGACGCGACGATGGCTGCAGCCACATTCGAAATCCACTCACGCGAGCGATATACACTGTTATATGCACGAATTCGTGTACTTATGTATATCATCGTTTCCTAGGAGGATGTCTACATCATTGCTCGACTAATCACATATTATATCACGTTAAATAATTATATTGTATTATATTTTGTGCAACAGTACCTTGACAGTGTTTACAACAGCATTTGGCATCTGGTACCTCTGTGCTGCTGCTGACCGGCATAATGACCCAGTGACTCTACGGGAGACGACCTCCACGCTCGCCGTTCCTCCCATAACACGCGCCCCTCGCCACCACGCGCATCACCGCCGATGACCGCCGGGACCACCGCCGCCGCACCTCTGACGGTGTCGATGGCGATTATGTCGGCACGACGACGGAAACAACGAGCCGACCTTGAGAGTAAGCGTTTATCGACGGATGGTTGCAGGCACCTCGATGACGGGGATGAAAGAGGTTTTGGCGACGAGTTACTATAGTGCACACACGACACTCCGACGCGATAAGATACGATAAGATGCAATACGACGGCGGCGGTTAATTTTTGTATGCTCAACACGATATTGTCACAAAAGTTATTTTTTTTTTTTATATACGTGAGTAGTATACCTACGAGTATATAAGACGAGCGACAAAATCGAAAAATTCGAATGCGTTTTCTCCCGGATGCGAATCATGCGGACCAAAGCTTATCGCCAGCTTCTTTCTGTGCATGCGTGTACATATATGATTGTGTTTTTATAGGCCGTTTGGTGTGTAAATGTGTATATGTGTTCGAAGTTTGTTGGAAAATAAAAAAAACTGTTTACATCGGTTTTGCACTGTGCGCGGGGTAGGCTGGCGTTTCGGCGTCTGCGGGCCGTATGCGTTATAGTAACGTGGTCCCTGGGACATCGAGCGCGCTCGGCATCAGTCGGACGCGGAATTCCTTGGCGCTTGTCCAAGATCCCCCGTGTGCGTGTGACTAACGGACGACGGGCCCCGACGATCAGGAACCCGTGGTCACACCCCCCTAGACATCAGTATACAACCCTCTTCCGGATATAAAAATACGTATACACAATTTAGCTACGTAGGCTTATAGCGACGACCGCGCTATTTCCGGGTCGTTCGTTCGACGACGAGAATACGAAATAATAAAAAATATAATTGCCAATTTACCACGTATTATAATATAAACATCTAACATTTCGGAAACCTTTATTGTGTTAAGAAGATTTATACTTATTATTATGTTTTCATCGTATAGGCAGTAGTAATACCAAACAAGTACCTACCATCCTCGTGAATACTAGCAGGATAAATCAATTAAATCACCCATATACATAAAATACACTGATATAGCGGTATATATATTATCAGAGAATTATTAAAGTTCTTAGAAATAAGTACAATTTCTTTCATAAATTTTAAAAACGTAATGAGTAACAAAATATTTTAAAATTCTAATTACACAAATAATTTTATAGGGGATAACGCTTTAAACTCGAATATAGAAAAAAATTAAATTTGAATACTTTTAAAATTAGTAGAATATTGATTAATTATCAAATATATTCTGGTCTTCGTTAATGCAATATTGTATACGTAATATATAAATTGTCTTCATTGATTTCTTTATATTTTAATAAAGTCAGTATAAAATAATAATTTAATAATTATATAATAATTTAGTGGCAATACAATAAAAGAAATAACTGGCATTAGAATGAATAAATATTGACTGGCAATAAATATTATTTCTTTAATTCTTTAGTTAAATTTTTTTCTTGACCACAGTAATTGCTTACTTTGCGTCTTTACCTTTCCTTTTATTCCAGGGCTGTATATTCTATCGAAAATAATTGTGTTGTTATCATTATCTTTATGATCAGTTGTTTCTTTTATAAGGTGGGGCGACAGAGGTATGTACATAAGTATATTATACATATAAATATATAATATGTGTATTATAAATGTATTATAAATGTATTATATAGGTACACCATACGAATATTTATGTTTTCGCGTACGACTAGGAATTTATAATTAATCGCGTGAAAATATGCAGCTAGACCCTAGAGGAGATCTATAATTAGAACTCGATGCGAACCCCGGCGGATTTATGGCCCAGTGTGGGCAGCAGCCCGTTAACGATGCACTTTTTCGCACTTTTACCCGTACGTCGGGGTCAAAGATAAGCTGCATACGCGCGGGGGAGTAGTGAAAACCCGTGGCCGTCAACAAACTCAACGGACCGGGAACGCGAACAACCAGAGCCCAAGGGCGCCACGTTATAATATTCTCTATACCTATACTGCAAATGATAGATGTGTGAGCTATAAAAAAATGCCACCGACGCGAGACTTAACCCAATTATATAATGCTGCACATATTTGAACTGGTGGAAGGGAGGGGGGAGGGGTTGCGTTTGTTTACCAATGCTGCACTGCAGTATTATACCCGCTGCTAAGTCTCAAATATATTCAATTAAAATTGCATTCTTGGCGCCGTGTTCCTCTTGCAGCAGACACCTCAACGAGTGTATAGCAAAAGTATACACTATACATATTAGAGTTATTACTGCGCACATTCAATACGTTTATTATTAAGACATGAATAGATAATTATATATTTATATCCATATTTTTTACATTATTAATGCAAAACCGTAGAATGGGGTTACTTTAATAATTTTTTACTATTCTATAACAATTTAACTTTTTATTTTATGGATAACTTCTGTAATATTAACAATAAAACTCTCAAAGTTTAATCATAGTTACAGCTAGTTATTTATGTTCAATTTTTAAATTTCTAATGTTATCATCTAAGACATTTATCTTTTTAATATGCTATCAAAGTTACACAATGTTGTGGGAAACTTTGATACCTACAATTCTTAATGTGATATCAAAGCAACACCATTTTATGCAAAACAAATTAAATCTTGTCATGGTATTCTGGTGAATAAAAATATAAATGTATCAAAATAATCCCACGAAATCAAAGTTACCCCATTCTACGATACAATTTTTTTACCGTTTCAGTGACATCTGATAAAATCGTGATAAGCAATTACATTATGTATATTGTATATCCATAATATACCGAGTGTCGATTTTATAATAGAACGCCAACGTACGTGATTATAAAAAATAAAAAAATGTTTTCGTCCTTCAGATTTAAACCTGCGGGCTTCATAGATTCAAAATAAAATAAACTAGATTTATGTGTACATATAAAAGCACTAGCAATAATGCACCAATTTGCAGACTACTCATAAAATAAAACAAACTATAACGTTTATGAAATGTGCGATTTGATTAACATTGGTAAGTAACCGGTAGGTACTTACTGAAAATATCTAAAACATTTCAAATAGAAACTAAGATACATTTTATTATTATAAAAATAAATCCAGAAAATACTGTTGTATGAAATAACTCAAGCACTGGCAATTAAATTCTGTTCTCTCACTATTACTTAAAATGTATTTTATCATCCTCAAAATCATCATCATTTCTGACACGAATTGATTATATTATTTCGCGGACCGTGGATCAAACAACTACACAAAATATCGTCATATACTCAGATCTATATTTTGAGTCCGAAGCATATGCTTCTACTTAGTAGGTAGTTAGTAATAACAGAAATATGTGATAATTAATTTATTAATCTAAAATATACTGCTACAGTTTTGTCATTTGTTATTAAATATTTTTGAAACTCATTTTTAACGTTCATAAAATATATACTTGACGACATTGAATGAACAAAAATAAATTTATAGCATACAGAAGATTGAAATTGTGAAAATATGTCTAATAAACTTGCGCAAAAAAATGTTAAATGTCCAAATGAATTTCCTTAGAAAGTAATTATTTTCACTATAACAATATGTTAAGATTTTAAGAATGTCTGGCACAATATCATGGAACATTAAGTGATAGCAGACTTACTTAACTAAACAATTTATGTAAACACTATATAATATGATCACTGTTGTTGGCAAATAAATGATCATAATTATTATAATTTCAACACGTGAAAAGTGTTTTATAACTGTATAAGGTGGAAGGGGAGCAAACGATTGAAAAAATCTTATTCGATTTATTACACAATTATACATTACAATGTAAGAACGTTTTCATGTGTATTTTTAACTTAAATTTTAAAAATAATATTAAATATAAAAATATTGTAATTTGTATAGATTAAACATTTTGAAACAGTAAAATATTATAATATAGGATTTTAAAATATATACATATTGATGAAATCAAAATGACTAAAAATTCAAATAGACACAGTAAATCTAACCACAAAAAATGTATTACTAATATCCCGTAGGAATAATAATATAAACAATATAATAATGTTTAGTAAGTATTCTAAATGTCATTTATGTAAGACCTATAAAATCAGATACTAATATAATTTAAGTACATGAAACGAGGAATATATCCAAAATAATCAATGCCTTTTATATTGGCCACACTTCACAGTTGGAAATCATTGAGATTGCAAATAGAGCAGTTTATTGTTAATATACCAGTGCATTAAAATAACGTAAATTGCTTATTCTGAACACAACGAGAATTTGTTAAGACCATAAGAAGAAAATATTAGTCGGTGAAACTCCATCGAATAAATTTTTGATTTTTCATCTATTAATTGGTAGGTACACATTATTGTTATGACACGAAACTTATTTTATGAATGTTTACCATTGTGAGAATAGGTACTTAAGTTAAATATTCGCATTTATTTAGTTATTAAAGTAAACGCAAACACCTTTATATTGTACCAAGTAGAGAAGAAGGAAGAACAATATACATGGTTTGAAATATATATTGGTTATATACGCTCTTTCCAAGCGAAGACGATATCGGGATATCGGTCAATATTATTTACCTACACCAATACAATTTGAACTTTGCAAAAATATGTGGCCCGCAGTACAGAAATAATTTACAAAAAAACTCTGATCCAACATCGAACAACGTATTTACATTGAATATCACCAAGTATATAACATGCGTGTATAATCTGTAATGCAGCAAACAGGAAGAAGGACGCATGGGCGCGCGAATCGTCGTGGGCGCCATTGGTAAGAATGGATCGGACCAGCTGATCAACAGGTTTCTACGGCTATTTCGCGATGTCGATTGTGTGTGTGTGTGTGTGAGTGTGTGTGTGTGCGCGCGTGTGTATGCGAGACAGAGAAAAATAGCATACTGGTTCGCCAAAGCGACGATATATTTTTATTTTTTTGTTTTTATCCAGGTGGGCGACTGCGATGGGCGTAATAATGCAATAATATCCGAATTACGAAGACAAAATAAGAACGGAAAGACGCCCACTGCACTTGAAATACACAGTGTTTTATTCTGTAAAATCTATAAATTAAAACGAAAAAATTGCTGCCAACTGACCACCATTAGACTTTCATATATAATATACAATTTTTATGCTCAGAGTAAGTCATTTTTAACAACAACTATTATTGTATTATTCCCTACAGCAAAATAAATACTCAAAAAGCTGTAATCAGCATAATTTCCTGTTAAAGCATGATTGTATTATTGCGGATACCTACCATCACATAACAAAAAACATACATTTTCCTTGAGGCAAAAGCTGATAATAAAAACTAATAATCCACTATATATCTATAGATGTTATAACATCTCATTTACTTCTCTGGAACAAGATATTGCACACAGGGTAGATACCTACTTACCTAATTTAACTAAATTAATTATCTAGGTATGTAAAGAAGTAAACGTGAATTATAGGTACGTTAACACTGTAATAAAAACATAAGTAGCCGAATATGTAAACTAATATTCAAAATCTGAGCAAATATAAATTAACAAACTAACCAAATATTTACAAATATTACCGATAAAGAAAAATCATATAAAAAGGTACTGACAATTAAAAAAAAATTAAATAGTGACCGGTATAATATAACAATGTTATTGTGAAACGAAAAATGAATAAGCTATTATATAGGTATGATTTATTGTTTATACATAAGTATAAAGTATTTATGTACCTGGATCTAAAAACTAGCAATAACATTTAATAGGAAAATTTTTAATATTTAGAATATAATTGATGTTCATTAATCATTGTGTATCATTTTTATGTCTAAAAGGGCAATTAATAATATATACTTTTACTAATCATTCATTATGTAATACAAATCAACCGTTACTTTAATCATGACTTATTGTTTTCAATCATTTCCATTATCATAACTTAACTAACAAAAAAAAACGTCTAAATGACGAGTTTTCACTCAAATGTATGCAATATGCATACAAAAATACTGAAAATAGAAAGTTTCGTGAATCGATATGGAACTAGTTCTACGAGTATCGAAAAAAAATGATAATACGTAGGCACATTATGTAGGTACCTATATTATATACTTTATACTACATACGTACAATGCACATCAAATTAGATTTTATGTGTAGTAATAATCAACTCATATCACTAATATTTCAATTATACATAAGTTAAAATTAAAATATCAAAAATATTTTTAGCAATTTGTCGTTTCGATTTGAAGACGTGTTAAAAGCGTATCAGTTATCTATATATTATCTACATAATATATAAAAGCGAAACTGCTTGACCGATTTAGCTAATTCTTTTTTTGTTGTGTTCGTAATTGTCAGGGCAATGTTTATATGAAAGAACATTTTAGGAAAATCCACCGGAAAAGTAGGAAGTCTGGATGTCAAAAATACAACAGTGGCACCATATTATGTCCAGCAAGAAAATAAACTAAATAATAATATATTTTTGTTTATTGGAAGGTTGCTATTGGCTATGATTGATTATTATTTTAGACTTGTACCTATATCATATTTGGTCAAAACCATATAACTTAAAAAAATGGTATTCCTAACGCTAATTTTTCGACCCTTGTCCCCGGAACCTACATATGCACATCATAAACAACGTGTTAATAAAACATTCGTAAATACGCACGCACCTAGCGGGGTCTGCTATCCATCGAAGGTTGATTGCCTAAATGAAAATATACTGCATCCATAACCAAAAGCACGTGTCTCACAGGCAACGCCGGGGGCGGAATGGCTATAATATAATATAATCGAACATGTCCTGACTGACTCACTAACTGTTCAACGTAGATGCTAAATAATTGGTCCAGGAGGGCCAACTTCACCCCGTATGTAAGTGTGCACTATAAAAATTCGGAATTTAAAGTGGTGCTTGCACAAATATTTTGATATTTAAGATGAATTTGAAACGAACATTTTTAAGTTTTCAAAATCATACACCGAATGTTAAATAAACGAATTGAACAAAGTTTGTATCATATAGAGTTGGCACTAAACGGGCAACAAAGTACACGGGTTCATGGATAGTATTATATAATATAATGCAGGGAAAGTGCAGTTTTTACGCATCTGATTAAACACTATATTATATAGCCCGACCACCGTCTGCACTCGGCAATGTGAACTCGACGACGTGGACGAGAAGCTTATTGGAGCAACGCTGCAACAGCCACGTATCTCGACTCGAGGGCACCAACGATGACGTCAACGACGGACATATTTTAATGGTCATGACCCTCGTCGTCGCTGTAACTGAGGGAAATAAATAAATAAATAATTTGAAAGTCTCCTCGAGCTTTACAGACTCCACGTAGCCGCGTGGGACTAAACTGCGAATGGTTCATAACTTATGCAGCTTTGCTCGGCCGGCTTGCAGATCGCTCTGTGCCATTATAATAATATATACCTACTATAATACACTACCCGCAAAACATGAAATGAAAGAAAGAGAGAGAGAGATGATTTTTTACGAAAATTCACATATTATAATCGTACTGACGATGGGATGGCAGCCGGACGTTGTTTGTGACAACACACATGCACAACAAATTACTGTGCATTTACGGTCTATTCGCCCACGTAAATTGGCACATGTAACGAACATTTTTTTCCCTATCTTCACCACCGAAAAACACGACCCAGCGTTTATTGCGATTTTTATTTTTGAAACTAGCTGCACACACACATCGAAAACAACAATTCCAGACGCCTTCGGACAACAACAGGCTGTCGGGGACACGGGATAGAACGAGCAGGATGACCGCGTACGGTGGAGACGCACCAACTTTTCATGTGACTACATAATAATCATAATATTATAATGTTTCCTCCTACCCGATCAACTCTCTTGACATACCGCAAAAACGTCTCTCATCGTTTTCCGCCGGACCCACGCGGTTCCTCCGGTTTTTCATCACGACGGGCATATTATAAGCACGCGGGCACTCAATACATGGTAAGTTGTTCTTGCAAAGTCCGTAAATCAATATACGATATATTCTTATAAACGCACATATCGTATACCTACGGCCGTTGATGGTTTGACGACTTTTAATTTTGTGTCTTGAGCGTATTACGTATAGACGTATAGTATATAATAATATGTAGCATAGAATACCTATAGATATATAAACACTAATAATACACTTACACTACCTATGTCATTAAATAATATATGATACAATTTTATTCACTGGTCATTCGTTGATGTTTCACGTTCGATTAAAAGACACTCAAACAGTGACATTAATTTTTTTCAACATTAATGTTATGATAAAAATGGCACAATTTCTGTAATTACTAAAAAATATCCAAGTAATATACATCCAATGTCAACAAACACACCCGTAAATACCTAGTTAAATTATTATTTTAATAAAGAACACTCACGAGTTACACATAGTAAAGAACAACCACCATGCATAACAGATGACTAAAATTAATTACCTAAACAACTAACATTCACTTACTAACATTTTATACTGCAATCCATTATTTATTCACCCTTATGTTTGTTGGTAAAAAGCCTATACAAACCTTTGATTTTTAAAATGTAACCAAATTGTTTAATTTTGTAATCTAAAGCCGTTTTTAAGTATATTTTTAACAACTTTTATGTATAAATATTGGGTATTATATGGTTTATTTAATTATTAAGTATTTAAAGCCTAAAAAGACACTCCGGTGTGTTATAAATTTCAAGGAGTACCCCGTATTACATCACTTTCCATACCTAAACTTAACATATGTTAAGCATATTGTGTTATGTTTATTTATATAAAAAAAAACTATTCGTTTGATATTCGGTATTAATATACATCATGAACATTTTTATAAAAGTATCCTGGTAGTGGTTCAAATAATTAAGCTATGAATATAGGTTAGGTTGCCATTTTAAACATAAGGGTAAATATAATAGATATTTGATTGGTATTTTTGATTGGTGCCTAATATAAAAAAATTTCAACATGTACGATATATATTATTAGGAAAGATTGGCGTAGTTGAATAAAAATGTCATTATAAGAGCGAGAATTTTATTTTCGAGATGTACATCTATTTCTTAACCAAATTATCATGTGCAAGCATTCGTTTTAAATAAGCTTATTAAAAATATTTTTTTCATAAAATACAGATGATCTACAAGACTCCTTTGGCTGAATGATCCGGTTGAAAAGAAATTATCTTTCAACCCAGCCGTGGGTGTAAAGAGCTATGGACGGACAGCATTTTTATTGGTTTCTTCAGTTATTTATGTTAAACTCGGTGGTTATTTGGCAAAACCTCGTTAAACATAAATTTTGGTTGACGGGCAGACGAAAATGTTGGCATACAAATTTTTAGATTTCAGTGTTCCGGTGTATTAATCAAATTAAATACAGCCCAACACTAGGAGAAATCGAAATTTTTTTTATTTAAAGGAGAGCTGTTAATTTGGAGGAAATTAAACAATTATATTTAATTTGTGAAAAAAAATATTCATTAATTAAAAAAAATATAAAGAGATAGACTAATTATTACTATAATTTTGTAAATCCAATTCCCGTGAAGCGATGATTTAATTGTTAAAAATGTATATTGTTTTTGTTAGTTCAATCTCATATTATGACATTTAAAATATCAATTTTAAATTAATTTATGTAATAAAAATCGTCCAACTATACAGGAATAATATTGCCTTATCATAAATTATTAATGATATAATCGAGTTATTATAACTATAGAAATACATTTAAGAAATCTAATCATACAATGAGTTTTAACTTTTAGTAGGTATATCATATACTATGAGTATAATATATTCATAAATTTGCATAAATACATAATATTATTACACCACACTAATTATAAGTTTAATTTATACTTGTGTTATATTATTAATACACTTTGAATAAGAGGGAAGTAGGTAATAGCTCTGCTGTACAGTAGGAGTCAAGGGTATCTCGTCATTGAATAGGCACTGTAATGGATGTGTTAAGTTTGTATTCAAAAATCATCGTATGCGATGAAAGTAAAATGATTCCAAGTGAAGATCTAACTTCTTGGTAACTAATGTTACCAAATAATTATTCTAATAATAATATTATTAACATTTTAACGAAATTTCGTATTTTTTTTAGTTTTCCCAATTATTTTAAAAAGGGTACTGAGAATTTTTAATCTTGACCTCCTAAATTATACCTATACTAACTTGATCCAATGGTCTACAAAAAACTTGCATCTAAGTTGATTTTGCATCTTGTTTTTTCTCAAATAATTGTACATACATATTAATATAATTAATTAATTTGTACCCATTTTCATACATTTATAATATATTTTATTATTTTTTGGCAGGGGAAATTTATACGTGCCTATAATATATAGTTTGTACTATATAGATATATTTTGCAGCTGGACGAATAATAAATTCATAAGACATGGGACACAAAAATTGTAGCAGCTATATTATATAAATTATATTATATTGTTATTTATATAGTTGTACTGTGTTAAAAATATAAATGCAACATATAAATTTCAAACATATTGTATTCTAAAACTAATTCAAATGAACAGTTTTCGAATTCAGAAGAAGTGGAAAAATAATAACTCGAGTATTTGGTAAAAAATTGTGTAGAATTTTAAAACCATATGTAATAGTATTTTACTTTATATCTGAATTTAACGAATAACATTACCAGATACAAACAGCATTTCGCCTGCCTATGGAGACGACTATACTTCGACACCACAGCCAAATCATATAATAAACTAATATACAATAATTTAGTGATCGTCTTTCATATATCACGCTAGATGATGGAAATGCATCTTTCGAGCACAAGACGAATAGGGTATTTTTTCTCCTTGGAGCTAAGGTAGCAACACATAATAAATAACCAAAAATAACAAGCACACAGTAGTTGTAATTTAGGGGTGACAATTTATACGATTTTGACAACGTGTGCTTATTTATATAAAAGAAAAATACGTACGTAAAAACTCTCTACAGACGTTTAACGTGACAATTTCCACGGACTCACAAATCATATTTGCTGGCATCGACATCGGGACACGTACGCCTGTAACACACCGTATACACCATATATACCCACTGCTAACGCGCGGACGCCCCACGTACACGAGTGTAATTTATTTTGACACCCGAAATTCCCCGAGCCTTTAGATTCATTTTCTTTTATTTCGTTTACATTTATAATATTATTCATGTAAAAATTATATATAAGTGTGTATACTGGAACTTATTATAACTTTATTATTTTAAATTGTTTTGACACGACCATGGCAGCGTTGTAAAAAAAAAACCTTCGTTAAAGAAAGTCATACTCGATATTCCAAAAAGAGATTTTGTAATTTACCACGCATCGTTCTTATTACGCCCCATAAACACGAGGTTGCCATAAAAATTGCAGGAACCTCAAAAAGTTGTATTTTTATTCAAATCTATTTAATGAAAAAATTAACATCAAAAAATTTGTAAGACGTCAGTGTATATAATTCTATTTTTACCAAGATATGAAATATCGCTGATGCGGACATATATTGGCGAGCATTTTCTATGTTTATTATTATTGTTATTGCTGGAAGGAGTAAAAAAATTAATTGCACAACGACCATCGGGATTATGTAATACACACACGTATACTTTACAACACGTACATTTTAAATAAATCCTGTAGAAAGGGAAATATATCTGTAATCTCAAACAAAACGATAAGAGTTGCAAGCCAAAAATATAAACAACATTTTAGTGTGGTGTAGCAGTAGCAGAAATTCTTTACATACAATTTAAATAATGTTAATAATCAAGAGTGAATCTAAAGAACAAAGTTAGTATCGGACAAATTAAAATGCTGGCAAGGTGTTTTTTATTAAGAAAAAAATAAGAATAAGATTAGTGTCTAACGAATTATTATTAATAATATTATAGAATGTTTCGACCATATTACTTCAACGATGAAGATACTTGAAATAATGTGGTCATTATGTAAACATTATAGATGTTATTTAATTGTGACATGACTCTCAAAATAATTTACACGGTTATACTGTTAATGAGTTGTTTTATATAAATTGTCTGGAGAATGAATATTTTTTATCTGTTACCTCCAAAAAAAAATAACTAATTTTTTTAAAAAGATCCTAAAAAATGAGGACCACATCACCAGGAACTGCTTACAGAAGAGGATCATACATAATATATAGTGTTGTCAGCTTAAAATTGTATTATATGAAGTGATCAATTTTTATGGTGTAAAAAAATACATTATGAGAGAAACTAATAAATAAAAACTTTATACTGCAGATGTAACTACATTATTTCCGTATAAAAAAGTATATACCTACTAGTAGCATATACTGTGCTTAAACCAGAATGCGCATCGACTAATTTGTCTGTTAAAATATATATTTTATACTATTTATTTCTCGGAAGATGATAAGTTTTAATGACGACAAAAAAATTATAAAAATTATTATTGTATTTTAATAATTTTGGTAATAAGTCAAAATTTATCAAACAAAATACACATAAATTCAAAAATGAATATTTATACTTCAAATGCATATATTATTATATATTAAATACATGACGATAGTAGACTGAAACAAAAAAGCACCTCGGTAATACTGCAGAGAATAAAAAATCAAAGAAAACATGAATAATTTTATATTAAGCTAGGTACTAAAAAGTATAAGATTATTCTAAAAAAATTATGTTTCAAAAATATTAAATAGAAAAAATAAATATAACATTTAATTATTTCTAATAATTTTAATTATATTATTTTATTCAAAATATTAATAAGTATGATTTAGGTAGATAGGTAGCTAGTATTACATAAAAATAGATATATTATGCTTTGGTGTTAGTTTTAAGTCATTATACTTAAGTAGTAATTTATGTTAGTATTCTTAAAGAATAACAACGTAGTCAAACTATTATTTTAAAATATTTATATTTTGATATAAATCAAAATTATGTTATTGATAGGTATAATTATTTTGTAACACTGTGATAAAATGTGAAATTATGTGTAAGTCAATGCGGCCAATATTGTATAATGTTCATAGAGGGATGATAACAGTATCGGCCTGACGTAAAGTACAACTGTAATTCTAAAATTCACATATATTATTTTAAGTTGATATTGCACAGGGTGTTACCACTGGGTATCTTCCCTAATCTAACTACTCATATCATATTTTACCTTTCATATATCAAACCTACTTATTGTACAAAAAGCATGTATAGATTGTAGATTTCTTCAAATAAATAAATAAAAAAAAAAAAAAAAGTTGATATTGCTACCTATTTTTGATATAATTACTTCTAAATTATCTTTAAAAATTAATTATTAATTTGTGAAAACTGAAAAAATTAAAACTATGTGTGTTTCAGTTAGATAAGTATTGCCATATATTTTAAATAATATCGTGATTCACGCAAATTCAAATCGAATTTAAAATTCTGAGGGGAATAGTTTTTATAATAACGATAAACTTTTCTTTTTTTTTTGTCTGTTCATTACATTTTGACTTTTTCAACAGAAAATGTACTTCAATATTTAATATCGTGGGCGTTTCTTACAGTTATAAAATATTTTATTTAATTAATACTGGGGTGGATGTATGAGGAAATTCTAAAGTGCTTTCATGATAAATATTGAATAACTAACAAAAAACAGCGAGAGTAATTAATAACATATTATTAATACAAAAACAAACACAATATTTATTAACTTATATTATAGTATTATACCTTCATAAATATTATATAATTATGTATATAACCTAATAACATTCAGGGCATCGTAACCCAATATAATCAAAACTAGACGAATTGCATCGAATGATTTAAAGCAAATATAAACTTTCTATTACACATTTTTTATTTTATCTAACTTATTGTTAAATACGCAAATACAAACAGACATACCTAGCTTTGATGTGAGCAAATGAGACAACATACGCAAAAAAATGCTTTGAATTTCTATTTTAAAACTGTGTATCCAACCTTAGGGGACAAACATCCTGTTCCTTTAAAGCACTAAAGCGAAACGTTGATGTTAATATTTTTTTGTTAAACAAATCCTAAATATATCATTTTCAAACAGAAGTCAATCAAATACCAACCAGCCAACCAAATTTAATGAAAACAAAAAATTATATTATATATATACATTATTATGTCTAACATGATATAATAAAATAATTAATAATACTAAATAATTTATTTTATATTATAAAATTAATTAAATAAAATTTAACTTTTCTGGATATAATTTTTTTTTTTTTTTAGTATTTAAGTTGTATGAATTCAATTAATGAAGAGTAATTCATTAGAATTTTAAAACCATAACTCAATTCTTGGTTCTTACTAGGTATCATATAATTATGTACATTATCATCATGGATAAGGTTTATTAATCTATAGTATTAAAAATGTATTTATCAAGCTTTAATAAATATATACAGAGTGATTCTACTTGATAAACACTCATTTTTTCAAAAAGTTAAGGTGTTTGGAAATAATTTTTTAGATAATTAAAGTCATAATAATATAAGATTTTTGAAAAAAAATGATATAATTACTATTTTTTATCGTTACTTATTATTTTTAAGTTTTTAATTTTATAAATGACTGCAAATTGTATTATTTAGAAAGCTGATTATTTTTCTTAAAATTTCAATATATGAAAATCGAGTTTCAATTGAATAACTACTTTATAGTTAATTAACTATAAATATTAAAGTTTAAATGATCCGTGTCCATGTGGAGAGCCCAGATTACTCCGTAAAATGTTGGTTCATTACTTCTCTACTCTCCTTAATATTAAAATAGTTATAACTATTAGTTCAAAATTAAATTTATTATACAGGGATTTTTGACAAATATTCTGCTTCAGAGTATGAATTTAAAAAGGTACGCGGTCATTCAAAAAATAGAAACTTTAAAAATGTATAACAATAAAAAATAGTAAAATATATCATTTTTTCAACAATGTTGTATTGTAATTTGTTATGACTTCAATAACTATCTAAAAAAAAAATGTTTTTTCATTGATCGCGAAACTAAATGTAGGTATACTGTAAGATTAGCCCTTTTTAATCAAAACTTAGTTTTAACTAAGCTTACTTTTCTCCTTAAAAACTTCACCAATACTTTTTTCTTAAACTAATATTTTACTGTCTTGATTTAAATAAGATTTAAAATAATAATAACCTGATAGGTACAACATTGTTTATTTTATAATGGTGAAATTATTTCATTCAACATTTAAACCATAACTATAAACATTATATAACCTAATAAATTTATTTATTTTTACATTTAAATCGTAAAAAATAAAAATGCGTTTAAATTTTGACGTATTCATTACTAAATGCATGTCATTATGCAATGAAAGTGCCGCTATTGCATCATTTACGTATGATCTAAATTTATCACTAGGTGGTATTATTATTGACATTATTAGACTACATGTCTACAGATACAATTCGATCACGAAAATTGGACAGGTAATAAGGAAATTGATTCCAAGTCAAAACACCTGAAAAATATTTTAGTGAAGAACAATTCAGTTATAATTATTTAATTTCTAAACAAATAATAACTCATAACTTATAAGACATAATTTTTGTGATGTTATTCAAAAATATATTCTACTGTAATTATATTAATACGCGTAAATAATCCACAAAAAACACATATTCGTACAAAGTAATATTATTGTGGCTCGGAAGTGCAATAAGTACAGTAAGTACCCTATCAATCGTCAAAAACGACAATGTAGGAGTAGGGTGGAATTACTTTTACTCGCAGTTGACCTACTTACATTATTTCAGTGTTGGCCCAGCCAATTAGACAGGCCGGGATATGTAAGTCTATTTGTTTAAATGACGCGTTTTTATGGGCGTCTACAGATTCGTGTCATATATGATTGAAGTTCCGAATTCAGATAGCTCAAACTCCGCCCACGGTCATTAAAAAATGGGGGGCAAATTTAAAAAAAATGTAGGCTGAACGGGAAGTCAGCATTTCTAAATTTAATTCATTGAAACAGTAAGGAAAAACAAATTGAGCCTGAGTGCCAACTGTCAACTATAATCCGCACTAAGAGCCGTTCCAGATCTACTGTCGACGACGAATCGACTGCATACTGGACAGACAGAGTAGGTATAGACGTAGATATTAAAATGACGAAAATTTCGAATGATTTAATAATGATTTAACACAAAAGTTCAAATTCTTGTGGGGATATACTGAATAAACCCAGTCAGCGTTCCCCACCAATGTTTACTTCTTTACGCCCCACATATTCAATGGTGGAGCACACGTTATATAACGTCTAGAATGGTGTATGAGGAGTGAGTGTGCGGTGTGCCTAAGAGACAGGACAAGATAAAAAAAATTAACAACCCATTAAAACACACACCAAATGGCAATATAGTAAACGTCGATATTCTAGTTTTTCTTTTGGTCATAATATACACATAGATATACACGAATTACACTTCTATATATAAGAGTAATAAAACGTATTCGTCAGTTGGACTATTTTAATCGGGTACACTTATAAAAACAAGACAGAAGCTTGAGCTAATTCAAAAAAAATACGACACAGTACAAGCCATCCACAAGATGATACACAATACAATGATACTGCATATTAACACAAAAGTCTAACAAGAAAAAAACTACAAATCTACATAATACTACAGTACCTACTTAATAATATCACATAAATTCATAAATATATAATATAAAGGGGCAATAAAGAAATACCCGATAACTGCAATCGTTCTACATCGTAAATAATGAGTTTTTTAATACTTTCAAATTTATGTTCGTAAAAACTGCACATTTATCGGCCACCATTATACATTGTAATCTCTGTATATTTCCCATTATTTATTGACTGTTGTTGTCAGAAATAAATATTTAATGAGCTTTCAAAGTTATAGTTCCTCCGATGTACAGTATAATTTCCAAGTATAAATTATAAATATGGGCGATACACACATAAAAAAAATGAAACAATATTGAAACTTTGCTTAAGAATTTATTTATGAACATACCCAGAAAATTAAATCTTACATCATAATACAGGGTGATACACCTAGCATGATAACCACTGTTTTCCATTTAATAATACATTTATTCAAAATCTAATTTTTGTATTTTTAAGCGTGCCTACCTACTTAAAACCATAATTTCAAGTTCTCTAGATTTTATGTACTATAAGAACTGTCCTTGGAGAAACATTCTTCTTTTTTTATTTGAGACCCCCCCCCTCCCTTCTCACTGTAAAATATTTAGTGAATATTTTTTTTTAAAGTGTTGATATACCTAATTCAAAATTTGAATGAGTAGTTTTCAGTTATACTATGGATAAGACCTTTAAAAAAAATGTTTACAAAAATATAAAATAAATATAATATTGGATCAATCGTTTATTATACTTGAACCATTTTTACAAATTATAAATGTTAATATATTAATATTAATTGCTAGTTTTCAAATCACCATGGTCCTCATATCTTCCAAACACACTATTGTGTACCTATTGGCTAATATCCTTCATCTTTAGTATACAAAGTTAAATAACTCAAAAACTACTAGTTCGAACTAAGATTTTGATAAGATAACATTTTCAGAAAATTACCCGCTAAATAATTTGTTAAAAAAAGGGGTTCTCATTTGAAAAATATTGGTTTGTGTCTCCCCAAGACACTTCTTAAGTAGCTAGGTAGTACTGAACATCTGAAGACTTTAAAAATATGGTCTTACAAAAACCAGATTTTGAATAACTGCATTATTGAGGAAAATGGGGGGGAAATGTTTGATGATTCACTATATATAACTACAATACAGTTATTAAAGTTATCACGACAAGACTGTATATACCCAAAACTAGTCAAATATTATAATAAAATCATATAATATTGCTTAACTATACTACACTATAATTGGGACTGTGAAATCTTTCGTTGACATTTTTAATACGTCGTCCAAATGTTTAGTATTTTTAGTGACAATATTTAAATTAATAATTTGAAACTATTTGTTTTTAGGTTAGGTTTTTTGGCATGATATACAGTACTCACGAACAAGATAATCCTCATCGGCCATTTTAATGGCATATTCTTTCTGTAGTAGTGGTTTAATAAAATAACCTACTGGAAATTGGAATAAACATAAAAGGACAAAAATATCCTATAATCTTAGTTAACTGCAGACATAAAAAAATGTAAGAAAAAGGTCTTACAAAATAAACTATGCATAAAATATATAAATTTAACTATACGTATATTTTTTGTTTAATAAATCCCAAAAGTTTTTTTTTAAACAACATATGTTAATATTTTGAAACGATTGGCGTTAAATAATGCCTTTAAATAGCAAACAACTAAGAGAAATTTCTGGGATTAAAGACTAGAATAAACTGACTTTTGATTATTAGATTATGTCTAATAATAAAAATAGAACATAGGTATGCTATTACATTTTAACTATACTATAAGAAATGTATACAATTAAAAATATATACATCAAAATATTTGAATTAAAAGTAAGGTAAAACATACTACCTACCTGGTTGATAAAAAAATATACTAATAAAAAAGATGAAATATTTTAAATAGATACCAATAATGCACTAATAATTTGATTTTTTTTCATTTATTTTATTATAATTTTTAGTTTAGAATGTAAATAATTAATTGTACATACATATATTTTACTTTCCTCTGTGTATACTTTAAAGTGTTGAATATATAAAAAATTTAAATATATATTAATTAACATACATGCGTACAATAGGTAGGTTATTGTATGATTGCATTGAAGATTTTCAACCAATTAATAATACTTTTTTATAAACGGTTGCAGCATACACTGTTCAAAGTTAGTAACAAACATAAACCGAAACAACTGCAATATATAATTATTATTATAAGTACCTACGTGCACATACATTTTTACCCCCGTAAACTTATCTATAAATCTATGTTAATATTTGCAAATGTCACGTATGCTCATTTTTCATTTGGATTATTTGTACTATACAAACAAAAGGGCAATATGAACATTTAACATTTATACAGTTATAAATTACTATCGTTAGAAGTTATAATTATAATTTGTTATTATTATTAGGAGAGCTGACTGACTTTCCACCGGCAACAAATATATGACGGTCCTCACTACTCTGGTCTCGGAAAGTCGGAGCGACAATATCGGTCATATCTTTAAGGTCGGCGGGGTTTTTAAGTAATTTCAAAAGAAGCGCGGAAAGGCTACATAAAAATCTCAACCGTTGTAGTATTGTCGATAAAAAAAAGGGAACATAATAATAATATTATACACGCGACGACAGAATGTGCAACACGCGATTTTTTAATATATAATTCCATAAACTGAAAACCTTTTATATAAGACGATATTGTAAACGCACACATGTATCACATCTAAACTTATTGTTATTATATTTTATATTTGTAATGTGTGTACTCACACGAGTCATGACGTTATATGACAGCAATAATTGTTATCTCGTCATTAAGCAAATATGCAATTCGGTAGTTTGAAGAATGCTGTTTTCTAGTCTAAAAATATTCATGAGCCGTTTATATTTTGTCGGGTTCTCGACTAAAAGCCATTTTTCCACCCACGTAACGGCCAAACATATCCACGCGTTTACACACACTCACACTCGGAGACACGTGGTACATTAACTTATTGTGTAAAAGTCACACACGACACACAGTCACACACATACAATAAAGCCAATATACCCGCCTAACATTACACATAATATAGGTTTGACGAATATACGAGTATTAAAGTTTTGTCTCCTAACAGTGGTTAGGAAACCTATATAATTGCTCTTAGACAACTTTGGACACCACATGGCACTTACATATAGGCGAAGTAAGGGGTGGGCAATGGGGAATCACACCCATCCCCAAATACTAAATCTTGGCTAACTTGTATCAATAAAAATCTTATATTTAATTGAATTTAACATTACCATATTATATATATTAAATATTAAAAATCGATATAATGAATGGTTTATATTTTTGTGACGATGTTGACAATGCCTATTACTGCTAATTATAAGAAGTACCTAATAATAACTCATATAACACCATAATATTAATACTGTCCCACGATCAATTATTACTACCATAGTGTTTGGAACTAAGGACCCTCTAATAATGAAATCCTAAATCCACCTACGACGACGTATCCCAAGACGTCAATATGAACTTTGATACGTACGGTAGTGTGATAATATAATATGTACAACATACATCGAACGCACCACAACTGTACAGAAGAATCGCTGTAATCACGCGACAAGTTGGCTTAGTGACGTATCTGTATATTATACATTAATCGCAAAAATATCATAATATAATATTATACAAACAGTTGAACAAAAACCATTGAAGACATAGACCGATAGACCTCAGACAATTTATTTTATATACCTATAGAATATATACCTACGACAAATTGTAACGTTTATAAATTATAACTTTAAGGTTAGGTTAAGACAACAATTACGAGTACCCGTGCATTGACCTAGAGAAAAATATATCCACACAAAAGGTATTTAAGCATATTATCGAACTTATTATATTATATTATTATATTTTGGAGACAATTGTTGGTGGTGGGAAGGTGCGTTATGTAGACCATGTGAGAACGGCGTATGTACGTGTGTACGTCTAATACGTTTTGAATTTACGAAAATTTATCACGCGCAGTAAAAAATAAGCAACCTAACATAATAACAATAATAATATGCAAAAGCCGATGGACTTAATAATATTATTTATGCCAAAATAATACCAGTACATTGTGCGCATTCATGCGGCGTCGTTCCAGTTAAGCCAAATAATAAAATAAGGCCATAAACCATGTGCCAGCGCCAAACATAAAATGAGTCATTTGTTTTCGTATGACACAAAAAAGCTCTAAGCCGCTGCCCCACGACGTGGTGCAAGCGGGGGCGAGACAGACCGGTGGGGCTATTTATAGCTGTTAAGAGTTTCGCTGGCCGACAAGAGAAAATGGTCAACAACTGTACACACTGCAGCACACACATAAACACGGGCGCAAGCGCACACTTATTTCATACTCATGATGTATACCACTGGTGTGTTTTGAGGCCAAATGCGAACGACGTATGCACATGCAAAAAAAATAAAATATAGCAATATTATTGCCGACACTGGCAAGCACACGAGGCGATGCCCTTCAGTCTAGCAGAGCAAAAAGTTGCAAAAAAAAACAGCAAAGATTCTGCAGTTATGCCTATCTCAGTTATCAGTACTACAATATCCCGCGGAGATAAGGCGATTAGCACTTCCACTTTGTCACAGCAGTGCAGGTCTCTTCGCCTGATACAAATATCAGAAAAAGAAATGAAACAAGCACTTCGAAGTCAACGTATATACCTGTGAGGTTGTAACGTCCGTAAACAACCTGTCTGTATGGCTGTATAACGGTTTGCCAATCATATGCCATTCCATAATAGCAACTAGTAAGCCATGCGGTATGCTAAATAATAAAAATTAAATAACGTTCTCGTCCATGGCGGATATAGGAATTATTTTCACTATGGGCTAATTTACCACTAGTAAACCGTATGGCACTAATATAACCATAATAAGAATTTTTACGGAGCCAAGTTATTGTAATTATAAATTTATAACATATACAATAGAAATAAGGACTGCTCAATTGTATTTTATAAATACTTATTACTATGTTATAATAATATTATGTAAACTTAATTTTTATATATATTTTTTAAAAAAATATTGACAATTTCATCTATAATTAATGTTACATTACAATGAATCACCAAAAAGCAAATCCTGATAATCTATCATTTCCTAGTTGACTCCTCAAAATTATTTTGAATTAACCTAGTATTGAAAGATTCCTGTAAACAGTGTAAATACAACAGTAAATGGAAATCAATTTCTAAAAAATAGAATGAACCATTGACGTAGGCATGTAAACATAACTCTTAAGCACATTGATAGTTATCAATTATCAGCAATTAGTATATACAATTTCAATTCCAATTTTCATAATTCATATTATAGACTATCAAAAAACAAAAACCTTAAGTACGACATCTAAAATACGTACGGGCCACGGGGTATAGTTATGTTATATTATAATATATATGTACATTAGTAATATGCATACAATGTTTTAATTGAACCTGTAATTCACTATTGACCCTGGCCCGGGGGCCTCCTCCCTTTATACGCCACGCTGGCTCTCGTGCATTCGACAATATAGTTAAGATACATAATCGTTGTATTTTAGTTATTAGGTAACTCGATGATCCAATACTCGACGCACTTAAATTGAGTTACATACCTATCATTGCCAGCGTACTTCCAACAATTAATAGGTTTTAATAACATTAAAATTTGTAATGTTATATAAATATAAACTGTTTTGCACGATTTAAAACGACTTTAAAACTAGATGTATCCAAATACCATAATATGGAGTGTAATTTACTTGTATAGCTGTATGGTTCATTCGTCACTGTATTGAAACCAAAATGTATGTTTCCATTTTCGTAGGAAGCCTATTAAATCTATGGTTATTAAAATAGTTACCAGACATACATTTTACGACGTTTTCCGCCACTGCTGTAGCGATTTAAATTAAACGCTCGTATAGAAACTATTATAAACAAAGCAAATCGAATTTAAAAATATATAGGTACACGTAAACGTATATGATCACGCCGAACATCAAAAATATTGTACTATCATTAGGGGCGTAAGGTGCTATTTAGCGCTGATAAAAATTCATCGGTAAGTACTAAACATTAAAAAAAAATACTTAGAAGAAAAATATTGAACAGGTACCTACAATAACAAAGATTGAAACAGTAAAATATTTTTATCTTGTTTAAAAGTTAAGTCGAAAACCAATGGTTATAAATTATAAAAACTCAATTGCACCTATAATATAGGTAAGTACCTCAGAAACCACAACACTGATGTATGTGTGTTTGGTGATGTACACCGTATGTACTATATAGGTAATATATTATATATTATACACTCGTAATATATTTAGATATACACGTGTAAAAAGCACAGGACGTATTTTACACAGATCCTATAGATTTAAATAGTCTAAAAAAATATTTTTGAGTCAATGAGTACCATTCTTTAAAAGTACATAATATAGATCATGAAATAAATATGAAATAATTGCGACTAAATTAGTATAGCTGTAGGCTATTGGTTCAAAATTCAAAAAGACACTACCTAGCTATTTAGATTCTAACTTAATTTATCATCGATATCCACAATAAACTAGAATACATTTTTATGTTTTAACTTTGTGTGATAGATATTGATGAAGTTTAAAATAGTAATAACTATAAACTATTATTTCCTACGCAGTATTAGGTACCAAACCAAATATTGCAATTTTAAATAGAATTTATTTACTTATTTATTTACAACAGAATTTAGATAAATTAATTTTTACATCTGATTTAAAGCAAATCATATAGAAAAAAATGTTTACAACAATACTAAAAACAATATTATCGCCAAACATTATAATCAATCATGAGTCATAAGCATGGCATAGTTTGGTAACAAAAAAACACAACTAGGTATGTAGTATAATTTCAGATAATTCTATCAACACACATTTCAATGAATAAGACCAGTTGAATTAGTTATTTTCAAATAATAATTAAAAATTAAAGTACTATTATTCTAACTTAATTAAGTCATAAATAAGTATGGTGAAAAACCAAGAATGTTATATTATGTTTGCATACCTACCTACAAACAGACTACATGAAAAAAAATAATTGAATGGTACAAAAATTGAATTTGTTGTAGTTCATTATTTTTCATTATTGTTAAGTTTAGGTAGGTATGACTTACAAACTTAAAACTATCACTGGTTAATCCTATCCCAGGGTAAATATACCATTTGTAATATATATATAATATATTTGTATGCATACCTATAACATATTAACATATAGTAAAATTTACTTGGTCAAATAAAAGTAGGTAATGAATAATAATTATATTTTAGTAAATATAAATAAAGTATAAGTTAAATTGTTAATCAGAAATTCAGTAATTTGTTAAATGGAAACATGTAAACAAATATTCACTTTTTAACCTACCAACTTCATAATAAATGAAAATGAAATCATTAATGATCATTATTATTTATTTATGTAGGTCAAGGTTAACTTTATGATATATTATTTAAGATACCCATGGATAAATGCTTTATCATAACTATTGTAGTACATTTACCTATGTATTTCAAAGAATGTAGGTATTTGAATAAAAAGTTAATTTTGTATAAATAAAGGTACTTTGTCCCTACCTACCTACCTAGTTGCTAAATATTATGATTTTACAAGTTATTTAAAACAACCAAACTACAAGGTCAACAATTTTTTCAATATGTACAAATTTAGAAGTAATTAATCAAAGTTTAAGAGATATTTTAATTTTGTAACTTAATAATCATACACTTTAAGTTGATAAATTCAACATTTTAATGAGACAAAATATATTTTAAAACAGTGTTTTTAAATGGTTATCATTTTTATACATAGAGTACCTACCTAAAAGTAAACACTGATAAACTAAATTCTATGATATAAGTAATAGGTACAACAATATAATATTTTTAAGTAAAAAAAAAATTAAACCTTATACCTAAATATTTTGGTATTTGTGTCTCAAAACATTTATCAACCAACATGCTTAAATAACATTACAAGTTCCAAAATATTGAGAGCAATACAATACAGTACCTTTTGTATACCTAATTATGACGTAGCTAATGAATCCATAGATAAATCCTTTAATAAATAATGGTAACAGAAGTTTGTTACTATATGACCATATACTAACAAAAAAAATATTTAACCCTTTAGTTTTATCAATGTAACAACCAAAACAGCAAGAAAAAAACCTACTAGTTAAGTATCAAAGAAAAATGTGGGAAACATTAGTTTACTATAAGACATTTTGGTATTCTGTGTATATACTATATTATAACCTATGCGATTTTATTTCATTATTTGCTATAGTCAATAGTAGTGATTTTTAGTGAAATAGTAAAAAATACACTCACATTATGACGTTTATGGACGAATTCCGATGGATAATATAATATCTGCATTGATATTCATTATTCTAATTTTTCTTTTGGCTGTCTGCATCTGAAAATTATTGAATTTCGCAGTGAATACATTGACACTGACACTGGTTATTTGTCCTAAACACAAAACTACAAAACATACAAGAAAACTTAAACGAAATAAAGACAACATCAACTAAAGTCCCGTTTTATTCGAAAAATAAAATATGAATTTTTTTATGTGTAGGTATTACAAATTACAATAATAATATTATAATAATAATAATAATAATAATAGTTGAATCGTATTGAAAAGTCTCTCGTTTCAATGATAAGCACACTGCCAACATGACGGAAACCAAACGGAATCATTTCCTCAACGTTGGGGCTCCCGATCCGTATCAATTGTTTTCAAACATTTAAAATAATGAAAACCCGATTTTTGTTGATCACTGATAATATTCCATTGGTTTATATTTTTAATTTTTCGCTGTTCCTGTACAAAACAATTACCTATAGTAGACAACTATAGATAATTGTATACTATTATGGATGAATTACCAAAATTGGAACATTTGTCATTAGTATCAAAAATATGTACCGAATTAGAAAATCATTTGGGACTCAACGACAAAGATTTGGGTAAGACATCATTAGTTAAACCTGATCTTTCCTTATTATTATTATTATTATTATTTCTTATATTATGGCATTTAATTAACTTCTAGCTGAATTTATTATTGACCTGGCTTACAAAAACGATACATTAGAAGCATTCAAAAAAGCTCTTCTGAAAAATGGAGCTGAATTTTCCGTTAGTTTACATTATCATCACAATATAATATACTATATAGGTAAATGTTTTTATTGATTTATAATTTTTTTTTTTTTTTAAAGGATTCATTTATTGCCAATTTGTTGCGTATTATACAGCACATGCAACCTAAAACATCTAAACGATCAGGAAATAAGTCATATGAAAATATTGAAAAAAGTGACACACTGGCATGTAAATTTCCTGGTTTAGCGATACCTAATGACCTTGTCGGTGAAGAAAATGACCCCATTAGTGCTGTCATGGCAGAATTAGAGTCTTTTGCTCCAATTCTTAGCACCAAGTATGAATAAGTTTTATAAAACTTAGACTATTAATTAATAACATTGTATTTAAATATTTTTTTTTAGTGGCACTGAAGACGAAACTAACAAGCCTAGTGCTTCAAATGATAAACGTTTGTCTAGAAGTCGATCTAAGAGCCATGATCGACAACACAGGAGACGAAATTCTAAAAACAGAAGTAGAAGTCGTGAAAAACGTCGTGGAGACAAAAGTCATGATAAACAGAGAGATAGACATAGGGATAGAAGTCGTGATAGGCATAGGGATAGAAGTCGTGATAGACAAAGGGATAGAAGTCGTGATAGACAGAGGGATAGAAGTCATGATAGACAGGGGGATAGGAGTCGTGATAAACGTGACAGAAATCATGATAGACAGAGGGATAGGAGTCGCGATAAACGTGACAGAAATCGTGATAGACAGGGGGATAGGATTCATGATAATCGTGACAGAAGCAATGATGGACAAAGAAAAGAAAAACATGATAAAGAGTATGTTTTTTAATATTTTCTTTATTCTTTAATTGCACATAAAAAAATTTCAATTTATCCTTATGCAGTATGGTCTTGTGTAAAAACCAATTTTTAATATATTTTTATTGTTTTATTTAGAATTGAATCAAAGAGTAAATTTCCAGAACTTGGAAAAGTATATCCTGGCAAAGTCTTGAATATTGTAGACTTTGGTTGTTTTGTACAACTTGATATGTTTCGTCAATCCCAAGGACTTGTACACATTTCACAATTACGACAAAAAGGAAGAGTGACTTCTGTTAGTGATGTTGTTTCTAGAGGTGATAAAGTCATGGTAATTATCATTTAGCAGCATCGTCATGTTTGAATACTCCATGAATTGTCAAAATATTAGTTATTTAATTTTTACAGGTAAAAGTTTTATCAATAAGTGGTAACCAAAAAATTTCATTATCCATGAAAGATGTTGATCAAGACACTGGAGAAGACTTAAACCCAATGATACAGCCTGGAGATTTAGAGTATGATATAATATAATATTATATATATAACATAATATCTATATTACTTCTGTTTTAATTATTTTAGTGAAGACGATGATATGATGGGTGGCCGTAATCCTGACAGACCTACTTCCTTATTGGAACTACAGACAATTGCTGATGCAGATGAAATGACAAATTTAAAACGCATGAATAAGATTTCTTCTCCTGAGCGCTGGGAAATTAAACAAGTAAATTTACATAAATAAATTTGAAAATAATATATTTCCTTACTTAGTTTTAATTTTAATTATTAACTTTAGATGTTATCTGCCAATTGTATTGACAAAAGTGAACTTCCCGATTTTGATGAAGAAACTGGTATTTTACCCAAAGATAACACCGAAGAAGAACAAGATATTGAAATTGAAATTGTTGAAGATGAACCTCCATTTTTACATGGACATGGTAGAAATCTCCACGATCTTAGTCCAGTATGCATTACAAATAGAACATAATTGTAAAAGTTAATGTTAGACTATTGTGTAGTTACATTGATTTATTTATTTAGTAGAATCATAAATTGGCTTTTGTAAAAGAATTATTAATACACAACACCTTATTTTTATTTTTAACCGTTATAAATGTATAATAGTTATTTTTGTATTTTTTTAGGTTCGTATAGTTAAAAATCCAGATGGTTCTCTTGCACAAGCAGCAATGATGCAAAGTGCATTGTCCAAGGAACGCAGAGAACATAAAATGTTGGCCCGAGAACAAGAAATGGACTCTGTGCCTAAAAATGTTACTAAAAATTGGATTGATCCTCTACCAGATAGTAAGTAATATTAATGTCTGTATGCATAGTTAATTTATGTGACACACAAATTGACAACACATACAGACATTAGTTGAGTAGTATTACATTTATTTTAATAACAACTATGTATCATTTTGAAAAATGTTTAGATGATAGTAGACAATTAGCTTCAAACATGCGAGGAATTGGATTGACTGCCCAAGATGTACCAGAATGGAAAAAACACGTTATTGGTGGTAAAAAAAGTTCATTCGGAATGAAGACCAACTTGACTCTCTTAGAACAGAGACAAAGTTTACCAATTTATAAGCTCAAAGATGAACTCATCAAAGTAATACATATAACATAATATCTAAGCGATATTTAAATCTATACAAATGTACATATTCATATTAATTTACAATAGGCTGTGACTGACAACCAAATATTGATTGTCATTGGAGAAACTGGTTCAGGAAAAACCACTCAGATTACTCAATATTTAGCCGAGGCTGGGTTTATATCAAGAGGTAAAATTGGGTGTACTCAACCTAGAAGAGTAGCAGCCATGTCAGTTGCAAAGAGGGTGTCTGAAGAATTTGGATGCAGATTAGGTCAAGAAGTTGGTTACACTATCCGTTTTGAAGATTGCACTAGTCCAGAGACTGTAATCAAGTATGATTAATGATTAATTATATCATTTATAATTATCTTTGAAAGTCTACAAAATTATTTTTTATTGTTTTTAGATACATGACAGACGGCATGTTGCTGCGTGAATGTCTAGTAGATTTTGACCTGAAAAACTATTCTGTGATCATGTTAGATGAAGCTCACGAAAGAACAATAAACACAGATGTTTTATTTGGATTATTAAAACAAGCTGTCACAAAAAGGAAAGAACTAAAACTTATTGTAACATCTGCTACTCTAGATGCTGTGAAATTTTCTCAATACTTTTTTGAAGCACCCATATTCACAATTCCTGGACGTACATTCCCTGTAGAAGTTTTATATACAAAAGAACCTGAAACTGACTATCTGGATGCGTCACTTATTACAATTATGCAAATACATTTACGCGAACCACCTGGTGATGTATTGCTTTTCTTGACTGGTCAAGAAGAAATTGATACGGCTTGTGAAATTTTATATGAGAGAATGAAATCATTAGGACCTGATATACCAGAGTTAATTATTTTACCTGTATATTCGGCTTTACCTAGTGAAATGCAAACTAGAATTTTTGAAGCAGCCCCTCCTGGATCTAGAAAAGTATAAATAAAACTATGTTCTATCAAACCATTAAAAATGTATTTTTGAAAATCATTTTATTTATATATTGGTTATAATATTTTTTTTACTCAGGTTGTTATTGCTACTAATATTGCTGAGACTTCGTTGACAATTGATGGTATCTATTATGTTGTCGATCCTGGATTTGTAAAACAAAAAGTATATAATTCAAAAACTGGAATGGATTCTTTGGTTGTCACACCAATTTCTCAAGTATGTCATTTTGTAATTAAAAAATATTTTAATGTATTTATATCTTTTTACTAAGCTTAAAAGACCTTAATTGTTGACAGAATTAAAGTTAGTTGACATTTTCCGATTAAGATTCAGGAAAAAAAATTTGAGCTTGATAGATTGTATACAACACTTAGTAAAATTAAATCTTATACTATTGTGAATTGTAAATGAAAACATAAAAATATGAATTTTCAAATCATAATTAAAATTTAAAACTGTAAGTATTTTGTATGATCTACGGACATTTTTCAGAATCAAAATCAGACAATGATAACTAATTTCAATTTTGTCAATACAATAAGTAAGTTGTTGTAAAATTTGTATACTTTTTTTATATTGTTATCGTGTTAATGTGTTATTGACATGTGCATGCGTATACAAAGTGGTACCCTCATTGAATTTCACTGACACTAATAATTAATCATTTATATCGAACCATAGATCCCAAGAGGCTAAGACAAGATTTGAAATTTCCTAAATGTTGTCCCTCAAACAAAATTTGTAGCTAAGCCCTTTAATAGATCATAATGTAATACAAAAATAATTGTTGTATATTAATGTAAAATGAAATTTTAAATATCGATTCAACACTTAATTAAATTATATATTGTAATTTCAGGCACAAGCCAAACAAAGAGCTGGTCGTGCTGGCCGTACCGGACCAGGTAAATGTTACAGACTTTATACAGAGAGAGCCTATCGAGATGAAATGTTACCAACGCCTGTTCCTGAGATACAACGTACAAATTTAGCAACCACAGTATGTTTTTAAATATTTAATTTCACTTTTTTGTCACAGTATCAATTTAAAAATTATTTTCTCTCCAGGTATTGCAACTAAAAACTATGGGCATTAATGATTTACTTCATTTTGACTTCATGGATGCTCCACCGGTTGAAAGTTTAATCATGGCCTTGGAATCGTTGCATTCTTTAAGTGCATTAGATGATGAAGGTTTACTTACCAGATTGGGAAGACGAGTATGTACCTGTTTTCAATAATTTGAATAATTAATGAAGAAAATTATAATTATATGATTTTAGATGGCAGAATTTCCATTGGAACCTAATCTCTCCAAAATGTTGATAATGTCTGTTCATCTTCAATGTTCCGAAGAAATATTGACTATTGTATCCATGCTTTCCGTTCAAAATGTCTTTTATAGACCAAAGGATAAGCAAGCATTGGCTGATCAGAAAAAAGCTAAGTTCAATCAAGTTGAAGGAGATCACTTAACCCTTCTGGCAGTGTACAACTCTTGGAAAAACAATAAGTTTAGTAATGCTTGGTGCTATGAAAATTTCGTCCAAGTACGAACACTCAAACGAGCCCAAGATGTTCGTAAACAATTGCTTGGAATCATGGATAGGTAATAATTAAATTATAAATTCTTATAACTCTGATATATTTTTAAAATTTAACTACATTTTTGTAGACACAAGTTAGATGTTGTTTCGGCCGGTAAGAACACAGCTCGAATACAGAAGGCTATTTGTTCTGGATTTTTCCGCAATGCATCTAAAAAAGATCCACAAGAAGGTTATCGTACTCTTGTTGATGGGCAGGCAGTCTATATTCATCCTAGCAGTGCTTTGTTCAACAGGCAACCTGAATGGTTTGTATTGATGAACAAATTAATTATGCGCTAATATTACTATAAATGATTTTCAAAAATTAAATGTATTTTATTATCAGGGTAATGTATCATGAGCTGGTTCAAACAACCAAAGAGTACATGCGAGAGGTAACAACAATAGATCCGAGGTGGCTTGTCGAATTTGCGCCAGCGTTCTTCAAATTCTCTGATCCAACCAAGTTGAGCAAGTTCAAAAAGAATCAACGACTAGAACCACTTTATAACAAATATGAAGAACCAAATTCATGGAGAATTTCCAGAGTGCGGAGAAGAAGAAACTAAATGTTTTTGTATATTATTAATTATTCTTTATGTATGAATGTATGACATTTTAAATATAAACATATTATGTACAAGTGATCATAATTTTTATGTATAAAATTATTGTATTTATACTTATTTTGCAGTAGCTGATCTGGCAAATTGTACAATCATAGGTTTGTCTTTTAAAATATATCCATTAGTTTCTTTAAGCGCCTGTTGGGCGTTTTCTACACATGGTAATGTCACAAATGCTTGACCCTTCATGCGTCCATCTTGCATTAATCGTACATCAAACCTGCAAATATAATCAATTATATATTCAAATAATAGTTAATACAGTAAATAGTAAACAACAAATTTTAAATCTTACTAACATAGTTCCTGGTTTAAGATCGCCAGATTTGATAAATCTCTTATAAATATATTTTAAATCATTATCCAGCACTGTTTTTGCTAAATTTTTTATGTATAATCTACAAGAGGGAGCTCCTGAACAATAGTTTTTGAAAATAGGCATATTATTCATATCTTTTTCTGATAATCTATTAGTAGCTAATTCTTCTTTACTGATACAATCTCCTGTTGTATCATCATCTGAATCGCTTTCTTTTTTAACTTCTTCTTTGTTTATACTTTTTACCGAGTATATTACACCAAATCCTCCTTCAGTATCGGCAGTTGGCCCCTCGGCAGGTTTAAGTTCTGCCGATACTTTGACTTCGATTTTCTTTGGTATCTCACATTCAACAGTATCAAAAACATTGGCCAATTCAACTTTGGCCTTTTTTGATGCTGTAATTGCAACATTCTTTAAACGCTTAGGTTTTACGACTTTGTATATTTTCTTTTTCAACACTGATAATTTGGGTTCTACATTATGATCACTTTCATCATTACTTTCCATTTCAGATTCTGAAAGCTCTGGATCTGTTTCATCAGTAGTGGTATACTTATCTGCAGTTTCGATTTTCATAAACTTATTCAGGGGGCAACCTATGACTGGTTCAAAAGGTGCTGGCAGGTTCATACGATTCATCAAATGTAAGACTTGATAGTAGAACTTCTGATTACAACCTAATGCATTAGCAATATTTGACAGTATGTGTGGGTTTGGATCAGGATAACTATAGAGCAGATGATGTGGTGGTGGTTGGTTTAGGTCAATCGCAGCTGACCAACTATTTAATTTTTTTAAATAATCTTCTTGTAACTGTTTTATTTTGTCAGTATTGCATTCAGCTACTGGTATTGGTTTAGGGCATTTCATTAGGTTGATATCAAGATCATTTGCAGACAGTTCAACAGTCAACCTATAGCCCAATAGTTCTTTTTGATGCAACCGTTGGATAACAGCTTCGGCAAATTCATGGGATTCAAATCTAAAAATATAGAGAGCATGCAGTGAAATAATACAGCTAAAATAAAGCAGAAAATATACCTTGCATACGCTATACATCTCCGCTCAGTTTTTGATGTCAATATTTTAACATACTTAGCGCCAAAATACTTGAGAAATTCTTCTTTTTCTTCAGATGAAATTTGTGGAGGGAAGTGACGCACTATGATTGTAGCAGATGCCATGATTTTTGCATGAACAATGTAAACCAGTAAATTGTGATATCCTTTAATGATCTAAATACTGAAATAAATACATGGTCAACAATACAGCCAAAATTGTTGTTCCAATACAGTTTTAAGAAAAAAACTTACTTACATGTACAATAATAATAAAATGTACCAGCCACTTGAGAAATATTACACCGGATCCAGATATGTGATCGAAGAAAATTATCTTTAAAATATGTCTTGTGGGACTCGTCAGTACTTCATTTTAAGTAGAATAGATGGTAAATCTAGACTCAGAGTCATTGACAATGTAACAACAATATTTTACGAAACTATAGCATTTATAGCATTCAAACCATGGCTAAATAAATGATGTATTGTTATTCATTCAATATTTATATTGGAATTTGGAACTGTGCAAGTGCAACCCTCGAGGTACCGCCAAAGCAGTTGCCAGTCTGAGTTATCACCACGATTTAAAATAAATTATAATATTATCTTAAATCACGGACTAAGATAGTACTATCTTAGTCCGTGGCTATACCCACAGAATATATATACGAGTATTCGTATTATTCGAGTATTGATAAGAGACCCGACCGGCGACCATTAAATATAAAATTGCGCATGCGCTTGCACTTGTTATTTTATTATTAAATGCAACATTTGTAAAGACTATGCACTGGGACTTTTTAAAATTTTAAAAATTATTTTTTTTTTAATTGAATAAATTGAGAAAGTGCGTAAATCAATTGAATATAAATTATGCATTTATATAGTTATATTCAGTGGTGCCAAATGAAATAAAAGCTGGCAGTTCAAAATTCAAATATAGATTGTGATGGCCGCCATGCATCTGGCTGTCCTCCTAGACCGAATAGGCTATAAGGGCTCGGTCGCGCGCTAAAGAGCTTTCTGGCTTTCTGATCCACCCCCTTTCGAAGTAAGACATAAAGAGTGAAGAGAGGAAGACGACAGTCGCTCAGTGGCAAACGAAATGGTCTTTCTCGAGTAAGGTTTCGTGGACACGGTAAACGATTCCGTACATTAGTAGGCGCAGACGTATAGGAGAACGGTCCTGAACTCTGAAGGCGCCACTATCATATAATCGTATGACACGAGAGCGGTGGGCGGAGGACGGCTCGCAAAGTGGCAACTCAGATACGTGAGGTTTAGGGCGTCGGACTCGTGAAGTCGTCATCATATATATGTATTCGTATAGGTTTGGTTACGTTAGATTTAAATCAGAAATATTATTACAAACTAGAGTCTGTTGTGAACACTTCGGACGACCAAAAGGACTACCCAACAAATCCTCCGCCAAGAAGTCCGAAATAAAATTATTATATGAATAATAATAATAATAATAATATCTAAGTCAAATAATACAATTTAATTATCCTTTTCAAAAAAAAAAACAAAATTGTCATAATTTTTTCAGTTGAATTTTGACGATTTGGACTTGATATGTACCTACTTTAAATGCTTAATAATTATGGGGGAGTTACTCGTTTCCACCAAAATAATATTGGCCTCTTAGTTATGAATCTCCCCGAATATTAAAGTTGGGGCTGATTAATAGTGCCACCGAAATTTTAGAGCCAGGACTAAAGTTGTTTTTTGGAATGGTTTTTATGAGTTCAAAAATACATAAAACATTATCATAATATTATCTACGGTTAGTTCTTGTTCAAAATTAAATTACTTAAGTCTATAATACATTTTATTAGTTATTTTTTAATTATGTTTGTATATTGAATACGCAAAAACATATAACTTACATAATTGGATGGGACATACAAAAAGTGACTTTTAGATATTTGTCTTTTACAATGTATTTCCTTTCTACCATCAAAATTTTATCTAATAATATCGTCGACAGGCTAATGACGGTCATCAGGTTATAGCTTGGGCCTCCCCACGGTAGTGAGGTGACGATCACTAAAACCTTTTATCTCATTCCCAAGTTTGAAAAAATTATTTATTAATCCAAATTATTCTAATACGTGATAAAAATGCACCAAATCTCAAAATGTTCCTATTTTTACAAAACATATGAAGCTCAAATAAAACCATTAAAAAAATTTGCTTTAATCAATAGTGTGTCTTACAAGGGTGAAAACCACCAAATATTCAATCAGAAGTTTTCGTTGAATTTGTTAGTTTTGAACAATAATATTCACTCTAATAATAACAATGCTTATAAGATCTGCTGAAATTGATACCCATTTGTAAGACGGAGAAGATACATAATGATAAATCATTAATATTTATAACTTTTGCAATTTATATCCAATCATACTTTCAAGTTGTTATTACAGTTAATGTATCAAACTTAGATCATATACTATGAATGGGCCCATAAAACGATAATTTTAAGCACATATTACAATATTAATATTAGTGACACTATAATATATATTCTCTGACTATAATACATATTTCTCTGACTATAATACATATTTCTCTATGTGAATTAACATGTCAGAGAATCGTCACTTATATATGTGCTTAAAACTGTTTCCATGGAAAAAAATAAATGCAATTATTTATTTTACGACTAGGCATTTGTACAGTAAGTTAAGTTATTTTTTCCAAAAAATTAAATTTGAAAATGTCATCGTGTAATAAATTAGAATGATATACATTAAGAGTTTCATATATCTACGAATAATATTTTTAAATTGCAACAAAATAACTAAAATTGTTATTCTTGGTTTTAATAATCTGGTTAAAAATTTGAACTTTTATAATAGGTTTATTGGATTTTTTTGTTACAGTTTGAAATATTTATAAGAATCTTTGTCAAAAAAGTTAAACATTTTATATATTTTTAACTACTGCGTAATTTGTAAATTTTTAATTTGATAAGTCTTTAAATGGAACTTTAAATTCCTTTAAAAAAAAATCGTGCCTACGGATATTTATTATTTCTTAACTGTTTTTATAACTACTTATGAGGAAACTTATATTACATTTTCATATCTTAGGTAAACAAAGGAAATTTTTTTTTTTTATTGATCTTGAAATATACAAAATTTCCGCTTTGACTACTAGGGGCCATTAGCGTTACATTAATTTATACGATAGGAGAAAAAAAATTAATTTATGATATTCAATATAAAATAAATTAAAATTAAATACATAGTTTTATAAAAAACGATTTGATTTTTATACATAGGAACAATGTACATAGCAATATTTTTGTTATCTTATAATAATTTTAATATTTGTGATTTTTTGAAGAAATCGATTATGTTAGTTTCTGTTTCTTGATTTGGACCTAGGCTTTCTCCGATGTCATGGTTTATGTTGAATTCTTCTCTATGTTTTTGATATTTTCTACATACCTCAAATATGTGTTTGATAGTGAGGTGCCACATACTTGGCATACTGGTGCGGGTCATCTTTTGCCATCAAGTATCCGTGTGTCATATTTGTGTGACCAATTCTGGCCCGATTTAATTTTTTTTCATTTGTGATACTTATGTTAGGGTTTCTTTTCCATCTTTTTACTGTTTGTTTAATTTGGTTTAATTTGTTTGTTTGGGTGTTCCATATGTCTTGCCAAAGGGTGGTTGTGTTTTGTTTAATCTGTTTTCTAACGTCTGTGTACTGAGAAACGATAATATATTGTGCGTAATTTGAGCGGGTAGCTAGTTTGGCTTGTTTGTCTGCCTTTTCATTGCCATCTATTCCTATGTGTCCAGGTATCCATATATAAGAATTATGATATTGTTCTTTCTTTTTGCTTCTTCTAGCTGTTTTGGATTTGTATTGCTATATCACTAGGATTAAATTTGTTTTTTATACTAATGAGGGAGCTTAACGAGTCACTTAAAATAATATATTTTTCATTTTCATTTTTGTTTATACATTTAATGGCCAGAAGTATAGCCACTGCTTCGGCTGTATTTATGAAACATGTTGGTGGTAGTTTAAATGACGTCTGTAGATTGTTTTTCATTAGGTCTATTCCGTCCCCTTCATCATTTTTGGAGACATCAGTAGGTATATATTTCTTGAAAATCGTATAAGTGTTCAATATTGCTTTTTAGAACATTTTTGTAAATGTTTGGAGGTGTGTTTTCCTTGCGTAGTGTGTTAAGTTCAATGTTAATGTTGTATGTGCTTATCCACGGAGGTCTTATTATTTTTTTTTTTTTTTTATTATTTGTGGTATTTTGAAATAGTTTTGAGTATTTTGAAAAATCATTCCTATGTATTTTTAGTAATTTTTAACTGCTATTATATTAACTTATGAGGAACTTTGTATTAATTTTAAGCTTTTTGACCCAACGACTACAAACTTATTGACATTTATGCAATAATAAACAAATCAAATATCGTCTATAAATCACTCAAAACGAGTCGAAATATTTGGAAATTTTATCATGTATAAAAAATATAATTTCAATGTTTGAAAGAAATTTTAAATATCTACAGTTAAAAGTTTTAGAATTTGTTTTAATAGTGGGTGATTATCCTATGTCAAACTTAAACCGCTTGTAAACAATTGAATTTCAGGTAGATAAACATTTTTGTTTTTGTGTTGTTGACTGATAAAAATTATATATCTTAGATATAAATTGAACATTTTTTTTATGAATTTCTTACTCTAAATAATTTTACAATTTTCGTGTTATTGATGAATTTTGTCAAAATTTTAACTTCAGACGGTCATAAAAAAATATTGTGGGCATACGCTTAACATTATATTAATTTTATTATCCAATAATATCAAATGTACATGTAAATAGCTAATATAAGCATTCTGTGAAAATTTCATATATATTCGGTGTCTTTTTTAAGTGATACTAACAAATAAAATGTGCGTTTTTTTTGTGTTCGTGAACACGATAAGTAGTCTAATTAATAATACTTTGATCTTCGCAACTTCATTGTCCTTTCCGGTGAAAGGTGAATTTAGTGTGTGCATTTTGGACAAAATTTAATATTCCCAGTAGTTTTCAAACGTTCCTGGAAAAACGAAAAAAAATTACATTGGGAATTTTTTTACAAAAAATAGATTTTTGACAAAATCGATTTTGGTTTTATTGGCCTCAACCCTTAAAAAAATTACCATAGATACATGCAATTTTCACAGAATATTTATATTATCATTATACACCATATAAGATCATCATGTTGAGCTATTTAGTATTTATATAGGCATATAACTTTTTCTATTTTTATTAGTTTTTTTTTGAATTAATGTCGATAAAAAATTTTTCACATTATCAGAAAACTTGAAAATGTAATAAATGGTTCCTCTTGAGTTGTTGTAATTGGAAATTTAAAAAAAACTTGAGTGTATAAATACACAATTATTTTTATGAACGCCTAAAGTTCGTATTTTGACAAAGATCGTATAACTCACAAAAATTTTCAAATTACTCGTAGTTGAAAATTCAAAAAAATTTTCTTTTTATATCTTAGAGTAGTGGACAAATGTTTGTTTGGGACCTATTTCTAGCTGTGCCTTGTGGCCTATGGGCTATGACAAACCATTCCCACTCATTTAAATTTTAAATAATTAGGTAGGTATACCTATAATTAATAAACTATTCGATTATAATTTGATTTTTATGTACCTATTGAAATTCTCCAAAATAAGTGTGCTTCAAAATAGGAAATTAAAAACTTATGTTTCATTCAAAAATATAAGAAACTAAAATTATAACAACAAAAAGCAAAATGATAAGTGTATCAACATAATTTATTTTATGGACATTTTAGATTCTGAGCGGAGCGATGAATGTATTGGTTTTACAATGATGTGTGTTTTTTTTTTTATTTTTTTTTTTGTTTTAGATTCTGAGCGGAGCGATGAATGTATTGGTTTTACAATGATGTGTGTTTTTTTTTTTATTTTTTTTTTATTTTTGTGTCTGTCATCACGTTTTAGGACAGAAAAAATGCTTCGATTTTCTTCAATAGTACCTTTTCTGATAGGAAAGTGAATCTAGTTGGTACTTTGGGGGGTCAAAAGTCAAAATTTCCCAGTAGTTTTCATGAGCGCCTGGAAAAACAAATGAAAAATTTTGGGAAAAACGGGAATTTTTACGGAAAACCAATTTTCGACAAAATCGATTTTGGTTTTTAGTATAACTCTAAAAGAAATGACCGTAGAGACATGAAATTTTGACCGAATGTTTATATATGCATTTTCTGCACACCATAGCATTTTCAAAATATTCTGACTTATTTTGAGCTGTTAACGGACATTTTCAGTTTCCAATTTTTTTAGTTTTTTTTTCTATAAATGTCAATAAAATTTTATTTGTTGGGTAAAAAATCTTGAAAATTTAATAGTAGGCTTCTAATATATAGTTTCAAAGGCAGATGAAAAATATTGAAAATCCGTAGTCACAATTTTATTTATATGTAATCAAAGTTCAAATTTTGACAAAATACGTAAAAATGACGAAAATTTGCAATTTATTTTGAGTTAGAAATTCATAAAAATTTTTCTTTTTAAATCTAAGATTTGAAAATGTAATACAAGATTCCTCATAAGTTTGCCTAATTTTATCAATAAAAAAAAGTTTATAAGCAAGTCATAATAAATTTTTATGAGCATTTTAAGTTCAAATTTGTACAAGATTAGATATTCACTCGATTTCTCATGTAGCGATTTTCTTATTTTGTTGCAATTCAAAAACAAATAACTGTAGATGCATGAAAATTTCACTGAATGTTTATATAAGCTATTTCTATACACCATCTAATTTTGAATATATTTTGACTGTTTTTCAGCTTTTTACGGACGATTTCAGTTTTCAAATTTTTTAGTTTTTTTTTCTATTAATATCAATTACATTTTATTTGTTGGGCCAAAAATAATGAAAATTTAATACAAGGCTCCTGATATATTATTACAATAACAATTGAAAAATATTAAAAATACATAGGCACACATTTTTTTTATAATCATTTAAAGTTCGAATTTTGACAAAATTTATCAAAATCTCGAAAATTATCAATCATTGTAATTAAACAATTATAAAATGTTCAGTTTTCTTAACTAAGGATTGAAAATTTAAAATAAAGATTCTAATAAATAGTACATACTGTATTCAAAAAATCTAAAAAATATTTAAACACAGTTATTTTTTATAGACATTTTAAGTTCAAATTTGGACGGAATTACATATTAAAATCAATTTTAACGAGTAAAAGTATATATTATAATATTTTTATAGCATCACTGATAATTTTAGGTTAATAATTAAATAATATGAATAATATTAATTCAACTTAGCAGCTACCGTATAATAACAATATCAATATAATTTAAAATATCCTACACTGACATACCGTCTCCGCTCAGAATCGTTTTTCTTATACAATGATATTATATCATTGAATTCAAATTTAATACCATCCATTATAGTACAGTGATCTACTAACTACTTGTAGCCTACTGTACAGCGGAGCGACATCCCCCTTGACCCCCTTTTTTTATTTTTAACTTGGCCAAAATTATATATTTATATTTTTAATACAGAGTCTTTGAATTTATATTTATTTAAGCTTATATTATGTATCCATGCAACATAATATGGTATTATATTGTTTACTTGCTCATTAATATAGCATTATACAGTTACAGAATATTATTATTTTTGTACTCTCCAAAAGGCATTATTAAATTGTATTGTTAAATTTATCGTCGATAAAAAGTGAGACAATTTACAATAACAAGATTAAGATGTCTTCTACCAGATTGTCTGGCGCAAATAATTCACAAGGATATGGTATGGAATGTGAGGTTCCAATGTCGATCGACGATTCTGTACGTATTATTCTTATTATTCATAGATATCTATTATATAAATGTGAAAATGAAAACCTTTGAGGTCTATGTTATTGGAAACTACTGAACCGATCATTATGATTTTTTTTTTTTTTAATTGAATGCTCATTGTGGATAAGGCTTATGGCATTTAATCGATCCTCTAACTTCATAAACAAAAGAGTTATCAATTATTATAAATAATGGCCTGTTACGTAGACTTGGAAATAATAATAATAATAATAACATTAAACTAAAGCAACTACGCCTACACCGCCAACTACGGGCGTTGTGCGTATAATATATATATATCAATTAATGTATATCTGTAGCTTATTTACTCAAAAATTACTTATAAATTGGGTTACTCCACTCTTTTATTGTTCCATCCCTTAAAGACTATTTCAGTTAAATATTACATATTATGATTCACGTATAATGATGTTGTTAGTAATTCAATTTGACAAAATATCACTTCAAAAAATACGAGTCGTCGTTTTTAAACGCTATCTCTTCAACGCGTTTTATTCACTTTTTTTTCATTATTAAACATTATTAATTTACAACGATTGAATGAATAACTTAAATTATGACAGTGCACTTTCCTAAGTTAACAATACGCGTTGAAGAGCCTGTGTTTAAAAATTACAGTATTTTTTATACTATATTTATGTCAAATTGAACACGATGTACGTATTATTTATAATACGCACGCGTACATTATTAAATATTATTAATTAAAAAAAATTATTTCCCGGGAGCACTTCTATTCCTAGTAAGTTCTAAACTTTAAACGTCAAAACATTTTTATATTCTTAACTTTTCTCTGATCATATTATAAATCATCTATTTTTCATATTATTATTTACATTCAATTTATATATATATATATTACACGCACTTACCTAAATATGTGTAATTATCTTCCGTCTAAGGTAATATATAATATACATTCAACCGTCGAAATTTGATAATATTATTTAGATTGATGAAATGATTACAATGTTTTCGATGCTCAAAATTTCCGATGGTGAACCTCGGCAAGAAACCAATATGGAAATAGATTTAAGTTTAAAAAAAAAGATTTACGTACGTATTATAGATCTATATAGTATATATTTAATCGTAAACGGAAAATTCGTAAAGTCGATGAAAAACAGATATATTTCAATTTACAATTAGGTAGACATATTCTTTTATTATATAGGTGCAATTAATAGTATTGTTATATTCGATGTTATTTTATAGGGAAAATGGTTATTGGGACTTGACTCCGCAAAGTATAATATACCAGATTGTAAAATCACTGATTTTGTTGAACCGGAGATAAGTTATATTTCACATGTTCGTAAAAAACATTCATAACATTATGATATACTGCATTCAATCATTGCATTTTATGTTATTATATTATACAGGTTAAACGAAAAAAGGGGTTAAGAATATCAAATGTCGAATCAACACTTTCAAAACCGAAGCGTCAGGTTCATATCTATAACTAACGCTTGTTCTATTATCATTAACATTAAATTATTGTAATTTTATATTATTATATAGGTTCAACCAAAACCTGAATTAAAGATTTCCGAAGCCAGCCCAACGAGTACGGATGACAAACCATTATTAGTTGAAAAACCATCTTCTAATTTAAAAGTTAGTATAATATTATAATTCACGTATGATGATGTTATTAATAATACAATTAGACGCATCACCTCAAAAAATAAGTCGTCATTTTTAAATGCTATCTCTTCAACGCGTTTTATTCACTTTTCAAAATGCATTATTAAACATTATTAATTTTCAACGATTGAATGAATAACTTAAATTATGACAGAGCACTTTCCAAAGTTAACAATACGCGTTGAAGAGCCTGTGTTTAAAAATTACAGTATTTTTTATGCTATATTTACTATGTCAAATTGAACACGACGTACGTATTATTTATAATACGCACGTACATCATTAAATATTATTAATTAAAAAAATGATTTCCCGGGGGCACTTCTATTCCTAGTAAATTCTAAACTTTAAACGTCAAAACATTTTTATATTCTTAACTTTTCTCTGATCATATTATAAATCATCTATTTTTCATATTATTATTTACATTCAATTTATATATATATTACACGCACTTACCTAGATATGTGTAATTATCTTCCGTCTAAAATAACATATAATATACATTCAACCGTCGACATTTAAAAATATTATTTAGATTGATGAAATGATTACAATGTTTTCGATGCTCAAAATTTCCGATGGTGAACCTCGGCAAGAAACCAAAATAGAAATAGATTCAAGATTAAAAAAAAATAGTTACGTACGTATTATACATCGTATATATCTAATCGAAAACGGAAAGTTCGTAAAGTCGATGAAAAACAGACATATATTAATTTAAAATATCGTAGACATATTCTTTTATTATATAGGTGCAATTAATATTATTGTTATATTCAATGTTATTTTATAGGGAAAATGGTTATTGGGAATTGACGCTGCAAAGTACAATATACCACGAGGTGAAATCAGTGATTTTGTAGAACCAGAGATAAATTATTTTTCACATGTTCGTAAAAAACTATCATAACATTATGATATACTGCATTCAATCATTGCATTTTATGTTATTATATTATACAGGTTAAACGCAAACGAGGATTAAAAATACCAAAAATTAAAGTAACAGTTAAAAAGCAGAAGCTTCAATCTGCTTCTGTTTTGACGGTTCATACCTATAACTATAACGATTGTTCTATTATCATGAAAATTTAATTATTGTAATTTTATATTATTGTATAGGTTCAACCAAAACACGAACCAGAGATTTCGGAAGACAGGCCTCCGAGTACGGATTACATACCATTATTACCTGAAAAATCAGCCTCTGATTTAATTGTTAGTATAATATTATGATTTACGACCAATAATTCTTATAATTGAATTTAACTAAATAGTATGCTAGCGTTATAAATTAGATGAATTTTAAATTAAAGAAATCTCAGATCACAAATACCATATAATATATGATACATATTATGTACCTAGAACCAACACTTGTACCAGTATTAAAAACATTAAATTATTGTCATTTTATATTATTGTATAGGTTCAACCAAAACACGAACTGGAGATTTATGAAGTCCAGCCTCCGTGTACGGATGTAGACAAACCATCATTATCAGCTGAGAAATCAGCCTCTGATTTAATTGTTAGTATAATATTAGGATTTACGAACAATAATTATTGTAATTTAACTTAACTAAATTATAGGCGAGTGTAATAAAGAAAATTAACTCAAAGTTGAAAAAATCAAACGCAACAAATGTAAAGAATGTTCGATTTGCCATTAAGAATAAGCTTAAAAATAATGTAAGTATCGTTTTTTTATTAATAAGTTATATTTAATGAATTATAAAAATTATTTAAAAATAGATTATCTCACTTATATTCTTTTAAAGTTATAAATAAATAGTCTGTTACTAAAAATAATACAATTTTCTAAATGGCTATTATACTACCTACCTATCTATAATATTATGTCTCTTTTTACGGCTTATACCTATAACTATACAACACATTTGATGTTATTATATAGTTGTACACATTTTATTACCTAATGTAGTATACGATATTTCTAAATCTATATAGGTTTAATAGGTATAACTTCGATATGAATCATCGATTGTACATTTTGGCATCTGACCAATAATAACTCTTTTTATTTTAAATGCATACCTATATATAATTGTAAACTATAATTTTGAAATTATAATTATTTATTTTCTATGATATTATTACCTATGTAGTTTTAATATGTTTTTCGTTATAGTGTAAAATATTTGTACTCTAATTCTAATACATTTTTAATGCATTTCAAATCGATTTTTAATAATTAGAATACTATAAGTATATCGGCACTATTATATAAGGTTACTTTGATTATTCCTATATCCTATACTGTTATTCAAATGCTTTTTTAAAATAAAATATCAGGTCTTGGCATCTGAATGAAAATTATTTCTTAATATCGATTTTGATTAACGACATAAGTTTGTAGTTTTTACCGATTTCAATTAAAAATAAAATATTGATTTTTTAATTAAATTTTTTTTGTAGCTCACAATATCGATTTAATCTTTTTCTAGTTTGCTACTAGAAATTTTAAACATATTTTTTTATTTTTTTTCAATTGATTTACGTTTATACCATTTTAATTTTCTGTCAACCTATACTTTTACGGAGGGGTTTTAACTATATTAATCGATATTTATACTTCAAGCTCTGAAACATAAACTATACTGTACATTATAAAATAATATGTTGTATATCTGTGTATATATAATTATACAAACACGAAATAATTTATGTGAGTCACGCGTATTAATTGATTATTTTTCCGTTGCAAAATCGGCTGACGTATAACATGTGAAAGTGTGAAGATATTGAAGCATTAACGGGCATCGAGGATGCTCGAACGAATAGATACTTCAATCGATCAACACCGTACGAAAAAAAATAAAAATTAACCAATATTTCAAGATTTTGAGGTACATAAACAATCAAATCGGATCATTCTAATTATTTGTTCTTATTATTATTAAATACTTGTTTTTCTATGTTTTCTCCAATAAATCAACAAAATAAATAAATTTGTTTTGAATATTATTATATACATTTAATAACCTATTGAAAAGTTCGTGATATTAGGCACTAAATATAGGTCGAAAGAAGGGCGTGGGTTATGGTCGAGATGATTCCTCGATTAAAAACTTCAAGTCATCCGACCATCAAGAACACTTTTAAATCCCGAACAGATCAATGAATTATGTGTTGATTTTACAATGATATATGTTTTTATTTTTTGGTTTTGTGTACCCAATACTAGTAGTAAAAATAATGACTCGATTTTGAACTCCTGTATCTTTTCCAGTAGGAAAGTAAATCTATTTGGTGCATTGGGAAGTTCAAAATTTATATTTCCCAGTATACCTATAGTTTCCAAAACAGCTTGGAAAAATTTTAGCTGAATGTTTATATTAGCATACACCATATGATTTTCAAAATATTTTGACTCGTGTTGAGCTATTTATAGGCATATGAAATTTTCTATGATTATTAGTTTTTTTTTTAAATTTAAAGTCGATAAAAAATGTTCTCAACTTGAAAAAACTTTAAATTGTAACATAAGGTTTCTCACAAGTTGTTGTTATAGGAAATTTAAAACAAATTGAGCTTTAATCTACAATAATTTTTTATGAGCGTCTTAACTTGGAATATTGAAAAAATTCGTAAAAATCGCAGAAATTAGTAAATTATTTTGAGTTGTAAATTCATAAACATATTAATTATTTTTATATTTACGTTTTGAGAGTTGTAGTATAAAAATATTTTTCATGGGTGCTTGAAAAATGTAAAGTTTATATTGTTATTATATACAAATAATATTAATTCAACTGACCGGCTATCTTATTAATAATAATAATGTAAACATAATATAAAATATTCTTAGCTGACAAACCGTCCCCGCTCAGAATCGTTTTCAGTTGGTACTTGCAGTATACAATGATATTATATCATTGAATTTAAATCTAATACCATCGATTACAACAATGGCTATAGCCTATAACTAATTTTAATCTATTGTACAGAGCGAAACCAACCAACCCGGTTTTTTTTTTAACTATACGAACTCTTATACGGATTTGATACATATAATGAATAATGATACCGTGTATCTATGTACTAGGTATGTACCAAGTGTATGAAATCCATATTATAATAATAATACAATATTTATACAATTAATTATAAATAGTGTTGAACATACAAGGGCGTTTTTATGTTCCGCAAAATGAAAACTGAAAAATACTTTGATAATTGCATTTCTGTATATAGAAAAAAATAATGAATAAATATCTTATGAAGAATTTTGTATTACATTTACAAGGTTTTTTGAAAAAACCATATTTTTATTAATATATCTATCGGAAATAAACTGAGGACCTACAATTTTTTTTATAAAAATAGAAAAACTTATAAGAAATCTTGTATTCAATTTTCAAATGTCAGTAATAAAAAAAACGACTTAGTAATCGAACATTTTGTATGCCTATAAATAGCACAACATGGGTCAAAAAAATTTTTGGTATATAGAAAATGCTAATATAAATATTCAGTGCAAATTTCATATATCTACGGACTACGCCACTACGGTACATATTTTAGAGTTACACCGAGAACCAAAATCGATTTTGCCGAAAACCAATTTTGCGTTAAAATACCAGTTTTTTTCTTAATTTTTTTTTGTTTATTCCGACGTTTGTAATCTACGAGGAATTTTCAATGTAGACTTCCCAAATGCATAGACTAAATTCACATTCCCATCGGAAAAGAAAAGATATTGAAGTTAAAAATCAAAGCTACAGACACAAAAAAAATAGGATATAAAAATTAGAAACACACATCATTCTAATCACCCATCGTTATACAATTTATAATATACCCGATACAATTAAAATTAACATATTAAATAGCTAATTATTAATTATTAATAACTTTAAAGTAGACAGTATTCGGTGTACTATGCTTCTAATATCTATACGCAGTACGCACCATCAAATTGTTCTTAACATGGAACTCTTTGATGTAAAAAGTTACATTTTATTAGATCTGTGGATTCATCATATTGACGCGTATAATATACTATTTATCATTTTATTGTATGGCAATTGTCAAAGTCGATGTGGAAGACACAGTCGATGAAAAATTCTAAAATTTTAACAAACGAAACTGACATGAACAAAAAATATACTGCGTATTCGTATAGTTTTATTTTTCACAAATCACAATATTTTCTGGGGGTTTTCCAGAGTGATGTCGGAGCTATAGTGCACGTGTCCCGAATTCCGATTAATGCCGAATGAATCGATATTTAAATGTAAGTTTGTTTCATATTTATTTGGTTCTCAAATTTACTTTTTAAAGTTAAATTAAATATTTAATGTCACTAAAAATGTGCTATCCAAGTGTTTTAGACAAATATTTTAGTTCCGAGTTCGAAATGTATAAAATACGCGAGATCGAATAATACAAACGCCGCAATCGTTTTTCCTGTTCCAGGTCGTAGAAATATTATAATTATTAATAGGTGCAATAGGTGCATACATATATGCTATAGGAACTTGAAATAGACATATACATTTTGGTTTAATTTATAGAAATACATGTTCTAACTTATAAGTCATAAGTACAGGCTGGATATATATTCTCTTAAAATTCTTTTAAAATACCCGATACCTATATATGTTATTTTATGTCCTAAAAATATGTATGGCAAAATATTCTTTCAGTAATAATTAAAAAATATATGCATTTAGTTTAAATTTATTATTTAATAACTTGTATTATAAATAAATAAATTAATTAAATGTACAATAATTTGGTGTTAAATCTAATTAATTCAATTCATTTTCCAATAATAATTAATAACTATATTATATTGTTTCATATATGTTCCGGTGGTATTTTAGTACGCCGATTTGTTAGAATGTTTTTGTGACTCATAAGATACAATTTTAATTTAATGATTGTAATTTTTATTCCAAATCCAACGTTATAAGTTATAGATGACTATTAATTTAGTGTAACATACTTAACTTCTATTATTCACCTAATATCTATTAATAATTATTAATTAATATATACCTTTAATTCATTGAAATAAAATAAACACACCTAGGCACTATAATTAGTAACAGGAATACATCCATGTATAAGCTATTAAAATACAAACCAACAAACGAAAAACGATTCTGAGCAAAGACTTCAACCGAGAGGTTGTGAGAGAATTTGTGAGAGAGGTTGTGAGAGAGGTTGTGAGAGAGTTTGTGAGAGAGGTTGTGAGAGAGGTTGTGAGAAAGGTTTGTGAGAGATGTTGTGAAAGAGGTTGTGAGAGGTGTGAGAAGAATGAATAATATTTAAACATTATCTTTCGTTGTTATGTTTACAATATCGAATACATATATAGACATATAGTTAGTAGGAAAAGATCATTGCAAACCTCACGACTAGTGATAGTAGTAGTCAATCATCACTATACCTTCAACTAACCATAGGTTTATCTAACTAACCTTCTTATGAGATAGAATAAAAAGATCGGTTGCTGGTTAGGATGTCAGCGAACTATTCCATGTTTGACCCACGTACAACAAAAAAAAATAATAATAAGTATTATATCTAAATACTAAAAAAATTAAAAATTAACAATATAACAAATACATTAATATTTGAAGTACAATAATATGCAAAATATGAACTACGAACAAAAGCTCATAAAAAAATAAGAGAAATCCAGACACACACAAAAAAAAATAATAATTTTAAGTAAAGTCTAGGTAATAAAAAATTAATGAAATTATTAATATTGAAGAATAACAATATGTAAAATATTCAATTCAAATAAAATACATAACATTCTTAGAAAAATCCAAAGACAAACCGAAACAATAATAATAATAATTAAAGTATAGGTAATAAATAAAAAAAATTTAAAAAAATCTATGATTTATTAATACTTAAATTAACACAATATAAAAAATATTCAATACAAAAAATTTCTTTCAAATTATTAGAGTAATCTAAAGACACACACAAAAAAAAATAACATTAAGTAATGTCTAGGTACTAAAAAATGAAAAAAAAGTTTATGATTTATTAATACTCAAATTATCACAATGTGTAAAATATTACAATAATTTGGTTTTAAATCTAATTAATTCAATTCATTTTCCAATAATAATTAATAACTATATTATATTGTTTCATATATGTTCCGGTGGTATTTTAGTATGCCGATTTGTTAGAATGTTTTTATGACTCATAAGATACAATTTTAATTTAATGATTGTAATTTTTTTTCCAAATCCAACGTTATAAGTTATAGATGACTATTAATTTAGTGTAACATACTTAACTTCTATTATTCACCTAATATCTATTAATAATTGTTAATTAATATATACCTTTAATTCATTGAAATAAAATAAACACACCTAGGCACTATAATTAGTAACAGGAATAAATCCATGTATAAGCTATTAAAATACAAACAAACAAACGAAAAACGATTCTGAGCAAAGACTTTAATAAATAATATTGTGATTAAAGTACCTACCTAATTTATTTTACGACTAGGCATTTGTACAGTAAGTTAAGTTCTTTTTTCCAAAAAATTAAATTTGAAAATGTCATCGTGTAATAAATTAGAATGATATACATTAAGAGTTTCATATATCTACGAATAATATTTTTAAATTGCAACAAAATAACTAAAATTGTTATTCTTGGTTTTAATAATCTGGTTAAAAATTTGAACTTTTATAATAGGTTAATTGGATTTTTTGGTTACAGTTTGAAATATTTATAAGAATCTTTGTCAAAAAAGTTAAACATTTTATATATTTTTAACTACTTCGTAATTTGTAAATTTTTAATTTGATAAGTCTTTAAATGGAACTTTAAATTCCTTTAAAAAAAAATCGTGCCTACGGATATTTATTATTTCTTAACTGTTTTTATAACTACTTATGAGGAAACTTATATTACATTTTCATATCTTAGGTAAACAAAGGACATTTTTTTTTTTATTGATCTTGAAATATACAAAATTTCCGCTTTGACTACTAGGGGCCATTAGCGTTACATTAATTTATACGATAGGAGAAAAAAAATTAATTTATGATATTCAATATAAAATAAATTAAAATTAAATACATACCTAGTTTTATAATAAACGATTTGATTTTTAAACATAGGAACAATGTACATAGCAATATTTTTGTTATCTTATAATAATTTTAATATTTGTGATTTTTTGAAGAAATCGATTATGTTAGTTTCTGTTTCTGGATTTGGACCTAGGCTTTCTCCGATGTCATGGTTTATGTTGAATTCTTCTCTATGTTTTTGATATTTTCTACATTCCTCAAAAATGTGTTTGATAGTAAGTGAGGTGCCACTTACTTGGCATACTGGTGCGGGTCATCTTTTGCCATCAAGTATCCGTGTGTCATATTTGTGTGACCAATTCTGGGCTCTGGCCCGATTTAATTTTTTTTCATTTGTGATACTTATGTTAGGGTTTCTTTTCCATCTTTTTACTGTTTGTTTAATTTGGTTTAATTTGTTTGTTTGGGTGTTCCATATGTCTTGCCAATGCTATATCACTAGGATTAAATTTGTTTTTTATACTAATGAGGGAGCTTAACGAGTCACTTAAAATAATATATTTTTCATTTTCGTTTTTGTTTATACATTTAATGGCGAGAAGTATAGCCACTGCTTCGGCTATATTTATGAAACATGTTGGTGGTACTTTAAATGAAGTCTGTAGATTGTTTTCATTAGGGCTATTCCGACCCCTTCATAATTTTTGGAGACATCAGTATATATTTCTTGAAAATCGTATAAGTGTTCAATATTGCTTTTTAGAACATTTTTGTAAATGTTTGGAGGTGTGTTTTCCTTGCGTAGTGTGTTAAGTTCAATGTTAATGTTGTATGTGCTTATCCACGGAGGTCTTATTATTTTTTCTTTTTTAAATTCTGAGCGGAGCGATGAATGTACTGGTTTTACAATGATGTGTGTTTTTTTTTTTATTTTTTTTTATTTTTTATTTTTTTTTGTGTCTGTCATCACGTTTTGGGACAGTAAAAGTGCTTAGATTTTCTTCAATAGTACCTTTTCTGATAGGAAAGTGAATATAGTTGGTACTTTGGGTGGTCAAAAGTAAACATTTTCCAGTAGTTTTCAAAAGTACCGTGAAAAACAAATGGAAAATTAAGGAAAAAACGGGAATTTTTACGCAACATTGATTTTCGATAAAATCGATTTTGGTTTTTGGTGTAAGTCTAAAAAAAATGACGGTAAATACATGCAATTTTTACTGAATGTTTATATAAGCAGTTTCTATATACCATACCGTTTTCAAAATATTTTGACTTATTTTGAGCTGTTTACAGACATTTTAAATTTCCAATCTTTTTGGTTTTTTTTTTTTAAAAAATCAATAACATTTTATTTATTCGTTAAAAATTCTTGAAAATTTAATAGAATGCTCCTAATATATTGTTTCAAAGGCACATGAAAAATATTAAAAATCTGTAGTCACAATTTTTTTTTCTAAGCATTCAAAGTTGAAATTTTGACAAAATACGTAAAAATGACGAAAATTTGAAAATTATTTAGAGTTAAAAATTCATAAAAATTTTTTTTTTAAATCTAAGGTTTTAAATTTTAACACAAGATTTAACGTAAGTTTTTCTACTTTTATCAAAAATAAAATATCTAAAAGCAATTAAAAATAAATTTTTATGAGTGTTTTAAGTTCATAATTTTACAACATAGGATATTCACTCGATTTCTCATGTAGCGTTTTTCTTATTTGGTTGTAATTCAAAAACGAATAATTGTAGATGCATGAAAATTTCACTAAATGTTTATATTCTCATTTTCTATACACCATTCAATTTTAAAATATTTTGATTTGTTTTGAGCTGTTTACAGACATTTTTAGTTTTCAATTTTTTTAGTTTTTTTTTTTATAATTGTCAATAAAATTTTATTTGGTGGGCCAAAAAGTCTGAAAATTTAATACAAGCTTTCTTATATATTGTTACAACATCGGTTGAAAAATTTTAAAAATACATAGGCACGATTTTTTTTTATAAGCATTTAAAGTTCGAATTTTGACAAAATTTGTCAAAATCTCGAAAATTATAAATCATTGTAATTAAAAAATTATAAAATGTTCAGTTTTTATAACTAAGTGTTGAAAATTTAAAACAGAAATTCTCATAAATAAATCATACTGTAACCAAAAAGTCTAAAAAATATATCTACACATTTATTTTTTACAGACATTTTAATTTCAAATTTAGACAAAATTTCATATTTAAACCAAGAATAATGATTTTAGTTATTTTGATATAATTTAAAAATATTATTTGTTGGTATATGAAACTTTTAGAATATATTGTTATATTTTATATACACGCAATGGCATTTTAAAATATAATTTTTTTGAGAAAAATGAATTTAACCAACTATAGTAAATACTAATGCCTATAATACTAAAATTAATTACTTTATTCACAATAATATCATCAAATACATTTAGACTTAGTAAGATATTATAGACTGACTGACCGTCTTCGCTCAGAATCGTTTTTCTTATTCAATGATATTATATCATTGGATTAAAATCTAACACAATCCATTACAGTGACTCACTTGTAACCTACTGTACAGCAGAGCGACATACACTTACCCACCCTTTTTATTATTTGTGGTATTTTGAAATAGTTTTGATTATTTTGTAGTTCTAGTGTTCTTTTGTTCGCTGATGCTGTGTTGTTTCCTAATCTGGATAATCTCACCGCATATAATAGTATCAATTCAGTTCTTATTAGATCTGGTGTTGGTTCTCCTGCTATATTTTGTATGAATATCTGACTACAAAATATTATGCGAATGTTGAAATTATATGATGAATTTTGTAAAAATTTAAACTTTAAATGTCTATGAAAAAAATCATTCCTATGTATTTTTAGTAATTTTTAACTGCTATTATATTAACTTATGAAGAACTTTGTATTAATTTTAAGCTTTTTGACCCAACGACTACAAACTTATTGACATTTATGCAATAATAAACAAATCAAATATCGTCTATAAATCACTCAAAACGAGTCGAAATATTTGGAAATTTTATCATGTATAAAAAATATAATTTCAATGTTTGAAGGAAATTTTAAATATCTACAGTTAATAGTTTTAGAATTTGTTTTAATAGTGGGTGATTATCCTATGTCAAACTTAAACCGCTTGTAAACAATTGAATTTCAGGTAGATAAACATTTTTGTTTTTGTGTTGTTGAATGATGAAAAATATATATCTTAGATATAAATTGAACATTTTTTTTATGAATTTCTTACTCTAAATAATTTTACAATTTTCGTGTTATTGATGAATTTTGTCAAAATTTTAACTTCAGACGGTCATAAAAAAATATTGTGGGCATACGCTTAACATTATATTAATTTTATTATCCAATAATATCAAATGTACATGTAAATAGCTAATATAAGCATTCTGGGAAAATTTCATATATATTTGGTGTCTTTTTTAAGTGATACTAACAAATAAAATCCATTTTTTCGAAAACGGATATTGCGTAAAAATCTCAGTTTTTCCTTAATTTTCTGTTGGTTTACTGGACAGTTTTTTACTTTTGACCTCCTAAAGTAAGTTTTGAAGAAAATTGATACATATTTACTGTCCCAAATAGTGGAAACAGATACTAAAAAAAAAAATTAAAAATTATTGTAATATCAATCTAAAGTACAAACTAGTAACATATAATATAATAGTTAGATAGGTATAATACAAATTAAACATTATGTATACAATATATAATATGTGTAATGTGTAGGTCATAAGAATATTGTTGAACATTTTACTGCAGGCTGCGTGTTATTTCAGAGATGGTATTCGTCAGTGAAAATTTGCCAACTATGAATAATAATGTATTATCATAAGCAGACTGAAATGTGTAAACGTTGCAGTGTTTCGAAGACTAAGTTGTATTTCAGATTTTGGTTCGGACACGGGGTATGTACCTATTTTTTTTTTCAATAGTTTTCTTTCTTATTAGTTATTGTTAATTGATCAAGGTGTATTGCCCACAACTTTTAAAATTGTTTTTATTGTAACTACTAGTATGTTGTGGCATGTACGTGTGTGTGTTGTGGCAGAATTTCTAGTGGGGCACCCGTAGGTTTCTGCCATGCCCCGGAGTGGGGGATGGCGGCACTTGTTCTCCGGACACCGTGACTTGCCCGAAGAAAAATGCCACCCAGTGACCGAGAATCGAAGCGGCGACGGCAGCGCCGCAACCGACGCCTTAGACTGCTCGGCCACCTCGCCCCCCGAGAGAGGTTTGTGAGAGAGGTTGTGAGAGAGTTTGTGAGAGAGGTTGTGAGAAAGGTTTGTGAGAGATGTTGTGAAAGAGGTTGTGAGAGGGGTGAGAAGAAAGAATAATATTTAAACATTATCTTTCGTTGTTATGTTTACAATATCGAATACATATATAGTTAGTAGGAAAAGATCATTGCAAACCTCACGACTAGTGATAGTAGTAGTCAATCATCACTATACCTTCAAATAACCATAGGTTTATCTAACTAACCTTCTTATGAGATAGAATAAAAAGATCGGTTGCTGGTTAGGATGTCAGCGCACTATTCCATGTTTGACCCACGTACTACAAAAAAAAATAATAATAAGTATTATGACTAAAGACTAAAAAAATTAAAAATTAACAATATAACAAATACATTAATATTTGAAGTACAATAATATGCAAAATATGAACTACGAACAAAAGCTCATAAAAAAATAAGAGAAATCCAGACACACACAAAAAAAAAATAATAATTTTAGGTAAAGTCTAGGTAATAAAAAATTAATGAAATTATTAATATTGAAGAATAACAATATGTAAAATATTCAATTCAAATAAAATATTCTTAGAAAAATCCAAAGACAAACCGAAACAATAATAATAATAATTAAAGTATAATAAATAAAAAAAATTTAAAAAAATGTATGATTTATTAATACTTAAATTAACACAATATAAAAAATATTCAATACAAAAAATTTCTTTTAAATTATTAGAGTAATCACGTCGTCGTCGATTATTAATAGTGGTGGCTTCTATAATATAACATAACGAGTGTTAATGTATATTATATATGTATAGGTAAATGTTGATGGGACCGTGTAAGTCAGATTTCACACGGATTCGGTATAAGCAACTAAGCAAGTACCGTTTTTCGGTATATATACGATCGATTCGCGCCACCCAACCGTTACGTCGCGGGTATCAGTCCGGCGTGTCATTTTATCTAACCGCTTTTTAGACACGCAGTATATAAACGTGCTGGTGTGGCAGGAAAACGATATCTCCCAATAATTATACACCCCAGGGGTATGATTTTCCTAGGTTAATTGTACCCCTGGTACAAATTTCCTAGGATATTTATACCCCCCAAAATTATATACCGGGGGTACGAATATCCTAGTATAATAATACCCCCATGGGGTATGAAAAACCTAGGCGTTTTATACCCCCGGTATAATATTCCTATAGGATATCTACGCCTCCTAAAATTTCATACCCGGGGGTACGAATATCCTAGGAATATTATACCTCCCAAAATGTCTACCCGGGGGTACGAATATCCTAAGAAATTTGTACCAGTGGTACTTATCACCTAGGATAATTATACCCCCGGAGGTGTATGAATATCCGGGGGTATGATTTGCCTGTTACACCGGATCGAAATACGATTTAAACGCACGCACGTAGCACGCGCGCGCTTGAAATCTCAATTATTGTATAAACTGCTGCTGCACCATCTTCGTGGCGCATATCGAAAACCTCTGCGAATATAATATATTATTCATAACACAAGTCTAACTAAGTTTAACTAGCAAATAATAATGAAACTTACCTGCTTCCCATATACTATAAAATAAATCGTTTTTAATAATAACGTTGCAGATACATAAGAATATTATATATAGGTACCTACCGTAGTACCTACTATTAATTGCAAAAAAAAAAACGAATAATTAAAATTTAGATTTCCACGGAATATTTCTTTGGGCGATATCATAATCGAACATAATATAATAAGACACTATAGTATTTATGATCAATGATATCATAAATAAGACTGTTCTATGTTCTGAGAGGAGCAATGAATGTACCGACTTTACAATAATGTGCGTTATTTTTGTGTTCGTGAACACGATAAGTAGTCTAATTAATAATACTTTGATCTTCGCAACTTCATTGTCCTTTCCGGTGAAAAGTGAATTTAGTGTGTGCATTTTGGACAAAATTTAATATTCCCAGTAGTTTTCAAACGTTCCTGGAAAAACGAAAAAAAATTACATTGGGAATTTTTTTACAGAAAATAGATTTTTGACAAAATCGATTTTGGTTTTATTGGCCTCAACCCTTAAAAAAATTACCATAGATACATGCAATTTTCACAGAATATTTATATTATCATTATACACCATATAAGATCATCATGTTGAGCTATTTAGTATTTATATAGGCATATAACTTTTTCTATTTTTATTAGTTTTTTTTAAAATTAATGTCGATAAAAAATTTTTCACATTATCAGAAAACTTGAAAATGTAATAAATGGTTCCTCTTGAGTTGTTGTAATTGGAAATTTAAAAAAAACTTGAGTGTATAAATACACAATTATTTTTATGAATGCCTAAGGTTCGTATTCTGACAAAGATCGTATAACTCACAAAAATTTTCAAATTACTCGTAGTTGAAAATTCAAAAAATTTTCTTTTTATATCTTAGAGTAGTGGACACATGTTTTTTTGAGACCTATTTCTAGCTGTGCCTTGTGGCCTATGGGCTATGACAAACCATTCGCACTCATTTAAATTTAAAATAATTAGGTACCTATAATTAATTAACTATTCGTTTATAATTTGATTTTTATGTACCTAAAAATTATGAAACTAAAATTATAACAACAAAAAGCAAAATGATAAGTGTATCAACATAATTTATTTTATGGACATTTTTATTTTTAACTTGGCCAAAATTATATATTTATATTTTATATAAAGAGTCTTTGAATTTATATTTATTTAAGCTTATATTATGTATCCACGCGACATAATATGGTATTATATTGTTTACTTGCTGATTCATATAGCATTAAACAGTTCCAGAATATTATTATTTTTGTACTCTCCAAAAGCCATTATTAAATTGTATTGTTAAATTTATCGTCGATAAAAAGTGAGACAATTTACAATAACAAGATTAAGATGTCTTCTACCAGATTGTCTGGCGCAAATAATTCACAAGGATATGGTATGGAATGTGAGGTTCCAATGTCGATCGACGATTCTGTACGTATTATTTATATTATTCATAGATATCTAGCTTATTTACCCAAAAATTACTTATAAATTGGGTTACTCCAATCTTTTATTGTTCCATCCCTTAAAGACTATTTCAGTTAAATATTACATATTATGATTCACGTATAATGATGTTGTTAGTAATTCAATTTGACAAAATATCACTTCAAAAAATACGAGTCTTCGTTTTTAAACACTATCTCTTCAACGCGTTTTATTCACTTTATTTTTTAAATTCATTACTAAACATTATTAATTTACAACGATTGAATGAATAACTTAAATTATGACAGTGCACTTTCCAAAGTTAACAATACGCGTTGAAAAGCCTGTGTTTAAAAATTACAGTATTTTTTATGCTATATTTATGTCAAATTAAACACGATGTACGTATTATTTATAATACGCACGTACATTATTAAATATTATTAATTATAAAAAATGATTTCCCTGGAGCACTTCTATTCCTAGTAAGTTCTAAACTTTAAACGTCAAAACATTTTTATATTCTTAACTTTTCTCTGATCATATTATAAATCATCTATTTTTCATATTATTATGTACATTCAATGTATATATATACTACACGCACTTACCTAAATATGTGTAATTATCTCCCGTCTAAGATAACATATAATATACATTCAACCGTCGAAATTTGATAATATTATTTAGATTGATGAAATGATTACAATGTTTTCGATGCTCAAAATTTCCGATGGTGAACCTCGGCAAGAAACCAATATGGAAATAGATTTAAGTTTAAAAAAAAAGATTTACGTACGTATTATAGATCTATATAGTATATATTTAATCGTAAACGGAAAATTCGTAAAGTCGATGAAAAACAGATATATTTCAATTTACAATATCGTAGACATATTCTTTTATTATATAGGTGCAATTAATAGTATTGTTATATTCGATGTTATTTTATAGGGAAAATGGTTATTGGGACTTGAATCCGCAAAGTATAATATACCAGATTGTAAAATCACTGATTTTGTTGAACCGGAGATAAGTTATATTTCACATGTTCGTAAAAAACATTCATAACATTATGATATACTGCATTCAATCATTGCATTTTATGTTATTATATTATACAGGTTAAACGAAAAAAGGGGTTAAGAATATCAAATGTCGAATCAACACTTTCAAAACCGAAGCGTCAGGTTCATATCTATAACTAACGCTTGTTCTATTATCATTAACATTAAATTATTGTAATTTTATATTATTATATATAGGTTCAACCAAAACCTGAATTAAAGATTTCCGAAGCCAGCCCAACGAGTACGGATGACAAACCATTATTAGTTGAAAATCCATCTTCTGATTTAAAAGTTAGTATAATATTATAAATCACGTATGATGATGTTATTAATAATACAATTTGACGCATCACCTCAAAAAATAAGTCGTCATTTTTAAATGCTATATCTTCAACGCGTTTTATTCACTTTTCAAAATTCATTATTAAACATTATTAATTTACAACGATTGAATGAATAACTTAAATTATGACAATGCACTTTCCAAAGTTAACAATACGCGTTGAAGAGCCTGTGTTTAAAAATTACAGTATTTTTTATGCTATATTTATTATGTCAAATTGAACACGATGTACGTATTATTTATAATACGCACGTACATCATTAAATATTATTAATTAAAAAAATGATTTCCCGGGGGCATTTCTATTCCTAGTAAATTCTAAACTTTAAACGTCAAAACATTTTTATATTCTTAACTTTTCTCTGATCATATTATAAATCATCTATTTTTCATATTATTATTTACATTCAATTTATATATATATTACACGCACTTACCTAGATATGTGTAATTATCTACCGTCTAAGATAACATATAATATACATTCAACCGTCGACATTTAAAAATATTATTTAGATTGATGAAATGATTACAATGTTTTCGATGCTCAAAATTTCCGATGGTGAACCTCGGCAAGAAACCAAAATAGAAATAGATTCAAGATTAAAAAAAAATAGTTACGTACGTATTATACATCGTATATATCTAATCGAAAACGGAAAGTTCGTAAAGTCGATGAAAAACAGACATATATTAATTTACAATATCGTAGACTTATTCTTTTATTATATAGGTGCAATTAATATTATTGTTATATTCAATGTTATTTTATAGGGAAAATGGTTATTGGGAATTGACGCTGCAAAGTACAATATACCACGAGGTGAAATCAGTGATTTTGTAGAACCAGAGATAAATTATTTTTCACATGTTCGTAAAAAACTATCATAACATTTTGATATACTGCATTCAATCATTGCATTTTATGTTATTATATTATACAGGTTAAACGCAAACGAGGATTAAAAATACCAAAAATCAAAGTAACAGTTAAAAAGCAGAAGCATCAATCTGCTTCTGTTTTGACGGTTCATACCTATAACTATAACGATTGTTCTATTATCATGAAAATTTAATTATTGTAATTTTATATTATTGTATAGGTTCAACCAAAACACGAACCAGAGATTTCGGAAGCCAGGCCTCCGAGTACGGATTACATACCATTATTACCTGAAAAATCAGCCTCTGATTTAATTGTTAGTATAATATTATGATTTACGACCAATAATTCTTATAATTGAATTTAACTAAATAATATGCTAGCGTTATAAATTAGATGAATTCTAAATTAAAGAAATCTAAGATCACAAATACCATATAATATATGATACATATTATGTACCTAGAACCAACACTTGTACCAGTATTAAAAACATTAAATTATTGTCATTTTATATTATTGTATAGGTTCAACCAAAACACGAACTGGAGATTTATGAAGTCCAGCCTCCGTGTACGGATGTAGACAAACCATCATTATCAGCTGAGAAATCAGCCTCTGATTTAATTGTTAGTATAATATTAGGATTTACGAACAATAATTATTGTAATTTAACTTAACTAAATTATAGGCGAGTGTAATAAAGAAAATTAACTCAAAGTTAAAAAAATCAAACGCAATAAATGTAAAGAATGTTCGATTTGCCATTAAGAATAAGCTTAAAAATAATGTAAGTATCGTTTTTTTATTAATAAGTTATATTTAATGAATTATAAAAATTATTTAAAAATAGATTATCTCACTTATATTCTTTTAAAGTTATAAATAAATAGTCTGTTACTAAAAATAATAAAATTTTCTAAATGGCTATTATACTACCTACCTATCTATAATATTATGTCTCTTTTTACGGCTTATACCTATAACTATACAACACATTTGATGTTATTATATAGTTGTACACATTTTATTACCTAATGTAGTATGCGATATTTCTAAATCTATATAGGTTTAATAGGTATAACTTCGATATGAATCATCGATTGTACATTTTGACCAATAATAACTCTTTTTATTTTAAATGCGTTCCTATATATAATTATAAGCTATAATTTTGAAATTATAATTATTTATTTTCTATGATATTATTACCTATGTAGTTTTAATATGTTTTTCGTTGTAGTGTAAAATATTTGTACTCTAATTCTAATACATTTTTAATGCATTTCAAATCGATTTTTAATAATTAGAATACTATATAAGTATATCGGCACTATTATATAAGGTTACTTTGATTATTCCTATATCCTACTGTTATTCACATGCTTTTTTTAAAATAAAATATCAGGTCTTGGCATCTGAATGAAAATTATTTCTTAATATCGATTTTGATTAACGACATAAGTTTGTAGTTTTTACCGATTTCAATTAAAAATAAAATATTGATTTTTTAATTAAATTTTGTTTGTAGCTCACAATATCGATTTAATCTTTTTCTAGTTTGCTACTAGAAATTTTAAACATATTTTTTTATTTTTTTTCAATTGATTTACGTTTATACCATTTTAATTTTCTGTCAACCTATACTTTTACGGAGGGGTTTTAACTATATTAATCGATATTTATACTTCAAGCTCTGAAACATAAACTATACTGTACATTATAAAATAATATATTGTATATCTGTGTATATATAATTATACAAACACGAAATAATTTATGTGAGTCACGCGTATTAATTGATTATTTTTCCGTTGCAAAATCGGCTGACGTATAACATGTGAAAGTGTGAAGATATTGAAGCATTAACGGGCATCGAGGATGCTCGAACGAATAGATACTTCAATCGATCAACACCGTACGAAAAAAAATAAAAATTAACCAATATTTCAAGATTTTGAGGCCATAAACAATCAAATCGGATCATTCTAATTATTTGTTCTTATTATTATTAAATACTTGTTTTTCTATGTTTTCTCCAATAAATCAACAAAATAAATAAATTTGTTTTGAATATTATTATATACATTTAATAACCTATTGAAAAGTTCGTGATATTAGGCACTAAATATAGGTCGAAAGAAGGGCGTGGGTTATGGTCGAGCTAGTATCATATAAATTGTTACCCTTTTCTCTTGCTTCTTAAAAAGTTATTAGGTGCGGGCTTTCATGTTCCTATTCAAATGGCTGTTTTATTCAATTTAAATAATGTAGATATTCTTATATAGATTTGTTTATATATTAACAGCCAAGATAGCTGGTGCTATATCCATTTTTTTCTTAATTTTTTTTTCTAGTTCATTAATAAATATTTGACAGTGGGTTACGTGGTTTAACGTTCCGCCTAAAATTTTTTTTTTAATGAATTAAAATTCTTTTGTATTTATAATTTATAAACCAATTTTTTAAACATTAAAAAACCTGCAGGTGCCATTTAAATTTTTTTTCTTACTCCTTAAAAAGTATTTGATGTGGACTCCCACGTTCCTCTACGTAATTATTTTTATGAATTTAAAACCTATAGATATTTCTAAACCAATTTTTGAAATACTGACAACCTGCGATCGATGCCTCTATGTAATATAATTATAAAATTCGTATCTATAGGCCTAGACGATAAATGACGTGTATTCTAATTTATCACTTGACGAAGTCGGCTGCACGATTAAATCCCTTCAGCGAACTGGAAATATATATATTATTATCTGTGCTAAATTATATTTTGAAGTGTAATAATAATATGTAGATATACCAAAGTGTTTTCAGACTCTAGTGTTAACCCAAAATACTTTTTCATTTCTCATTACGCAACGTGACTTTCTGTGAGACATTATTATTAATCTTCTAATACAGGGGGCTCAGTGATAAAAGAATTATGATAGCTGCACAATAATAAAATGAAAAAGCAGGGAATAAAATAATACCTATAATGTGGTTTATGCAGATCCACCTGTTAATCTTCAAGACTTAAAATAAAAATACAGGCAGCATGTTATGATATCTTAAGTGAGGACCAAATCAAGGCGCAACATCGACTGAATTTTTGAAACGACTGGAATCATATTTAGAATATGATGGCGAATACTTCGAACAATTTATACGATAAATGTATTTAATCATTTTATTTTTTATTATAATATTAATATTATTATTATTATTATTATTATTATTATAACTATTTTGTTCTACATTTAGTTAATACAGTTGACGAAATATCATACACTAAAAATAATGTTTAATTATTTCACAATTATTTTATTATTTAAATGAAAATATCATTAGACACGAATTATGCATAAATTCAAATTTTGACTTACTCTAACTTGGTCAGTTTTGAAAATAGAAAAAAACTTTTTTACAATAAATGTTTAAAAAAAAATACTCTACCCGAATCTGCAGAAAAATATGTGGGTTGTCATTTAAAAAAAAGTAAGTTGTATTGCGCATGCGCGTACCGAGAGAGCTAAAAATTTGCAATTGGTCTAAAAATATGTATTTAAGTACTCCCTATCACCTCCTGAAAACCCCATTTCAATACAAGGTCACTCGACTGAGATATTCAGTGGTACCTAATACCGTGATCACACTGTATATTGTTCCATATTATATTATGTTCCGGTGTCATTTTAGTACGTTGATTTGTTTGAATGTTTTTGTGGCTCATAAGATACAAATTTAATTTAAAGATGGAAATTTTATTTTCTTAAATACAATGTATCAAAAATTATTAATTAATATATATACCTATAATATTCATTGAAATAAAATAAACACACCTAAGCACTATAATTAGTAACAGGAATAAAACCATGTATAAACTATTAAAATACAAACAAACAAACGAAAAACGATTCTGAGCAAAGACTTTAATAAATAATATTGTGATTAAAGTACCCTACCTAATTTATTTTACGACTTTTCATTTGTACAGTACCTTTAACAGTAAGTTAAATTCATTTTTCCATAAAATTAAATTTGAAAATATCATCGTGTTTATAAATTATTATGATATTCTCTAAATGTTTCAAATGTATACGAATAATATTTTTAAATTACAAAAAAATAACTAAAATTGTTATTCTTTGTTTTAATAATTTGGTTAAAAATTTGAATTTGTATAATAGGTTTTTTAGATTTTTTGGTTACAGTATTTATTATTTATAAGAATCTTTGTTATGGCAAAAGAATTTGAACATTTTATATATTTTTAACTACTTGGTATTTTGTAAATTTAACTGTTATTATAACTACTTATGAGGAAACTTATGTTACATTTTCATATCTTAGGTAAACAAAGAACATTTTGTATAAACATCTGTCTACACAGTACACAATATTATACAAATGTCGAAATTATGATGAATTTTGTAAAAATTTGAACTTTAAATGCCTATAAAAAAATCCGATAAGAATTACAAATCGCAAGGATTTCTGGAAATGTAAAAGAACATAATATGATTTATCAATAGAGTATATAGACCGTATACTGCAGTATAGGTAGGTACTGCAGAGTATATAAGTTCTATGGGTTAATCATATTAAATCATCCATGGCAATCGCCAATTGTCGACATTCGTCGGAGACGTTTAACGATTCCAATAATTTCAGTGAACAAAAAAAATAAAATAAGCCAACAATAGACGGACACTACGTTAAACAATATATTATTATTATTATATACCTTATTTATAACACAAATCTTCACATTTTGTTACGTTCAGGTTATTTTCATTAAATATTTCGATAGGTACTTTAAAGTTTTAGTTCAGAGTGAGATGAAGACGGATGAAGATAGCCGTTTCTTCAGGAGCGGTGAATATACTGCACATCTGCACTGCTAAGTTGCACTGGAAGAGTCAATGTTTACGCGTAAGTTTGTTTTAATACTATTTTGGGACTTAAATTTACCTTTTAGACTTAAATTAAATATTTATTTCTACAGACAAACTATGAACCGGGTTACGTAGAACTGTAGAAGAATAATACGTTTAACCCCGTTTAATTAAACAATCCCGTAGGTATCAGTTTTGTTAGGTACCTACATTATGTCTAGGGTCACTGGCGCAAGGTATATACATTAATATTGTAATAAAAGCTGGAAACTGTAGTCTATTCTTATTTTTTAATTTAGTTATTGTATTAACTATTAAATTCATCATTGAATGATTATTCAGAGGATAAATGCAAAAAGTATAAATATAAATTAAATTAAGAATAGTTAAAACACATTTTGTGAAAGGAACAAGGTTACTGTTAATATAAATATATTAAAGTCTTAGTTATTATTAGCGAATAAATACAAATAAAGAATATTTTAATAGCTTTTAACTATTAACAATCATTGTAAATAGTTTTTTTTTATACCTGGACACTGTGGAATTGATGGCAATGAATTGGCAGATCGAGAAGCATCCAAAGCAGCCTCATCTACCGACACCCATATTCTAAATTTTAGCACATATTATACAGTTTAAAAAAACTTATTTAGATACTTATTTCATAAATGGCAAAATCACTGGACAAAACAAAACACCAAATTAAACACAATAAAAAATAATATCCAAGTATGGAGAAACCCCGGATTAAATAGGAAAGACGAAACTATTATAAATCGTCTTCGAATTGGGCATACCTTCGCAACACACAACTACCTCATGGCTAGAAAAGACACTCCCATTTGCGAAACATGCGGAGTGGAGTTCACTGTCAAACATATAATCATTGATTGTTCCAAGTACGCAGACTCAAGATCCAAACACTCCATTCCATATCAACTTAGTGAAGCTCTACAACCAGACCTCCAATCAAATATTAACATAGTAAATTTCTTAAAGGAAACTAAACTGTACAACCTAATTTAAGAATTTTTATACAAAATGTAAAATATTAAAAAAAAAAAATTAATGTACTACTATAACTAATGGCCTTGTAGCCGATGTTTCTTTTTGTTCAGTAAAAAAAAAAAAAAAAAAATAGTTTTTGATCGACGTATGTGTATATCTATTAGTATTACCGTCTTACTATAAAATTATTATTTTTGAAAAAAAAATCCTAACAATTTAATACAAGAATTCTCATAAATTGATCTTACCTTTTAACGAGAAATAACGATTTTATAGTTCTCTGGTGTAGGTACTATTTTAATGACCCGTAAACTGTACCGGTGGTAAGCTCTTCCGAATTCCGGGTCTGCTCCAGTATTACTAACTGACGGTAACGTGTAATCTCTCCCTTTTTACTTCAGTATTACCTGATGGGATCATGTAAACTCTCACGGGTCTACTTCACAAATACTAAATTTCATTTAAAAAGTAAATTATATAATTACAATAATCAATGCATTTAGTTGATGTGCATTATAAATATAGTAAAAATAAAAATAAAATATACTGACATTTAAATGTCATTTAAAAAAAGTAAATTAATGTATAATAATAATAAAAAGCATTGTCTTTAGCTACAGTGCGCTATATTGCTATAATATTATAGTAAAAATACTTGTAATATATAATATTATATAAATTTAATTTTTATAATAATACGAACGTACGGATTTCAATAAACTTAACCTACTATCCAATGTACACTAAATATACTTTTAGAAATTCATACGCATATTCTTATTTCATATTTATTTTTATATAATTTTAATCCAATTTCAATAATCATTAATATGCTAGGGACTATAGGTACTGTAATATAATTTGTAATTTTAAGTTTATAACACTTTATACTACTAACACAAGCTCTGCTTAAAGGTTAAAGATATAACAATGTTTTTTGTTTGAATAAAAAAAAAGTATATAAATCTGTAACGCATAGGTCATAAGAATAATGAACATTTTACTCAAGCTTTTCAAAAATTACAAAATTTTCATAATTTTGTCAGTTGAATTTTGATGATTTTAACTTAATATGCATCTACTTTAAATGCTTAATAGTTATGGGGGAGTTACTCGTTTCCACCAAAATAATATTGGCCTCCTAGTTATGATTCTCACCTAATATTAAAGTTGGGGCTGCTTAATAGTGCCGCCGAAAATTTAGAGCCAGAACTGAAGTTGTTTTTTGGAATGGTTTTTATGAGTTCAAACATACATAATACATTATCATAATATTATGTACTGTTAGTTCTTGTTCAAAATTAAATCAATGAAGCACTATAATAAATGTTATTAGTTATTTTTTAATTATGCTTATATATTGAATATGCAAAAACATATAACTTACATAATGGGATGGGACATACTGTAAAACGTGACTTTTTAGATATTTTTCTACATTCTTATTCTATTGTATTTCCCTTCTACCATCAAATTTTTATCATAGCTATTTATCTTGGGCCTCCCCACGGTAGCGAGGTGACGATCATAAACCTTTTATTCCCAAGTTTGAAAAAATTACAAACTTTGAACTCGATCCTGTGATAGACAAGAAAATCCATTACTAATCCAAATTATTCGAATACGTCATAAAAATGCTCCAAATCTCAATATGTTCCTATTTTTACAAAAAATATGAAGCTAAAATAAAACCATTAAAAACATTTGATTTAAATAAGAAGCTTCACCTGCATATGTTGTCTCCAAGTGTGTCTTAAAATTGTGAAAGACACCAAATTTTCATTCAGCAGTTATCGTTGAGCTTTGTTTGTTTTAAACAATAATAATCACTCGAATGTTAAAACTAACAAGGCTCAATAAGATCTGCTGAAATTGATACCCATTTGTAACAGGAAGACGATACATGCTGATAAATCATTAATATTTATTACTTTTGCATTTTATATCCAATCACACTTTCAAGTTGTTATCACAGTTAATGTATCAACCTTAGATCATATACTATGAATGGGCCCATATCACGATAATTTTAAGCACATATTACTATATTAATATTAGTGACACTATATACTATATAGTCTCTGACTATGATACATGTAACAATAGAAATATCACATATTTCTCTATGTGAATTAACATGTCAGAGACTCGTCACTTATATGTGCTTAAAATTGTTTTCAAGGTTGAGATGGGCAAGTCTTCATAGTATATGATCAAGTATTAAGATGTCAGCGACCAACGGCTCAACTTGATAAAAAAACACTTAAGTTCGGCAACCAACTCAGGATCTTTTTATTCAAAGTGTCTTAATAAGTCAGAAGGAGGTTATAGTTAGGTAAACCTATGCTTAGTTAAAGCCAAGGTGATGATGGATGACTATCATCACTCATCGTGAGTTTTGCAATAATCTTTTCCTACCAACTATCAAGGTATTCGACATTGTAAACATAACAATGAAAAAAAATATTTAAATATTATTCATTAGGGTGAGTTAGGTTAGGCAAGGGACGGGTAAAATATTAGAACCTTTCTTATTATCATAATTTTTAACCACGGTATTAAAGACGACCGGCTAGTGTTGTACCAGTATAATTAAAAACTTTAAATACCGCCAACCCTAATTAATTATTTCTTTAATACAAAATATTAACAAACTAATTTTCATAATATGAATATTATGAATAATATTCTATAATATTTTTTGTTGATCCTTCAAATAGTATTGCCTACGGGCTCTAACCTTCCCCTTCATTTTTTTTGTAAATATTTTTAAATTTTAACAACCTATTACCATTTTAATTTTACAACTTTATTTTTCTGCGGGCTCTCATGTTCCCCTTCAAAAATTTTTTTTATCAATTTAAATCTTGTAGATTATTCTGAACCAATTTTTTAAACATCGACAACCTGGTGTCATATACATTATTTGTATATAACATCACGGTTTTATTATTATTTTTCTATTCCTAATTTATTGTGTATTTTGTTTATAATTATTCCCCTCTGGCCAGCACTCATTGGTCACCCCATTATTTATTTATGTTTCTTGTTATACCGAATAGTAGTCCGTTAAAACACGGCACATGAAAAACTCGAGTTCTATTTATTTTGTACATTTTACTATAATACAGTTCTCAGATACCGATACATTTTTCTTTTTAAATTTAAGATTTTAAGATTCATCATAAATTTTTCTACCTTTTCCAAAACAAAAAATGATCCACCGGAAAGTCAAATTAAATTTTTATGAAGGTTTGAAGTTCAACATTTTCCAAGACTGGATATTCACTCAATTCCTCATGTAGCGATTTTCTTATTTTGTTGTAATGCAAAAACTAATAACTGTAGATAGGTACTTGTAATATCATACGTTTGTTTTATCGGATCCTATGTTTGATATAATTTTCAAAATATTTTGAATCGTTTTGAGCTGTTATCGAACATATTCTGCTTCCAATATTTTAAGCCTTTTTTTCTATAAATGTCATTTAAATTTTATTCGTTCGATCAAAAAACTTGAAAATGTAAAACAGTTCTTGGTATATTGTTACAATAGTAATTAAAAAACATTTTAAAAAACGTAGACACAGTTTCTTTTTTAAGCTATTGAAGTTCGATTTTGGACAATAATTTATCAAATTTTAAGTTTTAAAATTATTTTGTAGTTAAAAATTTATGATATGTTCAAATTGTATAGCTAAGGATTGAAAAGTTTTAAACAAGGCTCCATGAAGTATTTTATTCTGTAACTAAAAATCTCAAAAATATAAACACAATTATTTTTATGTTCAAATTTGGACGAAATTACATATTAATAATAACCAAGAATAATGATTTTAGTTATTTTGTTGTAACTTTATAATGTTAATTCAACTTACCGGCTACCGTATTATTAATAAGTAATAACATTTTTATTATAATATAAAACATCTACACTTACAAACTGTTTCAGCTCAGAATCGTTTTTCGTGTGGGTAAAATGATATTATATCATTGAATTCAAATTTCCATTAAATAGTGACCCACTTGTAACCTACTGTACAGCAGAGCAACGTGTAATGTATGTATTTTGTATGTATATATTATAACATTTTATTTGAATAAGTTACTGCTGGTGTTATCGTCTAACGCCTTACGTTCGTTGTAATACCGGTAGATATCACTCAAGGACCTACCATAAAATCAAACTTATTTGCCATGAACCTTAAGTAACCAGTTTAATATTATGTTAAAAACATTTGAATTCATTCAAATCGATACAATATAATTTATTTGATATTGAGCTCAACGATTTACTGATACACTGACCACATCTGCTTATCGATGCATCTATATGATATAATTATAAAATGTGTATCTGCTAGGCCTAAGCGATAAATTGACGCGTATTCTCATTTAGCACTTGACGAAGTCGGCGCCACAATTAAATCCCTTCAGTGAACTCGAGATATATATATTATTATCTGTGCTAAATTATATTTTGGAGTATAATAATATGTAGGTATACCAAAATGTTTTCAGACTCTAGTGCTAACCCAAAATACTTTTTAATTTTACATTTCTCATTACGCAACGTGATTTTCTGTAAGACAATATTATTGATTTTCCAATACAGATGAGGGCTCAGAGATAAGAGAGTCATGAGCCGCACAATAATAAAATGAAATAGCAGGGAAAAAAATAATACTAGATAATAATATTACCTTTAAATTTCATAGTAGGTTACCCTAATTTTAAAAATAACAGAGTAAAATGGATATTATTGTGAACGTGAAATTCGCTATGTTGTACGTTTCTAAGACTATGACAACAAATGCGAGTGTAGCGTCCTCTTCGGAATAGTATTCTGGGAATGCTATAAATTATAATATTAGAGTTAAAAATAATTTAGACCATGGATTTAAGTGATTTAAAGTAAATAATTTAGGTGGTGAAAATTCTGACTTCAACCAGAAATCAAATAAATATATTTGTAGTATACAATTTACAATCTATAAAAATTAAAAATATAAAGATAAGTAAGACAACTTAAGATTGTACGCATTGTCCTTTCAAATCTCGACAGAAATAATATGTAAGCCGTTGCCTATCTATTTTGATTTTTAAATATAATATAGAATATAGATGTGCATTACTTTGAGCTAGGTACGTTACACATATTTTTAGTTTTGTCACTAACTACGACTTAACTGCGGTTTCCAGTTCATTAATAAAATAATTAAACTTTAAGTTAGTGTCATGAAATTAGACTTTAGTGGTGTACATTTATTAACTTATATCTACTTACGCTGGGTAATCATAATATTATCATCGTGAATAATTACGTTATTGGGGTATATACTTTATTATACATTTATCAATAGTGAATATAAATCAGTTTTAATTGTTTTTCAGACGGTACACACCAGAAAATAAATGTACCTATAGGTACACTAACTGTTATTATAAAAACAATAAGCTATACATATAAATCTGTAAAAATTATATTAGAAATTTACAAAAAGCACACATGATATTCATAATGTTAAGTGTTATATAATATAAAAGACATAAATGATAGATAAAAATCGACTAGTGATGATAGAGATGATTTACTTACAATAATTATTAATTACTATTTTAGTTTCTAATATTGGAAAATTAAAAAAAAATTGAACTTAAAAGTAAACGAAATATAATGATGTGAGAATGTAAAATATTAAAGTGTCTAAATGAGTAAGTCGAATATAGTATACGTACAATGATAAGGACATGTGGTGAGGAAATGTGAATTTTTTTCTTCTGTTTCCATATCGACGTGATCTGATTAACATGAAAGTTTGTGAGTTTGGAGACCATATAATATGAGTCTTATAGTTGCACTTTTCAGTAAGATTTATGAATTTGCTATTTTAGGCACAGAATATGAATAGGTACCTGGATTGAAGAATAATTATACCTACTTTTAAATTACTACCTGTAATATTTTGGGAAAAAAATAAATATTTTTCTATATTTATTTACGTATTAGCTGGTATACTATACAGTATACATTTACATACTTTGACTTCTTTAAAAAAAAAAACAATTAAATTAAAATACCATATTTAGGCACCAATAAAAATTGTAAATGAACACTGAGGTGATACAGATATGCATATAATTATTATATAGCTAAATTTCTTTCGATGTAACGAATGTCTCTAACAAGTTTGCTAAACTGCGAAGGGTCTAACGAACAAATATGATCCGATCCCTTCATATTTCTGTCCAGTGTGATATGTCTTTCAATAATCTGAAATAAAATTAATACAATTAGGTACAATAATCAATTAATACTTAATAACTCCGTTAAGAATTAATCGTAATTTGTATAATATTAATTAATATTTTCTCAATGCTTATAATATAATTACATGATGGTATAATAATACCATTATTACTCAATTGAGTCAATACTATTGGGTATCGAGTTATGTCGTTAAGTGACCAGTGTAATTCAATTCATTGCCGTTTAGTTATTAGGACCTATATATTTATTTAGACATAATGATATTGATATTTTAATGTATATATAATAGAATAAAAATATTAAAACTTATAATTCTCTTAATTTAGTAAAGGTACCCCAGAAAAATTAACAATTTACAGAATGATCTATTAAGTGCCAGACACTTATAATGAGTATCTTACATTAAATAATAATTAGTAATCATCCTGTATAACAACAATATTTTTAAAGTATATAGGTACTATATACAAAAAAAACTATTGTATACACAACCTTGTAAAGTTGTAACACGCGAGAAATTGTATAGAAATTTATAAATTGTTGTAAGCTTAACAACTTATTAAAACTAACAGCTATTGATATAACATTTAAATCTATACGACGACATAAAAGAGTATGAAACTATAAGAGGTGTTAAACGGCAGAAAATACCCAATAACATATGTTGCTATTCTACCCTACTCATCTCACATTTGAACTTATTAATAATAATTATTATAAATACAAAAATATTTGTTTCTTATTCAATTTAAGGATTACCTAATAACTTAATTTTTAAAGATTATGAAAATTTGAAAACAATTTTACATTTCCACTATATAATATGGAATGTACCTATTCCATATTATATAGTGGAAATGTAAAACAGATTTTGACGGAACTTAATAATTAATAATATAAAATATTATGGATGCTGCCTAAACGGACACCTCACTTGACGCGAAAAATTTATATGTCCTGGCAAAAATAATAAGGTACCTATTTCAACGGATTTTGACTATAACAAAAAGATATCTATAACACTCTATTTATATTATGGAACTGCAGTGCATTAATATTTATCCCTAGTTGTAGTGCCAGTTTCACGATAATTGATTACGGATAATACTCAAATATAAATTATAAATTATAATAATGCAATATTATACAAACTATATCTTATATTATATATGATATATTTATACCAATAAACCAGTCATGTGATCTGTGACTCTAAATTATTGTATATGACGTAAAACGTATTCTAGGTTAAGTTAGCTTATTTGTCAGATGGAGATTCATTTAGAAAAAGGATTTTTACTCGTAAGTGAATTAATTATCCGTCATGAACTGGAAATTACTATAAATACAAGTTGAAAAATCAAACAATATCATATTATATGATTAGGTAATTAACTATATATAATATATATATATATATATAATATATGTACCTATGTAGTACGTATTAAATAATATTTAGTACCTGTCTATATATCTATGCTATTTGTTGGGATGTATAAATATTTTTATAATAAATTTTCATTAATCCAAAACACTAAACGAACTCAACACTTGCCTATATAACGGACACTTTTAATGATAAATTGTTTGTTCGTTGTACAGCAGAGAACAATATAGACAACAGAACAATATAGGGTTATGGTTTCGCTGTATGTCTGTAGGTATATTGTATAATATACTCCCATAATCTCCGCTTCATATCCTTACTTTGGCACCGAGTGCTACTGACGCGACTGTCAGAGAAGAGCCCACTTCGTGGCCGGAATAACCAATGATCGTATTCGGAAAAGTCTTGCGGAGCGTCTTAATCATGTTCAGATTGGCTTCGTCCGGCGGCGTTGGATACGCGGATACGCAGTGTAACAGTGCGAAATAATTATGATACCGGCTAACTGTCTCGTAAGTGATTCGTATGTCGGCCAGCGTCTGCATGCCAGTAGATATGACCAACGGGACGTAAGCCTTGGCCGCCTTTTCCAATAACATCAAATTGCCTGATTCACCCGAACCGATTTTCACGAATGGCACTTTGAGGTTAACGATGAAATCAAATGAAACCTACAGAAAAATAGGATACATCTAAATGAACGATAAATTTTATATTATAGGTAAAGTGGATATAGATAATGCTAGATGTTTACGAACGAGGGGTCACATACCCCACCCTAAAGTATCTAAAGTATTTTGTTTATTTTATTTATGATATGTTTGAAGCATACATATTTTGTATCTTATATGAAATATAATAATACATAAGTTAAATCCTTTGAAAAAAATCCTATGTGTGCCACTCTATATACAAATATATAATTGCTAATAAGTATTTATTTTTGTCAATATTACGATTACCTACGATATTTAAAATATAACAGCAGACAGCAGTGTAAGTGATATTAACCATAACAATTTGAGTAGTTAATGAAAAAAGTTAGAAATTTCAAATATATAATAATATCAATTTATGTTGATAAATTGTTGCAGCTGATTTACCGGGTCCATTGCTGATGCAGTGAAATGAATTCCGACTTTTTTCACAGCATACCTCCGCAGTTCCTTGTATTGATCTTCAGTGAACTCTAAAAAATGTTTGTGTTCACCGTAAGTCGCACCGAAAGAATTTTTACTGCTGTACAGTCTATTTCTGGCCAACAATGTAAATTTTTCGTTTATGCAACTTTTTTGAAATTTTACACAGTCCGCTCCACATTTCTATAATATTTCAAATCATAAGATTTATACATAATTGTATAAATATCTACTATACAAAAAAATATACATTATAGATTAGGGACTTACTTTGGCCAACTTGATCAATTTTTTAGCCATCATTATATCACCTTGATGATTTTGTCCTATTTCAGCGATTATATAGCATGGGCTTTTAAAATGTATGGATCGGCCCAGATCGATTTCAGTTATATATTCGGTGTACTCTGGTACTGGATCATCGTATGGCATATAATGCGTATAATGTTGCAGTCTAAAATTATTATAATATAAATTACCTATACAAGTAATACAATTAACATAGGCACAAGGTACAAAAGTACCATGAAAATATAAAATAAATAAGCTTAACATTGTTAATACAATAGCTATCTATGTAGATCTTACATTCTTACATTTTATATGTTCATAAATATAATATTTCCCCATAGTAGTCACAAGACGTCTCTAGATTATTACATTAGCCGTACAGCAATTAAATGTATTTAGGTTACGTCTTATGGAGGCCTACGTTATAATATGGAGGCTCGAATTTGGATGAAATTATTAATATTTAGTGTACAATATAAATAAAATGCAATAAATAACAATAGGTAATTTATTTATATTATTTTTAAACACAATTACATAACAAATTAACAAACATCCGATGACTCAAAATTATATATGTACATTTATGCATAATCTTACTGTTTTTGGATCTGATGCCAAATGACAAATCTCGAATCATTATAGGGCACAATGATAAATTCCATTAAAGTAAATGAAAAATGGCAAAATGCATTTATTATTGAGGTAATTTGTACTATTTTAAATTGTATGGTTTTATTTTTTTGTTTTTCTTTCTTTCATATGTGACTAATGACTATTACCGCATCATAAACAATCATTTATGTGAAATAAAAATATTGTTCTAATTTCTAACACCAAACACTAAATATACGCCCGTAAAAATTTACTCTCGGGGATCAATCCCTGTCATTCCTCCTAGTTCTACCATAGGCTATACATAATACAATATTATAATATTATAATACATATTACAAAATAATTGTTTTGGTTATCGGAATGAGACATGACTAATGATTGTAATAATTTATTTAAATTAAATAGTTTTTTTAACCATAAAATTAAAATACAAACTGATAAAAAAAATAAATTACAAGGGTATTTACTATTTAGTATTTACGTATTATCCAGGCTACCTGCAACAGTTGAAAATTCACTAAACTTACATTATATTATGTATTATATGTATAAATATTAAATGTATTATTTGGACTAAAACTAGCCTTTGCACATTTTTGAAAATTAATATAATATATATAATAAATGTACTCAAAGAATATAAACTGGGTATAATAGTATAATATAAGCTAGGTTCAAAAATATTATAGCCGTATAAGAATAACCGTATAGGTGTATTATAACTTAGAATTTATTTACCAAAAAAATCCCATTCATTTGAAAAATAAATTAAATTAAACTATAAAGACATAAAAAATGTTAAATGAACTAACCATAATTATATTATTAACTATGGGTAAGAATTGAATTAAAAATAACTACAAAATAATATTATTAATTGTATGACTATTATTTCATTAGGTTAGGTACCTATTGATTTTTTTAACGTATTTTTTCCTGAAAACAAAATTTTATTTTATTTTTTCTAAAAATAACTTTTGGGATAAAAATGATATAAGTTAAACTAGTGTAGTCTGTTAAATTGACAATTGATACAGATATTCCGGATAGTATATAATTTATAATTTGTAAGTACATTAATATAAGATGTTAACTTAAAAATATCGTACCCATCAAAATCAGAAACAAAAATTGGATCATCTTCATCAACTTCAGATAATAACTGTCGACCGATTACTACTGGAAAGTAAAATCCACACATGCTCTGTGTGTCACTAACTTTGATTTTCATATCTTCCGCTTTTAATATGGACCCACGCTCTAAATTTTTTGCAGCTACAACGCTTTTGAATAACTTTTTGAAACATGGGAGTTCAGATGGGGAGAGTTTGTCTTTTTTCCCTGTTCCTAGTGCAACTTCAACCGTCCTAATATTAGTTACCATACTACGGAAATCTCGAGTGGAGATGGACATCGCGTGATCGTATCCGATAGATTTATCGTCCAACGTAAACTTGCAAGATATCGCCTATAATAATAACAATTATTAAAAAAAAAAATTAAAATAACAGACAACAAAAAAAAAGAAATTTTCCTATAGGTATCTATTAACTCTTAGTAAATACCTATTGTTACACGAGTACCTATATTAAAGTTTTTATAAAGTTATTGCATATAATATAATAAATATAAATATATATTACATAACAAATTGTTTTTTTTTTTGGTACCGTAACAAAATCAATTAAAATAATAGGTAGGTAGTAAAATGTTAAAATAATTATCCTTCATAAAACTTGTCTGATTTTATTCAATTGTTTCATCCCAAAGCCCGTCGTCAGCCGTTGGGTAGGTATATTGACGCCTTAGATTTAACAACTTTATTACAAAACAAGTCGAAAATCGAGATTAATCAATCAAAATCAATACTGCAAACATTAGTTCGAGTGTGAAAGAATCCATTAGTTATTCGTTCAATGAGGTTTAATCATTATTTATCATTGCCATATTATTAAAGTTAAATAAATAATTTAACTTCTTTATTTTAAACTATTGATTATTTAATATTGATAAAAAATATTACTTTAATTCCGATAGCAATAACCACTTCAGGAAGACACGTGCTTATTTCTTGAAATTCCCAAAACTGGAGTTCATGTTTAGGAAACTTTTGTTGTATTTTTTCCACCAGATCGACAGTTTCATATGATTTCCGATCTTCGGAAATATCCTTTTCTGGAATCGAAGGAAATGCTAGTTGCAAATCACTACTACTTTCATCCTCGTCATTATTTATATCCTTAAATTGTTGTATTGGAGAAATTTGACGAATTGAATTCTAAACAAATTAATTGCACATTTGTATGTAAAATAATGCGTAATGTGAATGTTACAAACTGACTAACCACTAGCGATTTGGTCGTGAAAACAGCCCCATTATCTTGAGCTAACTTATGAAAGTGTGTGATATCTTCACACGTAAATGGATTGGTATTTTCCTCAAGTTCCATTAATACATAATCTGCGCCACATTTCTAACAAAGTTATAATATTATTAAAGACAATTAATTGATGATTTCTATTCTGATATAGAAAATAATATATTTTTATTTATTATTATGATTACAATTTATTTATAAAAGAAAATATTTAAAAAATGAACTAGGTATCTACTTCCAAGGAAAAAGTCAATAAATCAATTTTCACAACCATAAAAAACATTTGATCCTTTAATAGTTTTAATAAATATTAAAAATGTTGAATTACAGTAATATATTCGTACAAATTATATAATTTATATATTAGTAAATAATGTTATTATATTACATTAAAATTTACAAATGAAAATGTACATATTTAATTAAGATTAAATAGGTATATAACAAATATAATTATTGATTATACTAAATAATAACTAACAAATTGAAAATATGCTTATATTAGGTATTTGGTACTATAATGATAATTAAATTTTCATCTTACATTAGGTAGGTATAGACATTTATTTCATACTTTTGTGTTATCACTATTAGGTTTTTTTCTGTATCTATTAAATCTTTCTTTTTGTAGAATAACCAAAATGTTTTTAATCAAAATACATTTTCAACACCTCAAAAATTAATGTAGACAATATTATTTAACTGAACTTGGTAGGTAGTAATGCAGTATTATATATATTATACATATAATACAATATTTTAATAATTTGAATTTTAAAATTGATAGATTTGTTTAAATCTTATAAATAAAATAAAATATCCCACTTTTTATTTAATTCTTATAACCTTGTCAAAACTATTAATAGATAGGTACTATTATTATAGAACAATATGCCAATATATCCTACATAAAATATGAAGTACCTAATGTGGCTGAAAAATATAAAAAAAAAATACCTAGTTTATACATATCTAGGCAGAATATAGTATACAGTGCGAATACCTATAGGGTATAATCATGAATTATTCTGAGTAGTATTGTTTATATTAATTAGTAATTACATCATATTACTTTACACAAACATTTTTTTTTACTAAGATACTTAAAGCGTTTCTGTATGTTTTATTTTATCTATGGCATCTTCTATGGTTCCTAATGCTTCAAAATGAATGCTGTCCATTCCTAAAAAAGTAATAACAATTATTTGTTAAATATATCTAATTTATTTATATTTAAAATTTGTAGGTATATATACCTTCCGTTGTTTCAATAAAATCACGTAAAATGTCTAACGCTCTTGTGGCTTCTTTGTAAGTAACTTTTCTTGATGTTGAATGATCGTCTTTGTCATTATCACGTGTACAGTTTGTTAATCCTGCAACTTCTGCAGATATTATTTCAGAATCATTCAAATTGCTACAGACTGTTAGGTTATCGTCAATTTTAACATAGCTGTTAAATGTAAATTCTGGCATTAAATTGTACTTTTGTTTAATATACGACCATTCAGGGTGATTTTTTTCTTGATAGGGTTCTTGGTAAGAAGAAATTGATTGAACAAGTGTACCCGGGTGTTGAAATCCCGCTTTTTTGAAACTATTTGATATTATTTCCGACGTGATTTGTCTCCATGATTTGTCAGTTATTCTTACAGCTTGTAACAAATCAATTGAAATAGTGCGTTGAAGTTCAATATGTGAAGTTATTTTACGTATCATTTCTTTTCTATAAAAAACCTTGAAGTTTTGGATTATGCCGTGGTCAAGTGGTTGGAGTTTTGAAGTGCCGTCGGTTGGAAAAAACTTGATAGTAATCGCTTTTAAATTTGGGACGATGACATGAGCAGTGCAGTTATCAATAAATAATATAATCTTACGATTTTCCGTTGACAACTTTTCATCAAATTGTTTAAGCCATTTATTCCACAAAAAAGCCGTCATCCATGCTTTAGGGTTTGATTCGTAGTCTATTGGCAAAGATTTAATTCCTCTAAAGCATCTTGGTTTAGTAGGCTTTCCGATTAGCAATGGTTTGATTTTTTCGGTACCACTCATATTCGTACACAAAAGAACCGTAACCCGTTCTTTACTTCGTTTGCCATCGCGGCAATCGTCTTCTCCGTAAGATAGCTGCAGCTGAGTACTGTCCGGTAGACATCTATAAAAAATGCCCGTTTCGTCTGCATTAAAAATGTCGTTAGGTGAATATTTGTTGAGTGTAGTTAAAATATCATTTTTCCAATGAATACAATGTTGATCTTTACTGACAGACACATTAGACAAATTTCCAATGCAAGGTTTTCGTAGGGTAATGTTATTTCGTTTTTTCCATTTATCCAGCCATCCGGTGCTATTTTTGAAATTCATATAACCCAGTGACTTTGCAAATATGTTAGCCTTTTCTTTTAATATTGGTCCATTTACGGGCAGGTTACTATCCTTACACTGGACATACCACTTGAATAAACTAGAATCCAGATTCGGAAACTCGGATAGTTTAATTTTCTTCCGGCTTGGTTGCAATTTGAAATTTGTCAAAATTTTAGTTTTATTTTTTAAAATAGTCGATAACGTAGAGCTCGGTATGCCAAATGCGTTTGCTACTTCATAATTTTTTTTCCCGCTCTGTTCGACCATATTAATGACGTTGACTTTTTCCGCAATTGTTAAGATTTTTAATTTACGTTTCGACATGTTTAAATATAAAAATCGTGTTTTAACAATAACAGTAAATGATCCACGCTTCCGCAGCACAGTTTTCAAAAAAAAAACCCGCACGATCGCGTAAGCTGCTAGATTGATAGTATTTATTATCGAACCCAAATACACTGCAGCACTACTGCAGATACACGTTTCTTATATAAATATAAATAAAACTGCAACCGGTACATGATGGGTAACAAACGAAAAAATTGCAAAATTTGTACAAATTCGATTTTCTCGAAGTAAAGTGCGTATAGACAATGCGGTATTATATTGCAACAGTATCGTTACATATCGTGTGATAAAGTACGCCTACTTGTATTATTATTGCAAGTCGAAACGATGCGGAAACTCTGCGGGGTGGGAAGGGGATGATACTTTTTTGCACGGCCGTCGGAGTTCGCAGATTTATGATTATGATTCTCCACCGCGTATATAGCATAAATTATATATATATATATATAATATATATGTATATTATAATATATTTTTATTATTATTGTTATTTATTACAACGTATATTAATAATATTGAATATTGATACATTACACAAATATTATATACGACCGGGGACAACCGTATCACTATTTATATTGTATACGAGCGGGGCGCGTTCGCGGTTGTATAATCATCTTCAGCGGCGGTGGTTATAGCGGGCGTATATGATTTCGGTACGAATGTTAAATCGTCGTCGCAGACGTATTATTATTATTACGTTACAATATTATTGTGTCGTTCGCTACAATATCTACTATACATATTTTATAAGACGCACGGACGCACGCATTGCATAATAATATTATAATATTATCGAGACGACGAATAGGTAGGTAGGTAGGTAGGTATCTATAAATATAGGTAGTACCTACAATATTATATAATATCACGAGATATCGCCGTCGCACACAATAATAATCATGCGCGTAGAACAGGGTCACGTCGCGATCGGTTTTTTTGTTGTCCGATTAAAAAATAAAAATAAAAATGTTTCGTAAATTATATACTATATAGCTCACGCATGCTGTTTCGATCAGTTCGCAGGCCAGCGTCGCGTTTCCCTCGTGGTTCGTCGACAGATTCGCGATGACGTACGCCCGGCTGTTTTTGGCAATGTTCTTCATGGCGAGTAGATGTGTTAAGCTGTTCGCAAGCGTCCGACTTCCAGGCGAAAACGATGCACCTACGCGGGCCGCGGTCGTCGGCGTTTCGCGTATATGCCGTATTGATTTTTTTGCCCGCCACAAGTGGCGGCGGATGACGTTCAAAACTCCGCGACCACCACAGAACCGCGGTCGATGTGCACCCCGGGAGATGTTAAACGTATTATGAGTGACCAGACCAGACGAGACGGACGGACGAATGATACGGGACAGCTGCTGCTGCTGCTGCTGATAACGAATGAAAAATAATAATATTATTATCGCCGCGTATAGAGGATCCGACCATTATAAATAATACTGCGCATGCGCCAGGACTTGTTATTAATGTTATTATATTATTAAATGCGACATTTGTAAAGACAATGCGCTGGGACTTTTTAAAATTTTAAAATTATTTAAAATTATTTTTTTTAATTGAATAAATTGAGAAAGAGCGTGGAACAAATACACTTTGCCACCCCGTGTACATTTTTTGATTTTTTTTTTTTTAGTACTTACATAAGTAATTTACTATTTTAGAATAATGGTGCAATCAGAATTTGTCAGTCGGACTTAGTTTCGAAGTTATGGCCTTTGGAAGTTCGCAATTCTGCGTTTTTACGCATACCCAATACGCTATAATTGACCACGCTTTTCATATTTTTTTTTCTTTTGGTACTTACGCGTTAGTTAAATTATACGCGTCAATATGATGAATCCACAGATCTAATAAAATGTAACTTTTTACATCAAAGAGTTCCATGTTAAGAACAATTTGATGGTGCGTACTGCGTATAGATATTAGAAGCATAGTACACCGAATACTGTCTACTTTAAAGTTATTAATAATTAATAATTAGGTATTTAATATGTTAATTTTAATTGTATCGGGTATATTTTAAATTTTATAACGATGGGTGATTAGAATGATGTGTGTTTCTAATTTTTATATCCTATTTTTTTTGTGTCTGTAGCTTTGATTTTTAACTTCAGTATCTTTTCTTTTCCGATGGGAATGTGAATTTAGTTTATGCATTTGGGAAGACTACATTGAAAATTCCTCGTAGATTACAAACGTCGGAATAAACAAAAAAAAATTAAGAAAAAACTGGTATTTTTACGCAAAATTGGTTTTCGGCAAAATCGATTTTGGTTCTCGGTGTAACTCTAAAATATGTACCGTAGTGGCGTAGTCCGTAGATATATGAAATTTGCACTGAATATTTATATTAGCATTTTCTATATACCAACAATTATTTTGACCCATGTTGTGCTATTTATAGGCATACAACATTTTTGATTACTAAGTTGTTTTTTTATTACTTTCAAAGTATTTTTCAGTTTTCATTTTGCGGAACATAAAAACGCCCTTGTATGTTCAACACTATTTATAATTAATTGTATAAATATTGTATTATTATTATTATTATTATATTCTACGACCTGCGTGAGCCGTCGTTACTTGTGCTTACGTATTTTTTAAATTGCGCGCTCCGCACGTAAAATTTGCATCTATACGTCACCCGAGGAGCAGATTGTCCGTGGCAACAAATATTAATTTTAAGACTAAAACGTAAATGTAAGCCCCTAAAGAATAAGTAATCAAACTTACGTATATGTCAACTCTCCGGGTTGAATATAGGTGTGCCATATCTAGGGTACAGATGTTTCAATACCAGCTAAGTCCATAAAAACAACTTGGTGAAAGAAATTAAAGAAAAATATTTTTGAAAATAGCAAATTCTTACCAAGTATACGTATTTTTTGTATGATGAGAATGTGTACATGTGTTCTACGTTCTACTATTATACTATTATAGTATAATGTATACATAAATAACAATATTATCATTTAATTTATTATTTGTAAGCTGTCACACCAATTTTTGTTGATTGGTATATATTGTAATATTTTTAGAGACCTGAGTTATGGTATTTGATGGTACATACACCAAAGACTAAAAAAAGGCTGCATTCTTACTTTAATGATTATTTTATCTATAAGAACATTAAGTCAAGCTAAAAAGGTAAAACATATTGTAAAAAAAAAAAGATAAAGTATTTGAAAGAATCTAAAAATACTTTTTAAAAGTATCCTTATATTCACAAGTAGTATCAATTGGAGCACTTTCAGTCGGTTTTTTTTGAGGTGTTAAAAATAATATAGTTCTTACTCATAGACAATTTTGTAAAGTACTCGAGGAAAAGTATTTGAGTAAAAGTATTCAAATACTTTTTAAGTTCACAAATACGTATACTAAATAAATTTGAAAAAAGTACTCGTGCACAGTATTTGAATACTTTTTTGAAAGTATGTGTATTTAAAATTAAATACTATCTATTTTTAAATACTTTTTTCGCCTTACTTTATGTACAGGGACGCCAAATTTAAATAAAATAATACAAATTGTACAACCTCCTGATTTATAGATAATTCATCGTTATGTATTGATATATTGTAATATTTTTAGAGTCCTAAGTTATAGTATTTGATTGTACATACAACAAAGACTAAAAATTATGATTCTTTTATCACTAAGCTCCCCTGTATTAGAAGATCAATAATATTGTCTCACAGAAAGTCACGTTGCGTAATGAGAAATGAAAAAGGGGGTCAAGTGGATGTCTCTCCGTTGTACAGTAGGTTACAAGTAGGTCACTATATAATGGATGGTATTAAATTTGAATTCAATGATATAATATCATTGTATACAAAAAAAACGATTCTGAGCGGAGACGGTATGTCAGTCTAGGACACAAAAAACAAAAAATAATAAAAAAAAAAACACACATCATTGTAAAATCAATACATTCATTGTCCTAACCTAAGGTCAAAGTAAAAAGGTTAAACACATTGAAAAAAATAAAATAAAAAGTATTTGAAAATATCTATATAGAATACTATTGATACTTGAATACTTTTTAAAAGTATCCTTTACAAGACTGGCCGAAGGTTAGGCCCAAAGTAGGTACTAAATGTTTCCTTCCAGATATTGCATTTGTACCAATATTGTTCACAGTTGATAATAATGCAGCTCATTATAGGTATTATTTTATTCCCTGCTTTTTCATTTTATTATTGTGCAGCTATCATAATTCTTTTATCACTGAGCCCCCTGTATTAGAAGATCAATAATAATGTCTCACAGAAAGTCACGTTGCGTAATGAGAAATGAAAAAGTATTTTGGGTTAACACTAGAGTCTGAAAACACTTTGGTATATCTACATATTATTATTACACTTCAAAATATAATTTAGCACAGATAATAATATATATATTTCCAGTTCGCTGAAGGGATTTAATCGTGCAGCCGACTTCGTCAAGTGATAAATTAGAATACACGTCATTTATCGTCTAGGCCTATAGGATACGAATTTTATAATTATATTACATAGAGGCATCGATCGCAGGTTGTCAGTATTTCAAAAATTGGTTTAGAAATATCTATAGGTTTTAAATTCATAAAAATAATTACGTAGAGGAACGTGGGAGTCCACATCAAATACTTTTTAAAGAGCAAGAAAAAAAATTTAAATGGCATCTGCAGGTTGTTAATATTAATATTTTAGGCGGAACGTTAAACCACGTAACCCACTGTCAAATATTTATTAATGAACTAGAAAAAAAAATTAAGAAAAAATGGATATAGCACCAGCTAGCTTAGCTGTTAACATATAAAAAAATCTATATAAGAATATCTATATTATTTAAATTGAATAAAACAGCCATTTGAATAGGAACATGAAAGCCCGCACCTAATAACTTTTTAAGAAGCAAGAAAAAAGGGTAATAATTTATATGAAACTAGCTTGTTAAAGTTTAAAAAATTATTTAAAAATATTTATAAAAAAATTGAAGAGGAACGTGTGAGTCCACATCAAATACTTTTTAAGGAGTAAGAAAATTAATTTTAGAAAAAAATTAATATGGCACCATGTTGTTAATTTTTAACAAATCTATATAAGAAAATCATTAATATTTAAATTAATAAAAAAAATTTTTGAAGGGGAACGTTGCAAATACTTTTTAAGGAGTGAGAAAAAAATATAGAAAAAATTTACAAGGCACCTGCAAGTTGTCGATATTTAAAAATTAGTTTAGAAATATCTACAAAATTTATATTCATATAAAAAAATTACGATGAGGAACGTGTGCGTCGATAATCAGAAATATATAAATGTATTATATATGTAATAGGAAATTTGCTGTACTTTTCCACCATCGGGTAAAATTGGTACAATACGAGGATCGTTTTTATAATTTCATTGTAACTAAAAAAATATTTTAGCTCAATTTATTTTAAATTTCCTATAACAACAACTTGTGGGAAACCTTATGTTACAATTTAAAGTTTTTTGAAGTTGAGAACATTTTTTATCGACTTTAAATTTAAAAAAAAAACTAATAATCATAGAAAATTTCATATGCCTATAAATAGCTCAACACGAGTCAAAATACTTTGAAAATCATATGGTGTATGCTAATATAAACATTCAGCTAAAATTTTTCCAAGCTGTTTTGGAATCTATAGGTATACTGGGAAATATAAATTTTGAACTTCCCAATGCACCAAATAGATTTACTTTCCTACTGGAAAAGATACAGGAGTTCAAAATCGAGTCATTATTTTTACTACTAGTATTGGGTACACAAAACCAAAAAATAAAAACATATATCATTGTAAAATCAACACATAATTCATTGATCTGTTCGGGATTTAAAAGTGTTCTTGATGGTCGGATGACTTGAAGTTTTTAATCGAGGAATCATCTCGACCATAACCCACGCCCTTCTTTCGACCTATATTTAGTGCCTAATATCACGAACTTTTCAATAGGTTATTAAATGTATATAATAATATTCAAAACAAATTTATTTATTTTGTTGATTTATTGGAGAAAACATAGAAAAACAAGTATTTAATGATAATAAGAACAAATAATTAGAAGCAATAACAAATGATCCGATTTGATTGTTAATGGCCTCAAAATCTTCAAATATTGGTTAATTTTTATTTTTTTCGTACGGTGTTGATCGATTGAAGTATCTATTCGTTCGAGCATCCTCGATGCCCGTTAATGCTTCAATATCTTCACACTTTAATGTTATACGTCAGCCAATTTTGCAACGGAAAAATAATCAATTAATACACGTGACTCACATAAATTATTTCGTTTTTGTATAATTATATATACACAGATATATAATATATTATTTTATAATGTACAGTATAATAGTTTATGTTTCAGAGCTTGAAGTATAAATATCGATTAATATAGTTAAAACCCCTCCGTAAAAGTACCTATAGGTTGACAGAAAATTAAAATGGTATAAACGTAAATCAATTGAAAAAAAATAAAAAAATATGTTTAAAATTTAGTAGCAAACTAGAAAAAGATTAAATCGAAATTCTGAGCTACAAAAAAAATTTAATTAAAAAATCAATATATTATTTTTAATTGAAATCGGTAAAAACTACAAACGTATGTCGTTAATCAAAATCGATATTAAGAAATAATTTTCATTCAGATGCCAAGACCTGATATTTTATTTTAAAAAAACATGTGGATAACAATAGGATATAGGAATAATCAAAGTAACCTTATATAATAGTGCCGATATACTTATAGTATTCTAAATATTAAAAATCGATTTGAAATGCATTAAAAATGTATTAGAATTAGAGTACAAATATTTTACACTACAACGAAAAACATATTAAAACTACATAGGTAATAATATCATAGAAAATAAATAATTATAATTTCAAAATTATAGTTTATAATTATATATAGAAATGCATTTAAAATAAAAAGAGTTATTATTGGTCAAAATGTACAATCGATGATTCATATCGAAGTTATACTTATTAAACCTATATAGATTTAGAAATATCGCATACTACATTAGGTAATAAAATGTGTACAACTATATAATAACATCAAATGTGTTGTATAGTTATAGGTATAAGCCGTAAAAAGAGACATAATATTATAGATAGGTAGGTGGTATAATAGCCATTTAGAAAATTTTATTATTTTTAGTAACAGACTATTTATTTATAACTTTAAAAGAATATAAGTGAGTTAATCTATTTTTAAATAATTTGTATAATTCATTAAATATAACTTATTAATAAAAAAACGATACTTACATTATTTTTAAGCTTATTCTTAATGGCAAATCGAACATTCTTTACATTTGTTGCGTTTGATTTTTTCAACTTTGAGTTAATTTTCTTTATTACACTCGCCTATAATTTAGTTAAGTTAAATTACAATAATTATTGTTCGTAAATCCTAATATTATACTAACAATTAAATCAGAGGCTGATTTCTCAGCAGATAATGATGGTTTGTCTACATCCGTACACGGAGGCTGGACTTCATAAATCTCCAGTTCGTGTTTTGGTTGAACCTATACAATAATATAAAATGACAATAATTTAATGTTTTTAATACTGGTACAAGTGTTGGTTCTAGGTACATAATATGTATCATATATTATATGGCATTTGTGATCTGAGATTTCTTTAATTTAGAATTCATCTAATTATAACACTAGCCTATATAGTTAAATAAAATTACGAGAATTATTGTTCGTAAATCCTAATATTATACTAACAATTAAATCAGAGGCTGATTTCTCAGCTGATAATGATGGTTTGTCTACATTCGTACACGGAGGCTGGACTTCAGAAATCTCTGGTTCGTGTTTTGGTTGAACCTATACAAAAATATAAAATTACAATAATTAAATTTTCATGATAATAGAACAATCGTTATAGTTATAGGTATGAACCGTCAAAACAGAAGCAGATTGAAGCTTCTGCTTTTTAACTGTTACTTTGATTTTTGGTATTTTTAATCCTCGTTTGCGTTTAACCTGTATAGTATAATAACATAATATGCAATGATTGAATGCAGTATATCATAATGTTATGATAGTTTTTTACGAACATGTGAAAAATAATTTATCTCTGGTTCTACAAAATCACTGATTTCACCTCGTGGTATATTGTACTTTGTAGCGTCAATTCCCAATAACCATTTTCCCTATAAAATAACATTGAATATAACAATAATATTAATTGCACATATATAATAAAAGAATATGTCTACAATATTGTAAATTAATATATGTCTGTTTTTCATCTTCTTTACGAATTTTCCATTTACGATTAGATATATACTATATAGATCTATAATACGTACGAAAATCTTTTTTTTTAAACTTGAATCTATTTCCACTTTGGTTTCTTGCCGAGGTTCACCATCGGAAATTTTGAGCATCGAAAACATTGTAATCATTTCATCAATCTAAATAATATTATCAAATGTCGACGGTTGAATGTATATTATATGTTATCTTAGACGGAAGATAATTACACATATTTAGGTAAGTGCGTGTAATATATATATAAATTAAATGTACATATAATAATATGAAAAATAGATGATTTATAATATGATCAGAGAAAAGTTAAGAATATAAAAATATTTTGACGTTTAAAGTTTAGAACTTACTAGGAATAAAAGTGCTCCCGGGAAATAATTTTTTTTTAATTAATAATATTTAATAATGTACGTGCGTATTATAAATAATACGTACATCGTGTTTAATTTGACATAAATATAGCATAAAAAATACTGTAATTTTTAAACACAGGCTCTTCAATGCGTATTGTTAACTTTGGAAAGTGCATTGTCATAATTTAAGTTATTCATTCAATCGTTGTAAATTAATAAATTGAAATTACTAACAAAAAATTGAATTACTAACAACATCATTATACGTGAATCATAATATGTAATACTTAACTGAAATAGTCTTTAAGGGATGGAACAATAAAAGAGTGGAGTAACCCAATTTATAAGTAATTTTTGAGTAAATAAGCTACAGATATACATTAATTGATATATATATATATATTATACGCACAACGCCCGTAGTTGGCGGTGGCGGCGTAGTTGCTTTAGTTGAATGTTATTGTTATTATTATTATTTCCAAGTCTACGTAACAGGCCATTATTTATAATAATTGATAACTCTTTTGTTTATTCAGTTAGAGGATCGATTAAATGCCATAAGCCTTATCCGCAATGAGCTCTTAAATTTTAAAAAAAAAATCATAGTGATCGGTTCAATAGTTTCCAAGAACATAGGCCTCAAAGGTTTTCATTTTCACATTTATATAATAGATATCTATGAATAATATGAATAATACGTACAGAATCGTCGATCGACATTGGAACCTCACATTCCATACCATATCCTTGTGAATTATTTGCGCCAGACAATCTGGTAGAAGACATCTTAATCTTGTTATTGTAAATTGTCTCACTTTTTATCGACGATAAATTTAACAATACAATTTAATAATGGCTTTTGGAGAGTACAAAAATAATAATATTCTGTAACTGTATAATGCTATATTAATGAGCAAGTAAACAATATAATACCATATTATGTTGCATGGATACATAATATAAGCTTAAATAAATATAAATTCAAAGACTCTTTATATAAAATATAAATATATAATTTTGGCCAAGTTAAAAATAAAAATGTCCATAAAATAAATTTTGTTGATACACTTATCATTTTGCTTTTTGTTGTTATAATTTTAGTTTCTTATATTTTTGAATGAAACATAAGTTTTTAATTTCCTATTTTGAAGCACACTTATTTTGGAGAATTTCAATAGGTACATAAAAATCAAATTATAAACGAATAGTTAATTAATTATACCTAATTATTTAAAATTTAAATGAGTGGGAATGGTTTGTCATAGCCCATAGGCCACAAGGCACAGCTAGAAATAGGTCCCAAAAAAACATTTGTCCATTACTCTAAGATATAAAAAGAAAATTTTTTTGAATTTTCAACTACGAGTTATTTGAAAATTTTTGTGAGTTATACGATCTTTGTCAGAATACGAACTTTAGGCGTTCATAAAAATAATTGTGTATTTATACACTCAAGTTTTTTTTTAAATTTCCAATTACAACAACTCAAGAGGAACCATTTATTACATTTTCAAGTTTTCTGACAATGCGAAAAATTTTTTATCGACATTAATTTAAAAAAAAACTAATAAAAATAGAAAATGTTATATGCCTATATAAATACTAAATAGCTCAACATGATGATCTTATATGGTGTATAATGATAATATAAATATTCTGTGAAAATTGCATGTATCTATACTTTATTGCATGTAATTTTTTTAAGGGTTGAGACTTGAGGCCAATAAAACCAAAATCGATTTTGTCATAATATTCTTATGTATCTGCAACGTTATTATTAAAAACGATTTATTTTATAGTATATGGGAAGCAGGTAAGTTTCATTATTATTTGCTAGTTAAACTTAGTTAGACTTGTGTTATGAATAATATATTATATTCGCAGAGGTTTTCGATATGCGCCACGAAGATGGTGCAGCAGCAGTTTATACAATAATTGAGATTTCAAGCGCGCGCGTGCTACGTGCGTGCGTTTAAATCGTATTTCGATGCGGTGTAACAGGCAAATCATACCCCCGGATATTCATACCCCTCCGGGGGTATGATTATCCTAGGTGATAAGTACCACCGGTACAAATTTCTTATGATATTCGTACCCCCCGGTATATAATTTTGGGGGTATAAATATTCTAGGAAATTTGTACCAGGGGTACAATTAACCTAGGAAAATCATATCCCTGGGGTGTATAATTATTGGGAAATATCGTTTTCCTGCCACACCAGCACGTTTATATACTGCGTGTCTAAAAAACGGTTAGATAAAATGACACGCCGGACTGATACCCGCGACGTAACGGTTGGGTGGCGCGAATCGATCGTATATATACCGAAAAACGGTACTTGCTTAGTTGCTTATACCGAATCCGTGTGAAATCTGACTTACACGGTTCCATCAACATTTACCTATACATATATAATATACATTAACACTCGTTATGTTATATTATAGAAGCCGCCACTATTAATAATCGACGACGACGTGTATTAATCTGTGATGACGACCATTTTATAATAATATAATGTAAATATTATACAACCAGTACATTATTATTTCAAGCTCGTATATAGTATATTATACACTATACGCGTCTCGAGTGAATTTTTTTTTTATTGTTTAAATAATATGTACAGTTTATTTGTATATTATATTGTATATTTGTATAGTCTAATTGATTGAATTTACCATTTACCATAATTTATTATATAACTTTCCTAATTGAATTTTTTTTTCCAGTGCTGGGATTAAATTTGTTTTTTGTTTTGTTAATTTTTAATATTTAGCATATTGTGATAATTTAAGTTTTAGTAAATTATACATTTTTTTTTCATTTTTTAGTACCTAGACATTACTTAATGTTATTTTTTTTATTTATTATTTATTATTTTTTTTCTGTTTGTCATTAGATTTTTCTTAGAATTTTATGAATTTTTTTTCAATTGAATATTTTACACATTGTGATAATTTGAGTATTAATAAATCATAAACTTTTTTTTCATTTTTTAGTACCTAGACATTACTTAATGTTATTTTTTTTTGTGTGTGTCTTTAGATTACTCTAATAATTTGAAAGAAATTTTTTGTATTGAATATTTTTTATATTGTGTTAATTTAAGTATTAATAAATCATAGATTTTTTTAAATTTTTTTTATTTATTACCTATACTTTAATTATTATTATTATTGTTTCGGTTTGTCTTTGGATTTTTCTAAGAATGTTATGTATTTTATTTGAATTGAATATTTTACATATTGTTATTCTTCAATATTAATAATTTCATTAATTTTTTATTACCTAGACTTTACTTAAAATTATTATTTTTTTTTTGTGTGTGTCTGGATTTCTCTTATTTTTTTATGAGCTTTTGTTCGTAGTTCATATTTTGCATATTATTGTACTTCAAATATTAATGTATTTGTTATATTGTTAATTTTTAATTTTTTTAGTCTTTAGTCATAATACTTATTATTATTTTTTTTTGTTGTACGTGGGTCAAACATGGAATAGTGCGCTGACATCCTAACCAGCAACCGATCTTTTTATTCTATCTCATAAGAAAGTTAGTTAGATAAACCTATGGTTAGTTGAAGGTATAGTGATGATTGACTACTACTATCACTAGTCGTGAGGTTTGCAATGATCTTTTCTTACTAACTCTATATGTATTCGATATTGTAAACATAACAACGAAAGATAATGTTTAAATATTATTCTTTCTTCTCACCCCTCTCACAACCTCTCTCACAAACCTTTCTCACAACCTCTCTCACAACCTCTCTCACAAACTCTCTCACAACCTCTCTCACAACCTCGCTCTCACAAATTCTCTCACAACCTCTCGGTTAAAGTCTTTGCTCAGAATCGTTTTTCGTTTGTTGGTTTGTATTTTAATAGCTTATACATGGATTTATTCCTGTTACTAATTATAGTGCCTAGGTGTGTTTATTTCATTTCAATGAATTAAAGGTCTATATTTATTAATAATTATTAATAGATATTAGGTGAATAATAGAAGTTGAGTATGTTACACTAAATTAATAGTCATCTATAACTTATAACGTTGGATTTGGAAAAAAAATTAAAATCATTAAATTAAAATTGTATCTTATGAGTCACAAAAACATTCTAACAAATCGGCGTACTAAAATACCACCGGAACATATATGAAACAATATAATATAGTTATTAATTATTATTGGAAAATGAATTGAATTAATTAGATTTAAAACCATATTATTGTACATTTAATTAATTTATTTATTTATAATACAAGTTATTAAATAATAAATTTAAACTAAATGCATATATTTTTTAATTATTACTGAAAGAATATTTTGCCACACATATTTTTAGGACATAAAATGACATGTAGGTATCGGGTATTCTAAAAGAATTTTAAGAGAATATAAATCCAGCCTGTACTTATGACTTATAAGTTAGAACATGTATTTCTATAAATTAAACCAAAATGTATATGTCTATTTCAAGTTCCTATAGCATATAGGTATGCACCTATTAATAATTATAATATTTCTACGACCTGGAACAGGAAAAACGATTACGGCGTTTGTATTATCGATCTCGCGTATTTTATACATTTCGAACTCGGAATTAAAATATTTGTCTACAACACTTGGATAGCACATTTTTAGTGACATTAAATATTTAATTTAACTTTAAAAAGTAAATTTGAGAACCAAATAAATATAAAACAAACTTACATTTAAACATCGATTCTTTAAAACTAATAGCTATATTTAGATATAAGATTTATAACTTCATAGTATCTTTTCCGATGGGAAAGTGAATTTAGTTGATGCATTTGGGAAGAATAAATTTAAAATTCCCCGTAGATTACAAACGTCGGGACAGAATAAAAAAAAATTAAGAAAAAACTGGTATTTTTACGCAAAATTGATTTTCGGCAAAATCGATTTTGGTTCTTGGTGTAACTCTGAAATATGTACCGTAGTCCGTAGATACATGACATTTTCACTGAATGTTTATATTACCATTTTCTATACACCGGAAATTATTTTGACCCATGTTGTGCTATTTATAGTCATACAAAATTTTCGATTGTTAAGTTTTTTTTTTATAACTAATAGATTTGAAAATTGAATAGGTACACGATTTCTTATACATTTTTCTGTTTTATCAAAAAAAATGTAGGTACTTAATTGAAAACTATTATTTGTGGGTTCTTAAAACTTCTTTAGAATATTTTTATATACAAATATGATAATATTCAATAAAGAAAAAAAAGCAAAAGAATATTAATTCAACTAAATATAACGTAGGTATTAAAAATAATAATATAAAATATCCTAGTCTGACAAGGCTTCTCCCGGTCTCCGCTCTGAATTGTTTTTCGTATACAATGATATTACCTACCTATGACTAAAACGTAATTGTAAGCCCCTAAAGAATAGGTAATCAAACTTACGAATATGGCGACTCTTCGGGTTGAATATAGGTGCGACATATCTAGAGTACAGATGCTATGACAAGGAACTGCTATTTCTTCATCCGTCTTCATCTCGCACTGAACTGATAGTATCGAGATATTTTATGAAATTAACTTGAGCAGAATGAAATATATGAATAAATGTTGTATAGGTACAAAATTACTGTTTAACGACTTGACTGTTCATTGTTGGCCTATTAATTTTTTTTGTTCGTTGAAATTATTAAAACTGCGAATCGTCTCCGACGAATGACCAGGATTGGCGTTTGCCATAGATGATAGATATTATAATATGACATCGTCATTAGTTTTCAATTTTCCTACTTCTTTCGATGAGACTATTCATTTTTATTTCATACTTTAAAATAGAATATTATTCGGAGTATTTAAATATATAAAACTAATAACAAGGAACTCTGTAGGTATGTTATTTAGCTACATTTTTGTTGAGAGTCCATTTTTTTTCGGCAATTCGCAACATTGCCAATAATATTGTTTTTGTTTTAATGGTAAAACTTACTTAATAGTTAATATAAAACTATTCTAGTTTTTCTATAAGAAAGACCTCAACTTGTGTAATTTTCACGGTTTATGTTTAAAATCTATACATGGATCAACTGCAGATGGTTCAATAAATTCATCCCTGACCCTTGGGAGCCGCGACGCACTACAGTTTGAGTACTTCTGGCCTTCTGAGTAGGATATACTTAGATCGCTGATGATGACGACTTCACGAGTCCGCCGCGAGTCAAACCTCACGTATCTGAGTTGTCACTTCGCTAGCCGCCCGCTCTCGTGTCATACGATTATAGTGGCGCCTTCGGGACCGTTCTCCTACGTCACCTACTAATGTATACGGAATCGTTTACCTGTGTCCACGACACCTTAGTCGAGAAAGACCATTTCGTTTGCCACTGAGCGACTGTCGTCCTCCTCTCTTCACTTTTTATGTCGTCCTCCGAAAGGGGGTTGGTCAGAAAGTACTTCAGCGCGAGCCCTTAGCCTATCTGGTCTAGGAGGACAGCCAGAGCCATGCTGGCCACAAACTATATTTGAATTTTGAACTGCCAGCTTTTATTTCATTCGGCACCACTGAATATAACTAAATAAGTGTATAATTAATTATATTCAATTTATTTACGCTCTTTCTCAATTTATTCAGTTAAAAAAAAAAAATGATTTTAAATAATTTCTAAATTTTTAAAAGTCCCCCCAGCGCATAGTCTTTACAAATGTTGCATTTGATAATAAAATAACAAGTCTCGGCGCATGCGCAGTATAAAATATAATGGTCTGGTCTCTTATCAATACCCGAATGGTATACACAATAAAAATATATACACAGCGTATTATTATTTACTATAATTTTTGTATAATATATTAGATAGTAGTATTATAGTAGTTTACTATTTGCATATTATTATTGTTTTCTTGTTTGCTATAATGCTACAAAAGTTCGAAATCACTGAATCCTCTATCTAAAGTACACTGTATTTAAATATAATATCGTTATTAAAAGATTTTCGGGACTCGACCGTCCTTGGCGACTGTTGTGATTTCCGATGTCGATGCGTACAACGACGTAGCATCGCGGAAAGAATTTTTTGGTGCAACCGTTTTCGATCGAACACAAATCATGTCGTTTCAGGATCCAACGTTCGTAGGTGACACTCCAGAGTTCCAGAACAAACGTACAAACCTGTTCGCCGTGCTTGATCAAGCAGAGAAGGATTTGGAATCAAAAATTAAAAAAGCCTCGACGGCTGACGCACATGAAATTCTCAACGGTCGTGTAGAACGCAGAACTGGTCGTTCGCTGACCAGACAGTTCCGAGGCAAAGACAGTCTGTTTGTCAAGCCGGAAATACCACCGTGGCGCATAATCGAAAAACACAGACCGCCAGATTTCAAATTGCATCCGCACAAATGGACTAAATATTCATTGGCCGATGTGAACGAGATGAATGACAAGAGCAATGCAGCTGCTGCGTTTGCGTTTCTTAAAGAAATGCAAAGTAGAAAATCTAAAGATGATGAAAATGATGATGAAGAAGGAAAGAAAATAGTGTTCAAGAGAACCCTGAAGTCCAGCGAACCTGAAATGAAACCGAGTTTTAAGAGTACTAAACTAGTTATGCCAGAATATGAATTTGGAAAAAAGTTACAGAAGAAAAAAAGTAAGCCCAAACGTACAACAGATGGAATTACTTCTAATAAAGAAATTAAACTTGGGCATTTAATGGAAGATGAAATTGATGATGAATGATTCATATTTTGTGTAAACTGTAAATACTAGTTGTATAATTAATTTTATGTTAAGTCTTATTAAACTTATTTTTGACTAAAAAATGCAATTAATGTTATCCAAATAAATTATTTATTAAAAACGTAAAAATCCAGTCAAGTGTAAGTAAATATATTATATACCTATAATTATATACCTATTGTATACCTACTTACCTATATTTTATTCAATAATAAATTCAATAACTTCCATGAATCTGTGCAAGAAATACTCAATTATCCATTGATTTATTCTAAAATAATTCAAACAATAAATGTTAAGTAGATTTTCCAATCTTAACTTCCTCATTAATTTATTTATTGGACCATTAAAATAATTAGAACAATGTACCTACTCATTATTGGCGGTTGATGAGGAAGATAGATCCCCTAAGACCTTTTTTTCAATGTTTAAGATCTGATAACTATAAATCATATTTTTAATAATCAAATAGTGCATGTCAATTAATAATCAGCCATATCCCCTCCTTGAAAAAATCATTTGACCGCCACTGATAATCATAACTTTATATAAAAAAAATTAATTCAATTGGTAATGAAAAATATACTTACACAATTACACAGCATAAATATAATCCATAGTAATAAACAAAATCAAAAATATCGGGGGTTTTGTTTTAATTAGTGGTAACTTCAATTTCATTTTATATAAAAATACAAAAAATAACATTACAATTTTATAATGATAATTATTATCATAATATGCCTTTGTTTAATGAGTTATGAATAAAAGTAGATTTGTATACTTGATAATTTAATTAATTGTTCATAACTTAATAATACCTACCCCTTCTAAACAATTAAAACAATATTATATACATATGTTTTTGTGTACATCTTAAGATCACTGTCATAAAAATGATTTAATAAAATAATGTACTATATATTTATTTATTTATTGCTATTATATCATTATATTTTAATACTTATATGACAAAAGGTGTATAATGTATAAATAAATGTACCTTAATGCATCAGTTTTAAAATATTTTAAAATAGAAAAATAAAACTTTAGATTTAATTTTGAGATAAGTTCAATTTAAATATTAGGTCATTGGCAGTTAGGCATCAAATAAATAAAAATGATTAAAAATAATAAAATAAAAAAGACAAATATTTTACATAAAATATTAACATTAAACTCTTACATTGATATTATAAAATTATAATACTTAATAAAAATAAATTGTTATACATAATAAGTGCAAAATTATCAATTATATTAGAAAACAATAAAACATAAAACAGAGAACTATTGAGTATCAATTATAATTCATAACAAAATAACAGATGAGTTACACAAATGTAGTTTTAGTGTAATACATTAGTAATACATTAAATATTCTTTAATTTAACAATATGAATTTTTTTTAAGAAAATTCAGAGATTATTTAAGTTTCTGGATAATATGCTGGGAACCTTGATCAAAAATATAATATTAAATAAAAATAAAATATATTTGTTTATAGTGCTTCTAAACACATACAAGTTACATAAAATATATATAAAAAATTATTGTATCTCATTAGTTATTACAAACAACTTTTTTTTTAAATAACTATACAAATAGGATAATAAAAAGTATAAAATTATACAAATTTGAATAATGCTGATATGTTATACGTTCAATTGCTTAAACTAAACATCATACAAATACACAAACATAAAAATTAAATAGTTTTCTAAGAAGAATGTGAATTAATAAATAATTATGACAAAATAATGTGATGAAAAATAAAAAATAGGTATGAAATACTATAATTGCACATACAAATAATAAAGAAGTATATAAATGAACTAGTTAGAAATCACAGTTTAATCAATTAATATAAGGCACAAAATTCCAATGGCATGAACATTTGTTAATCAATCATTTAAAATAATAATTAAATTAAAATCACCATGTTAGTTTATTTTTAAATAAAATAAGAATAAACTATCTTTTAAAATACATTTATAATATTTAAAACTTGTTCAGAGTTTACTCAGCGGTTATTAAAACTATAATGCCCTTGAGTAAGTTACCAAAAAAAATTTAATATTTTTGACTTTGTACTCGATCATTTATTTTTACAAGATTGAATAAAAAAATAAATATTTGACAAAATTTACGCTTTAATAAATGGGTGAACTGCAACATTCGGTGGTATGATGTATACAATACCTCCATTTTCATCTTTTCTAAAACTTGCAGTCGATGTTTGTGGATTAACTTCAACTCGAAGCATTCGAGACTTTTTGCCTAACATACAGTTAAATTTATTGGACACATTTACTGGTAACTCAGAGTTCCTCAATCTAAAATAATGTGAATAAATATTTTATAATTTTCATTAAAATCTTTATTACTAAATATGTATTAGTTGATAGTTCATAATTTTTTTTTAAATTCTTATAGAAGTTAAGTACACTGTATTAGATATCATAAATTTAAATGTTCTTACTGGAAATATCTGGTGCTGATTACTCCCAAAAGTTCACCAATTCTGTCTTCATTGATGTCAGCAGTTGGTTTTAAAGTAACTACAAGATCATTTCCTCTATTAGAATGAATTACAACCAGTTGATCTTGTCCTGGACTTACACTCATTCCAGTTACCTAACAATAAAATAATATAAATTATACTTATTTCTAATCTTTTTTTTTTTGTCACAAAATGTTTACTTCTTGTATTGGCATTCCTTTTTTCATTGGTTTGAAATTTGTTATGTCTAACTTATAAATTGCCCAATCAGTTATTAATATTGCACGATCCGCACACTTATTATAACGGTTTGTTTTATGAATGAAACTCGAAAACAACACCTACATATTATGTTCATACAATTAATACAACAATTGAAATCAACGGAGTATTCAAAGTCGTAATCAAATACCTGATTAAAACGATCAGAGTTCTTAAGGTTATTCAATGCAACTGTATAATTTGCATTTTCTACATTTTCTGTTGGTGATGAAAGATAGTCACCTCTCCACATACGTTTTGCACCCCAACTTGGTCGCTTTCCCCATAGTAAAGATGCAGCATAAACTTTGCATCGCAACTGCGGCCATTCACTTCTAGGATAGGGGCTCAATAGTTTATATGCCTTCCATCGTTTGTATATAGATCTTAATGAAGGTTCTAATTGACGAACAGCAAAATTTGTATGTGGCCAAACTATTGATTCCTTATGATGTACATTCATTTCACAAGTTCTACGACCCAAATATTGATTTATCAATTAATTATAACTATAAGCATTGAATATAAATTAAAATGTTTAGTTAACCTATGAGCTTCCAGGACAGATTTAAGATAAGTACGTATTTTATGGCGCCGATAAAATTTAATTATATAATAGGCAGCTTTCATTTTGCGAAATTTAGCACGACAAATAGCACCTCGCCACTGTTTTTGCAATAATATAACAATAGCTGGGATTAATTCTGCTCTCATCTGAAAAAATGTCATCAAATAACTAATATATTTTATTGTGAAATACCTAGGTATTTTACATACCTTTTCCAAGGCAAATAATGTTTGAGGTGATCTAAGAAATAACTTTGTAATCCCATATTTAACATCATTTGAAAAATTATTTTCATCTATTAATGCTCTGGTGGCTTCTTTGTCACTACATTTATAACTAGGCCATGTAAAACCACTTATCATTTTATACCTAAATACAACATTACAAAGAATTATTTAATTTTGTTTATTGAACATGATGTACAAAAACACACTTACCTTTTGAGGAATCGACTATAAGGCTGTCTATGAGCAAATCCAGCTCTTCGCACTCTGACATTTTCCAATAGACCCAAATAAGAAACTTGATGAACAACTCTTTTATAGTCTATCCCCACAGGAGCCTTATTTTCATTTGGCTTTATGCATCTCACATAATACGGCATTTTACTGTTTAATGTTTTGACCAAAGCAATCATTGATGTTTTAAATGCACTTCCAGCAGTTACTGGTCTTTTTGTTGTCTATGGAAAGCAATGCAATTAAAATTATTAGGTACTTATGAACAAGTTATAATAACATTTTTTTTTTGTAATTATTCTTACAGATTTTATATCTAAGGCTCCTTCAGGCCACATATCTCTAATAATTGGGTTCTTGGAAGAGTAAAGCAGTCTTTTAAAATCTTGAAATAATGTGTCTTTATTTTTTTCCAAAAAACCATAAATATTGTACACTACATCACCAGCATAATGTCTTGAAATAGGTAATAATAATAATTAAAATAAATTGTATTTATTAAAATTGCTTACACTTACAAAATTTTAAATTGAGTCTTATGTTTTAAATCTTTGTCCAATGTATTCACTTGTCTGCTAGAATAGTGTTTGTGATGCGACAGTTTTGAGTCCATGGCTTCTAATAACATCTAAATAAGTAACTGTTAATTAATTATTCACGTGAATAATATTTATTTGTCTTAATCCACATACTTCGTCGTTTACTTTTCCCACATTCAGACAAGCTTCATCCATAATTGCAATTACACCTTGATGAGGTTTTTCCACAAGATCACAAATTATTTGGTTGTTAAAATATTTGATTTCTTGCCAGGCTATGCCTTCTTTTTTGTATTCTTCTTGCTCTTGACGCAACACCAAATCTATTGATGAAATAATAAATATAAAATATGAAAACATATTGGTTCATTAAATGTGCTTATATTATTTTAATTTATTGTTCTTCAGGCAAACTTTTTTAATAAATGGTAGAAATAATTACAATTAAGCTATATAAGTTATTGTATATTAAAATGTTTATAAGTTTTGTATAAATAGTTAATACTTATTAATCATACAATTTGATTTATGATTAAGTTGATTTTTTAAACAAATACCTATGAAAACTTGTTGAAGCTTTTCATTACAGTAGTTAATGCAAAATTGTTCAAAGCTATTATGATCAAATACTTCAAATCCATAAATGTCTAATACTCCAATTACAGTTCCTCCTTTGTACTTATCATTTTCAATATATGGTATTAAGGCTTCATTGACCTTACTTACTATCCAAGTGAACAATCGATCATAAATTGCCTATACAAATAGAAAATAATATTATAAATAATATTTTTACAGTATGAAAATTAATAATTTTAATATACTTTTGCTAATGCATCTCTTCCAACTTCAGCCTGGGATAAAGTGTGAGCTTTCTGCAATACTTCACCATTTGCTGCAATTATACGTTTACTTAGAGCTGTTAAAAGATCTTTAATGTCAACCTCTAACAGCTTAGATACTTGTTCAACTGGATTATTATGAGATTTAGTCACAGTAATAGTATCATCATCATTGGTTGAGAATGTTACATTTCCCTAAAAATAACAAAGCAATAATTTGTTATATTGTTATTATTATTTATTATTGGCAATTTCAAAATATATTTACTAATTGTAAGATAGCGGCAACAATTTTCCAAATGGTTTTAATGTCAATCACTGAAAATCCAAGTGTCTTACAAGCACTCAAGGTAGCTTGAAAATCAGATTTATCGGCTGATGTAATTGTGGATTTCCCTTGCTGTGTATAAAAATAATGTTGGGGATCTGGATTTAACCCTAAATTGCTAGCTTCTTTATGTGTTGTATTTCCTAACGCCTAAATAGTATAAGATATATTTATATAAATAATCTCATTTAGTTTTAATTTCATTACCTACCTGGTAAAAGCTATGGAAGTTACGTTCACCAAGTTGTTGTTGTATAACACGAGATTTTTCAAGTAAATAATTAATAACTCGTCCGCCAATTGGATCTCCTTTAAAATCAAAATTGATATCCATATATTTTCCAAATCTAGAGGAATTATCGTTTCTGTTGGTTTTAGCATTTCCAAATGTCTCTAAAATTATGTTTGATTGAATCAAGATGTTCTTTACTCTATAAAATGTTAACAACATTAAAATTAAATACAATGTCTCCAAACAAGAGATGTAGGTTACCGTTCTACTTCTTGTTGACCAGTCAAGTTAGTAACTGCAGCAATATACTTCATTATAATCTTAGATGCTTCAGTTTTACCACTTCCTGATTCACCACTAATAACAATACAAGAATCTTGACTGTGCATTTTCATGCTACGGTGTGCAGAGTCAGCAATTGCAAATATATGTGCAGGGTTTTCAAAAATCTCCCGTCCTTCATGCAGAATATACAGTGTATAAATTCAATTAGAAATGGGCATAAAGCCAAAAACAATGCATAAACTTAATAAATGTTCATAAATTATATTTGAAATAAAAATATTACCTTTGTATTGATTTATGTAGTCTTGACCATATATGTTTAAAGCGCGGTATGGATTTACAGAAATACAGACTTCGCCAATATAGGTATATATAAAACCAGAGTTAAATCTAATAAGAAAAATATACATTTATTAGGTAAGAAAAAAAGGTAGGTAGTAAATTAACATAATAAATTAATAATTTTGCGGAATAAGATATAAAAATTAAAAAACTTAATTAAATAATTCACATAAATTTCAAGAGTGATCCAACAATAGACTGTATGCCAAATGGTGGGTCTTATATTAAAATAAGTAGGTAGTAGGTACCCGGATAAGAATACATTATGATGAAGTGTAATCATCCAATTATTTCCAAAATAAATTTTTAGAAACCATAATTAGCTATTTAACAATTTAATTTTAATTTTTAAATGTTCCTACCTGAGTGTGAAGATATATTATAATATATAAAATAGCTATAGGAATGTTGGGTACTTATTGGTTATTGTGACTACCTATACAATTATCCCATAAACTAAATTTTGCAACTAACACAGGTTAACATAACAATTATTTTATATTATTTTAAGAACATTTTGTGATCTATAAGACAAAATAATATAAGTAGGACTACTACTCAACAAGACTTAAAGGTTAAGGCATATCAAAGAGTTGTGCGAATAGAACAAACTAATTCTCTGTAATGGATGTTTTCACCTTTAAAATTGAATATTTACCATGAAAAGAAAAATATCAGTGATTTTTCAATAAAGTATTTAATCAAAGAGAATAAATGATATGTGGGTCACAAATCGAAATTAAACTTAAGAAACAGTTATTTTGAAATGTGATGTAAAATTCAGTACAAAAAGTAAATATCCTATACATGTTGAGAGGAATGGGTTTGTTGGTATATGCTTATGATTTAAATTTTGCTAGGCAGACCTATTTATATTATTTTGTCTTGTAGATTACAAAATTGTTTAAGTATAGGTAATATAACAGTGTTTATCTGCGATAGTTGCAATAACAGAATATTAAGTTAAGTGGAATATTGTACAGGTAGTCGCGATAACCAATAAGTACAAAATGTTGTTCTAATTTAAGTAAAGCAAATTGTTCAAGTGTATATGTGTATGTGCAGATAGTGGTTACAATGTATTAAACTTTAACTCAATAATTTATTTATTTTTTGGCATATTTCCAGTTGTTGGATAGCCATGTAAAAAATTAAAAAGCATAAAGTTAATTTTTATAAAGGGTATTTAACATAACAAAAATCAATCAAACTACAACTAAATTTTTTTTTCAAAACCTTAATTTTTCAGAATGAATAGTAAAAATACATTTTAGATTTAATACAAAGTATAAAAACATGTAAGTTTTATTTTTTAATTAACTTTTAGACGAGCCTTTCCTTAATATATTTTTTATATAAAGTATATATAGGTAGATAGGAACTAGATACTGTAAAATAGTGTGTAAGAAATGTGTTATATTATGCATTTGCCAAGGCAATTTTGTTCTTATTGGCCAAAATAATTAGATGGAGTGAAATAAAAAGTTTTGGAATTTGTGTGTTTGATGATTGAATAAGATTTATTCAGGGATTCATTAGGTATATAGTCCATTAGTCTCTTATTCAAATGTGTACCTAACTATTATTTACTATAATACTATTGTTGTACTTACATTTGAATACAAATATAAAAGTGCATGATACATTCTTAAAGGTTCTAATAATAGTATAAAATAGTTTTTAATTTAAATGTAACAGAAATAAATATTAAAATGTTAATAAATACCTACCTAGTATACTTTTTTAATTTTGTTGTTAATGTTATATAAAACATACATATTAGGTATATAATAGATATTAGGTAGATATTATGTGCATAGTATATCATAAACCTATAATATAAATACAATCTATTTATGTTTATTTTGTCTAGTACCTAAGCATATGTTATGATCTTTGAGTATATTAATTAATAATATATGATATAATTATACAATTTATTACTATGAAAATAATTAACAGTAAGGTATGAAAATAAAACTATAATATTATGTTTGTACATAAATATTAAATAAATAGTTGAATATAGGTATAGTTAAATGTGTAAGTAATGTAACTTATAAAATTAAAAACGTTGATTAAATAAGAATCCATTTGAAAGTAGAAATTAGCTTTGGATACACTTAATCCATAGTTGTTTAGAGATAGTGTAAATGGCACAAATGTATAAAATATTTTGATTAGCTTTCATTGCAGACGATTGTTCTAATATGGGCATGGTGCGTAGCTAGAAAAGTAAAAAAAAACCAGTTGTTGACATTGACTGCCATTAGGATATGTATCAAATTAAACATTAGAATATTCTATATTCTACTGTTTAATTTGATACTTCAATAGAGCATATTAATATTAATCCAAGTAGATAAATAGAAGGATACAATTTCATATTAAATATAATTATTTAGTCACAGGTCAGGCACTAATAGGTACATATAAATAGTACTCAAACAATTGCATTGGAATTTACAACTAACTATATAGCCAAATAGGTACCTAATCATTTTAATTTAAATGACCTAATATAATTTATCTCGTAAACTTTATTTAATTTAGAATTTTTTTTATAAAGTGAAAAGAATTACTCTAATCTGAAAAGAAAAAATGTATACTCATAAGCAGTATGTTTTAATGATCCCAATAAAATAAAAAATACTAATTAATATAACATACTCATAATAAAATTAAATAGTTTTCAATCATAAGGTTATCACTTTTCACAGTTCCGTAAGGCAGATATTTGTTAAATTAGGTAATAGTTTTATATTTTATTTTTGTTGTTTGTAAATAATTTGTACAATTTCCACTAGCTAACCTATTTGTGTATTGATTCATGACCTTAGAAAGGGTAAAACAAATCTTGGATTAGTGTTGTTTTTAGTACTGTATGTGTAGAATAACATACATAAATATAATAAACAGAAATATAGGATTATACAAATTAAGTTTACTGTATTCAGTACCTATACCTACTTATTAATTTTTTTTTGTGTTAGACAGTGCCATAGGAATATAATTTCATTTTTTAAAGAGGGACCAAGGGTCATTTAGTTGCCTACCTACAAAAATAATTTAAAATAAATATTAATTAATATTATAATTAGAAATAGGTACTTATTATGTTATAGGGCGGAGATGGTAAATCCATTGCAAGCGTACAACTGCACTACTACAGGGCACGTATTAAGTATTCTGAAATTACCTATTTAAAATGAACGGTTAAGAAAATATGAATTCAAATTTCCGATTTGTATTCTATGTTACTCGGCATATAAAAGAATTCTCAATTTGTATTAATTGAAAAGATTGGATATATATATTTAATGTATCAACAATTTAGAATATAAGGTTAGGTACAACCTCAGGTACAACTAAATCCAAGGTAAAATGCATAGTGTTTAATACAGAATAAATAAATATTTATAAGCTAATGTAGTAATGTCTGAAATGATGATATGCGTGGTATTTAAAAATAGAATAACCAGGATTTATAAAATTAGAAATTATTGAGACAGAATTTTATTTTCTAACTATCTTATTATTATTATTATATTAACCTAATAAATTAAAAATAAAAATAGGTAGGCACCTACTTAAATTATTGTACTGTTATAAATTTTAATCACATGCATTAATACATGAAACATAATAAATATACCTATTTACATAAGTTTTCGGAATAATTGAATATTAAATGTGTAATGTGTAAGTACACAAACAATTAATGTATGTTAAGATTACAGTAAATTCTTTCACTAATCACTAATAAAATCAAACATCATTAAATAATAAATATAGTTGCTGAATCTTTTTAAGCAGTGAACAATTATAAGACATGACTTTTATGTACCCATAACTAGACTACAAACGTTTCAAATAAATATGATATTATATTATATTTATCACAAAAAATATTGCGCTTGTACATTAGATAGGTAGTTTATTTTTGTTAAAGATTAAAAATAAAAAAACTCGTTGAAAAACAATCGAAAAAAGACTATAAGTACCTGACATAATATTTATTCTTAATTAATTACTATCTGTAAAAAACTAATGACAATAGTTAACAATATGTAATGTACTACCGAGGTAATTACTGTTGAAACGACTATTTAAAATTAGAGTCTCTAGTGAAATGTATAAAAATATTTCCGTCAAGTACTCATCGTTACACGCACATAGGATGAGAATATTATTATGAGACTCGATGATTGATTCGTCATATCTCAAGCAATAGGACTACACCTATAATAGAAATTATACGTAGGCATAATTTTATTATTTTTCTATTAGAAAACCTTATAAGCTCCGACGGCGTAGGAATTTTAATAATTACTACAATACCGTAATACTTCTACCGCTGTGTGCATACACAATACGCCTAATATATGTACATTGTAATGTAAGTATGACATCATCGTAGTAATTATTCAATGACACACTACACAATGTCTGTGCCGCGTTTCGATATTATAAAAATAATAATAATATTATATTATTATTATTATTATTATTATAGTTTCGTTATTAATATTATTAGTCACGATTAGTCGACAGTCGACACTCGACAGCCTTATCCGGACAGATATTAGCCGCGGATTGCGTCGGCGTTCAGAAGAAAATTCAAAAATTATCTTGAAATTGTCAAGGACACTGCTTCGATTGGACGGGGCCGACCAATCGCGCGAGCGGGTGTATAGCGGCGCACACGACCGCGGGTGGAGGGTAGTTTTTGAACGGCTAACGGCTCAACCACCGTCAACGGACAAATTATCAACCATAATAATATTATCATTATCAATATTACAGTTTAGTTCTCGTTTAAATCTCTTGGCGGGTCGAAACAATTGTAACTCAACGTCTCACCGCTCAATATCATCATTAACCACCGAACGGTCTACACTTACCTCAACGTCAGGTTTTCCATGAATCTCTCGATCGTGATCTCGTCCAGCAGGACGAAATCCACGATTCCCGGTTCGTCTCGGGTGGCCATGGCGATGTATTATTAATCTTCTCGGGTGGTGACGAGACGATGTGTCGGCTAGTAGTTATGTCAGTGCTTGGTACGTGCGATATATTTATCGCGGATTCTACGGGCACATATTTATTTCAGGCGGGAAATGTCGGGACGACAGCGCGAATTGATATTACGGTCGTCGGCACACGAACAGTTGAGCGACGGTACTGCCTACAGACCACTACGACAGCACGACAGTACAGGTGTACAGCGGCACTACTACGCTACTATATAGTTTGTCGTTACTACGTTTTTAGTCGAACACACGCCACACGGCGACTGGATGCCGTGGAAAGTGGGAAGAGGCGACCGCGATCTTGTGGGTGGCGGTGACAGTGCGTCCGATACAACGGACGCGAAATTATCGGTAGCCGCGTTATTCGGCTTTATATTATACTATAATTATAGTATCGTGGGCTCCGCGGACGCCATAATATTTACCATTATTATCGTAATTTATTGTAGACTTTTGTGACTTCGAGCTTGCTGATAATATTATTACCCGTGAGGCCAATGAGGCCGTGACGACCGTCGCTCGTCGTAGTTTGACTTTTATCTTTGGATCGTGGATTCACACGGCTCGCAATAAAATTCACATAAGACATAAGTGCATAACATCGCGAACCAATAAATAAGCAACTAGCTACCAGCTGCAGACTGCAATAAAGTTTTATGTTTTACGTTCCAACCGATTTACCACCCAGCGAGCAACTACAATAATATCAGCCATTCAGACGCAATTTATATTTCGCTATAGGCTCACAACGCGTCATTATCATTATTGTTATTGTTATTATGATTATGTTAGAGAGCAGCTACCGTTTTTATTCTTTTGTGGATACAAAATAAAATTAAAAAGTCGGGTAAGTGCCAAGTGGATGTCACTCTGCTGTACAGTATGTTACAAGTGGGTCACTGTTTAATAGATGGTATTAAATATGAATTCAATGATATAATATCATTGTATACGAAAAACGATTCTGAGCTGAGACGTTTTGTCCGTGTGGATATTTTATTGTTATTAATAAAATCGTTATTCTTGGTTATTAATATAATAATATGTAAATTAGAAAATAAAATAACTTTTAAAAAAAACTGTGTTCATGAAGTTTTTAGATTTTTTGGTAACAAAATCAAATAATTATGTGGAACTTTGTTTTAAATTTTTAATTCTTAGCTATAAAAGTTGAACATTTTATTATTTACTAACATTAAATACTTAAAAAAAAAATTGTGCCTATGCATTTTTAATATTTTCAACTGCTATTGTAAGTATTTGTAATACTATATCATTATATCAAGAGCCTTGTATTACATTTTCACGCTTTTTGGTCCAACAAATAATATTTTATTAATATTCATAGAAAAAATTGAAATTTTAAATTGTCCGTAATCAGTTCACAATGAGTCAAAATATTTTCAAAATTGTATGGTGTATAGGAAATGAGAATATAAACATTCAGTGAAATTTTCATGCATCTACAGTAATTTGTTTCTGAATTACAACAAAATAAGGAAAACGCTACATTAGAAGAAGAGTGAATATCCAGTGTTGTAATATGAACTTCAAACACTCATAAAAATTTAATTGGACTTTCTTGTAGACAATTTTTTTTTGATAAAATTAGACAAACTTATGAGGAATCTTGTATTACATTTTCAAACCTTAGATTTAAAAAGAAAAATTTTATGAATTTATAACTCAAAATAATTTGACAATTTTCGTCATTTTTACGTATTTTGTCTATATTTGAACTTTAAATGCTTATAAAAAAAATTGCGACTTCGGAATTTTAATATTTTTTATCTGCCTTTGAAACAATATAATAGGAGCCTTCTATTAAATTTTCAAGTTCTTTTACCCATTAAATACAACTTTATTGACATTTGTAGAAAATAAAATTAAAAATATTGGCAACTGAATATGTCCGTAAACAGTTCAAAACAAGTCAAAATATTTTGAAAATTTTATCGTGTATAGAAAATGCCAATATAAATGTTCAGTGAACATTTCATGTATCTTCGTTCATTTATTTTAGAGTTAGGTACACCAAATACAAAAATTGATTTGGTCCAAAACCGATTTTGCAGCGTAAAAATTCCCGTTTTTCCTTAATTTTTCTTTTGTTTTTATCTGCGCTTTTGAAAACTATTGGGAATTTTAAAAAGTAACCTCCTGAATGCCCCAAATAGATTCACTTTCCCGTCGGAAAAGATACTGTTGAAGAAAATCTTAGCCTTCGACTACTTATCGCGTACACAGACACAAAAAATAAATAAATAAAAAAACACACATCATTGTAAAATCAATACATCCATCGCTCCGCTCAGAATCTAAAACATTAAAACAAGTCACGGACTGTTACTCTTTCATTTTTCAAATATTGTGAATTTCATAATGTTAAAACATTATATTATTTTAATGTGTCATGGTCTGCAGCCGTGCGCCATCTATTAATAATTACTTACCATCAATTGTCTAATATACCATTTTTATATACTCGTAATTGTAAATAAATTATTGATCGTGAAAATTGTAAATATAGAATAATAAAAAAATTGTGGATCACTGAAAATGATTTTCCGCATCAATCGTATATAATAATCAAACAATCGATTTAGCAGTTGTGGAGATAGATTTTCTGCTTACCGCTGTGTAAACACGCGGCTGCTTGATGTTCCGGTGGTAATCGCGAGTTGACAGTTGACCTACCTTTGGCGGAGATGCGATATAATCCGTATTCCGTTTCGAAGAAGCGATAACATTAATCGCTAGAATTCTCTTCCCGGAAGAACAAACACGATCTATATAACTATATACGACGCTATTCGGCAGTTTATTTAGTTAAGTTTATTTAATCTATAACACGATCGGTGTGAAGTGTGTTGATATGAAATAATATTATACACCTTAACTTTGAGTTACCTGCAATCATGCACGTATAATAACTTTAGGTATGTGACTTTTGGGCATTGCAGATGGGCCAAGATAGTGAAATAGTTAAAATTAAGATTATGGTTGTTATTATTAGAAAATATTGACCATTTAAGACTTTTTATAGATACCGATATTAGATTACTGTAAAGTAAACACAACAATTGCACGTACCTATAGGTATGTGGTAGATACTCAAGTTATTAAGTTCTTTAACCTTTATAGGCACGATAAACAATAATTTTGATAATAAAACAAACTTTTGGTTTACATTTTACAGCTGTAATTATAAGTCCAGACTCCAAGAATGAGTGTTATGACCTACTTATATAGGTACCTAATAGTTATTATTTATTATTAGTAATAGAAATGAACGACGAAGTTATATAATATAGTGGATTCTCCTGAACATAGAATATTTTCCTATGAGCCTATGCGATAGACTGCAAGAGGGCAAGACAGTTCAATACCTGCGGGTACGACGTCACCAAGCCCAAAAGACAATATTATATGTATTTATATTTTTATCATTATGATGATATGACATAGAAACGTTCCATAAAATAAAAAAATATGTTTAATACATTAATTTTAATTTTGTTAGCAGTTTTTTTTTTATTGTAAACAATATACTAACAAACTACAAAGTAGCAATTCTGTATAGTTTATTGGATATCCAGATACGTCAGCAAATAACACTAGTCACTACCTAATATATATAAATCTACATTATTTTTATTTTTTACATCATTAATCATGTAAGCTAGTTTGAAGTTCGTATGAGTTCCTGCACTGGATGAAACAATGTTATATTAATATGGAGTACCTACATAGGTACTACTGCCTATACAAGATTATTCTAAATAAATAATTAAACGAAAACTTTAATTTAGTTAAATTAATCCTTGAAAAAAATATATTTATGTAACAAATCTTGAATATTTGAACTATTTTCAAAACGAAAATTATACAACTGTTATCTTTCAATTCTTTATTTTTCGTTAAATACGTACAATAGTGCTTAGGTATATTATGTATTTGTGGGCGTATTCTTTATTCTAAGCACTGGTACAGTAGCACAAAATTAGGCTTGGTATAAAATCTGCCTCTTTGCCAGTTCAATTAATTATTAAAAATTATAATACCTATTTGTATAACTTTATTATAATAATTAATAAAGTAATTATTTAAATTACCGTCTTTATACTGACAACTGTGATATGATATTGAAGCGTATAACTTCAATTCGATTTAATGATAATGATAATGATAATATAATATAAATAAATATAAAATATATTATATTATATATATTTATATAATTATATAATGATACAAATTAAATACGTTAATCGTAAATGGAATTATCCAAAAATCTTCTCATTATCCTGTAATATTTTAGAATTTTTGGGTATAAAATATTTGTCTTTCTGATTATTTATAATTATAAGTTTTATCAGCCATTTAAAAATATGGAAAATATTTAAAAAATTATAATACTCCCGATTAATTCTTCGGTCTTGGGAATATTTCCAAGAATTTGCACATCACTGTATATTATGTTCAAATTTGTTAACTTTTTCAACACCATATTATGTTTGCCAGTATACCAATTATACTTATGTTATGTATTGTGCAATTCTCCAATGTCGTAGGTATGATTTAATTACCTAACTAGTAGGTAAATATAAAAAATAGTTGATGTTTGTCGAAATTAATTTTTATATTTTCAATGTTATATTGTTATCAAACTACACATGCGTACCTACTGTTTATACCTAAATTAAAAATTAAAACAATATGTAGCTTATATATTATACACTTATTCTAATTGACAGAATAAATGACTGTACATAATATAACACTTTATTCGTATACTGTAATACTAAACATAGGTACGGTATATTATGCCATATGGTGCCTATACCTAACCTAATATAACAATATACAGATTACAGGTATATCAAATACTTACAACTAAGAGTAAACAGTAGTGGTTGATGAGTACTAATATTATTATAAATATATATTAGGTATACTACCCACTAAGAAATTACTAATTAAACAAGTGTAGAAAATAGATCCATATTCCATAACAATATTCGATGTTTTTCCTTAAGATATATTATTATCATGTTTATTATACAGCTAAATAGGTTCGTATTAGATACTATATTAAGTAGAATTAATTATTATGAAGAAAGAATAACCTGCGAACGCTTCGGAATCTTCCTCATCGTTAAACACATACTCACAGAGTGCGATGTGTGCAGTTCGGAGAGGAAGGATGCAAATATCTGATCACCTAACGGAATCATTAAGCCCTGTAAATTACAACATCACCAAGCTTTTACCAATTTCTTTCGGTAACACGTCCTCTGATAAATCTATTGTAACGAGCTTTAAATACCTCCGTCTACTACGTACTTCATCAAATTATGTATATATAGTTACTTCCTTATTTTATCTTGTATTATCTCATTTATCTTATATAACCTAACTTTTATTAACTACTCTGTAATTTTATACAAATATCTTAATAGGTATCTGTAATATGTAGTGTATTGTACTGTAATGTATGTTCAATGACCATGGCAGCCGCGGACTGGTTTTATATAATAATAAAAAAAAATATATAGTTATTGAAATTGTATATTATATAAATCATAAAATATTACCTAGTTACCTATCTAATATCTATACACAATTGTATACCTATCTATAATTACCATTTATTATACATAGTACACTACTATAATAGTAAATATGTATACCTACTAGTGTAATAAATTATATTGCATAGGTAGACAGGTAGGTACTGTTTTTTTTTGTTGACAAAAACATAAAAGTGACTAGTGAAAAGCAGTATTTACTATTTAGAGTATTATATATAAATACAATATAGACAATATAGTATTTAATAATGCCCAGCCTAAAATAGTAAAATAGGTAATTATAATAAATTGTAAGTTGTGACCTAGATATCCAAAACTATAATATTTAAAATCAATGAATTGAAATACACTAATTCATTTGCATTAGCTGTAGACATGCATTTTATATTAACTTTGAATGAGATTAATTTAATTAATTATTGAATACTATCAAACATAATAATAAATTATAATAAACAATAGTTTAATAACTAGTTTATGTCTATGGTCTATAATAATAATAATAAGAGTTTCGTTGGATTTAATTGGATAATAAATTCACAATATCATGTTTTTATATAATACAGGCAACTCATAGTTATGTATAACAGCCTAAAGACGGTAATTATTTAAGAAGATAATAATATTTAATTTGTTATAGCGACTACAACACAGTCATAACAGTTATAAATTATAACTAAGGTTTCCTTAAAAATGTTTACGTTATCGGAAATTATTATTTTTAATCATGTTATTGATTGATGATTAACATTTATTAACTTTTTATTTAATACCGGACGGCGGACACAGTTTATAAATTATAAATAAGTTTGCTATGGATAAATTTCCTTCTCAATGTTACCAAATTTTTTTTTGAATATCACCATTCTTAAGAAGTACATACAAATGAAACACTAGAGGTAGATAAATAATTATAAGATCAATGCAACTGTAAATATAATTTGAATCATAAAAGTGTAATAATTATATGTACTACAATGAAAATTTAAGCAAATACCTAATAGCATTGAGTATAGTATAGTGCACACAAATAATACAATTCATACGCAACAATTTTTAGAAAAATGTTGAAAAATGTAGGATATACCTATTATTTAGGTAATTATTCTGATTACATTTTGAAAGAAAAGTGGTACCTATATCTATAAATTATAATTGCAATGCATATTATTTATTATTATGATACAAACATGATAAAAGGAAAGCGGTCGCTATAAATAGCTTCCCATTAAAAATTTTTTATTGTAAATTGCGGCCCTGTCGTAATTTATACAAAATTAACTATTGTGGCCTGGGTATATTTTATACCTACCTACGTAAATTGCGCCCTAGGTATATTAATTAATACTTACGTAAATGACGTCTCAGTCTTTTTTTGGAAAATAAATATTTCCATCTCATTTTTCAGACTTAGGACTGGGAATATAATTGTATTAAAATTAGTAGGCATGGTTAAAAATATTGGATTGCTGTTTTTTGTTTATAATTTAAAAATATATTAATTAGTAATAATGTGTCTGTAAAAATGTATTGTTAAACATTTTTAATTATGAAACGGGCAAAATTTTGTAAGACAATTCCTTCATAATATATAGTTTGACATCGTATATGACTAGAACCTTTTTCGGGGAACGCAATTTACTGACTCTGAAAGAAAGACAACATTTGAACCAGCATTATAATATTATGTATCACTGTCTCACACTTACTTTTGAATAATATATTATATAACATAGAAAATTTTACGTTCAGAATATAATTAATTTTACTCTGTACATTTTAAACTTTAGAGTGAATTAACCTGTTATCAAATCCAAATCGATGTAATGGATGAATATTATTCAGGCCCCAGGACCACACATTGGTTTTATTTATATATTAATTTGTAAGGACTAAAAAAATGATGAGCGTTCAACATATTACACATAATTTATTTAAAAATTAAAATGTCAAAAAAGTTAACGTACCACCCTGGATAATATTCCAAACTTTAATCACAATTAATTAAAATAGATTAATAATTAAAATAAGTTGAATTGATTATTCTGATCGTACATTTTGATGCCTTGATACTGTTTAATACGGAGACGTAATATTAGTGAATAATGATAAATATTAATTGATATTAATGTTTATTAATATTTATTGGAGTAAAAATGAAATTAACTTATTTGTCTGACTCACCAGTCACTGAGTGCTGGTGAGTCACTACAGTACCTACTGTACACGTCCATGTTAGAATACTTTTACATTATAATTTTATTGTATAACTAATAATTCTCCCGGAAGTATTTTAAGAGAAAAAATGTTCTTCTGAAATACCTACTTTTTACTTCTTAGACATATCATATAAAAAATCAGTCATATTGTTTATTTTGTATTTATATGGGTAGCAATAGCATATCAAATTAATTTTAAAGAAGCGTACAATACTATACAATAACACTTCAAATACTTTTAGAACAAACATTATATTATTATTTACTAATAATAAAGTATATTAGGTAGTATCTTCTATTATAAATCAGAATATTTAAGATTCATTACTTATATAATTTATCAACATAAAACAACAAAAATATTGTTAAATCCTGTCCAAAAATTATAAAATTAAAATGGTGAATTTTTAGTGTTTTTAAATTGTAAATTGTAATTCATTATAATTCTTACTTCTTAAATATTACTATTTATTTACAATCATTTAAATTTATCCATATTAAAAGGTATTTTTATACTTGTATGGTTAATAACAATTAAAATGTTATATTACCAACATTACTGCAGTAAGATAAATATCAATGTAAAATGATTATTAAATATTAATACATAAAAGATATTATAAATGTAGTATTGTACTAAAAAAAACAATTCATCTTTTCATTATATTTAGAAATTTTTTAATCAAATATACTTTGAGGACGCCACTTCCTTAATTTGTATTAAAAATAGTTTGTTCGTATTACAAGTGCTTCGAAGTCATCAACGATGGAATCAAGTAGAACATTTTCAGCGTTACGTAGGTACTTGATTTTAATATTTTTGTGTATGAATTAACAAATATATTTTTTTCAACTTATTATAACATTATATACTAGCTGATCCCGTTGATCCCGCCCGTAAAATATGACAACTATTAAAAGAATTGTGATTGTTTAACTCATTTTGTGTGTAACTCGCTGCAGTAAGTGCAACTCAGCAACCCTGGTAGGCAATCCGACTACGTCGGATCGCGGTCAATGCCGATGAGCGGCTGTATGTGCAAAAATTCGATTTGATATGCATGCTTGTACTTGATTTGCCCGATTAACCTTTGGCAACCAATAGGATTAATAAATACTTATTTCTACTAATTATTTCTCCTATAACCTGCAATAACAACGATTTATAAACCAAAGTGTCCATCGTAAATCTCAAAATTCCTGTTTGAGCACATCCCTGGGTTGAGCCTACCTGGTCCAATTGTGAATCTAAAATACCATTCAAGTACCCCTCTTTTTTTCTATTTTTATAATTTATTTATTTATTTGGTTTCCATGGTAATTATGAAACTCTCAATAACATTTAAATCAATATAATCAATTAATATTCGATATTATCGAATAATATTTTTCACGTTAAAAAAATTGGATTTTTCCTAAATTTTCTTTCGTAAGAACCTTCTCCTGGTAATTTCGAACATCTTAAAAAAAAAAGCCATATCTGCCCAGCCGTTCTCAATCGATGAATTGTCATACATTTTTGGCTCCATTTTTATATGTATAGATATATTGTACAATACATTTAATTATTTGTTTATTTAGTTCATACAGACGTAAAATCAATATAACATATTTCTTAATGACTAAATAGTTCACAATTAAATCAACATTATACATATTAGCCTATTTTACAATACGATAAATCGGAAAATATGACTTTAAATTGGTTGTTGTTAAAGTCAAATAAAATAATTCTACACATATTAAAGAAAGACTTAAATTACATAAAGAAACCTTAAATTATTCAGGGCTATCAATCAAATTATTGATTATAGTTTATATAAAAAATTTAAGTCCACTGTTTTTCTTTATACTTCTAAAGTAACTAAGTTAAAAAAAAATAAGTAATGGCGTATACAGTGAATGTGGTTCTGTATATATTTGACAGTTTATGGAAACAAACCGTGGAAATCTATTTTGAATAGCCTCTATTTCTTTAATTAAACCTAATTGATAAGGAGACCAAAGAGTGGAATTATAATCAAAATGTGCTAATGTTGATATATGTATGTATTTAAATCAGAGGTTATGTAAAAAAAATAATTTTTAATGCATACATTATAATATTTTATTTATAACGATATTCGATAGGTACATATAGTTATATATATTATTGATAACTCCTTTATTAAGTTAGAGAATCAATCAAATGCCATAAACCTTCTATGCAATGAGCTCTTCAATTTAAAAAAAAAATCATAACAATCGGTTCAGTAGTTTCCGAGAACATAGGCCTCAAAGGTTTTCATTTTCACATTTATATAATACATATATAACTACTAGCTGAATAACCCGGCGATGCCCGGGAAAAAAATTGTGATTAATTAACTCCTTTTAGGTGTAATTTAATGTGGAAGCAAAATCATATTATGTTTCAATTTTTAGTCATCCCGCATGGCGTTGCCCGTGAGACATGCTTATGGTTATGCAAACAATATATTATCAGGTAGGCAATCTACTTGCAGTAGATTGCGGACACAGCGAGGAGGGTGATCAAATACAATCTACATTAGTATAGATTTGTAGTTGAAAAATATATTTATACGGTATTACGGTGTACCTAAAATAGTATTGAAGTCATAATTGATTATCCCGGATTTTTATAGTATTTCTATATTAATATATTTTGAGGGTTATTTTATTTTTTTATTTTTTCGGATAAATCAGCGTTCTTGTACCTAACGGCTAACTTTGTGAAATAATTCAACGTATATAGCTGATGAGCAACCGCAAGTTATAATAATAATAATGCTAATTTCTGCTATCACTATTATAACCTGCAACCAAAGGCAACCATTAATAAACAAAAAAAGTTTCAATTTCCACCTCGAATCTTAAGATCCATGATTGACCACTTCTTTGAAATGCGAATATCAGAAAATCTTTTCTTATTGCACATCTAGATAATTAGAAGAACCACTATTCCAAACATCAAGTTTGTATGTTTTGTAGGTACTTAAACCAATGTAGTATATTTAAATTAGATAAAGCTTGATAGATGGCGCCACTATTGTATTCTTACAACCCCTTATTTCCTCCTTTAGGGGTGAATTCCCAAAAATCCTTTCTTAGCGGACGCTTACGTCATAATAGCTATCTGTATGCCAAATTTCAGCCAGATCCGTCCAGTGGTTCCGGCTAGGCGATGATGAATCACCCAGGACAAGTCTTTTTATATATACAGATTGATTATAAATACTACTATTATTTATAATAAATGATAATATAACTTATTAACATCCCAGACGTATCTTGTTGTTATGGGTTTAGAAAGGGTTTGAAATATAAATTCATAGGTTTTGCATAGCGGGCTTCAGTGTTCAGTATCCATCTGACAGCCATAAAGCAAACATCGTCTGCAATATTCGTGTGATATATTATCGTCTTAATTACATATTATCTGAAATCAACATGATGACGAAGAACGGAGGAGAAGATAATTCTAACGATATTGTTCGCGCCCACTCTACGACCGACGCAATGAATAAGGTGTTTGACGATCTCCGAAATAATCGTCCGATAGCTACGGAATACAGACGCGATTTCAGTGGTTTGGCGGTACAACGATAATACAGATCCTTGCCAAACATAGCCTTGATGTCAGCAACTATCCCGGTATCTCATTTGATCGGTCTTCCTTTACCATCCGATGGTATGCCCGGAAGAGCGTATAGCGATCTTGTCGACGCGATACCCGTGATGACGGAAGACTCCGTTTTACCTCGTTTTCAAAGCAAATCTATGCCAAACATGAATATACCGTGGACTATTTCTCCGTGCGATAAGGCTACCGAACTGGAAATTTCGCCGTCGGTCCCGGCAGAAACTGCAGGACTGAACACCGATTTCGCTGGTTTCCCGTCTGCAGCACCTGCAGAAGTCGGCGACGTCAACTGCACTCGGCTGACATCCGAAGTTTCGCCGGAACTGCCACTGCAGGTCGAAGTCGACGCGGCCGAGTCGAAGCAGATCGTGGAAGCGCCGGAAGAGGTACGGGTTGGCGGTGATGCCGCGGGTGCCGTTTTGATAAAAGCTTCGGACGACGAGACGACGTTGCAGTGCAGTGTCCTGGACGCCGTGACACAAGATGGCCGCGGAGATGTGGCGACCACCGTAATCGCCGTTGTTGCCAGCAGACGTCTCTCGATTTGAAAACGGGTCAAGAGATTCGTCAGGCGAATGGTATGGTGTTGTAACGAGGAAGTAGACAGTGACGATTTGCACGATCCGAGTTACTAACAGGAAATATCCGTCTCGTCTATCGGTTCATAATATTGATCTTAAATATTTTTGTAATTATTTATACCTATATCGTTTTCTGACTAATTTTTGAAAATAGTGTACATTTTTTATGTGTAATAATTGTTTTTAAAGTGTTAAAAAGTGCTGATTAAAAATATATTTATTTGTATGATGTATATTATCGTTTAACAATTTATTATTGACAATTTTTTATAAGACCGTCATTTTTAAACAACTACTTCCCTCTATAGATTATTATTATTATTGGTGCAAATGATATGACATTTTTGCACCTTTGACGCTTAGGTCACATGTTGGATTTAACAGGTACGTTTATAATATTAGATTAGTGCTTATATGTCCTACAAATTTTGTCGCAAATGATACGTTATTTTTGTACCTTTGGCCCTTTTGTTGTATAGCCAATAGGTATAGTCGTATTTTAGGGTCGTTTTCGAACTAATTTATGAAAATAGTATACATTTTTGAGCTTAATAATTGCTTTTAAATTGTTAACAGAAGCTTATCATAATAAATATAGTATATAATAACAAAATTTATTTCTTTTTTGATACAATTAAATATTAATACACGATAGTAACATGTCAATATAAATTTACGGCCTACTAAATGGACTAAAATATTTGCCATCCCAGGTCACATGACAGGTACTATAGGTTCATTTGCGTGAAAGATATTAGAGCAAAAATGAGACAAGAAAAAAAAGTCGTATCGTACGAAAGCGCCAAAATTATGAGGTCATAGCCAAAATCCTAGGTAGCTGTGTGGTACACTAGTACCACAGTTAATATATATTAAGCTAGCTGATCACGTGCACTTCGCTGCATATAAAATATATAAAAATATGTCAACTCTTAAAAAATTTAAGGAATTATTCAATTCTTTTTGTGTGTAAAATGTAAATCGCTGCAGCAAGTGCAACTCAGCCACCTTGGTAGGCAATCCGACTACGTAGAAAAAAAATCACGGACAACGTTGATGATCGGTTATATGTGTAAAAATTCGATTTTATGCAAACTTGTACCCGATCTGCCCGAAAAACCAATAGCAACCAATAGTGGCAAATAATAAATAAATACTAATTCCTACTAATTATTCATCTTAGAACCAATAGTAACGGTTTAAAAACAAAAGTGTTCATCGTAAAATTAAAAATCCCTGTTTGAGCACATACCCAGATTGGGCCTACCGGGTTAAATTGTGAACCTAAACCATTCAAGGGCACCTCCTTTTTTTCTATTTTTTATTATTTATTTATTATTTTGTTTTCCGTAGTAATTATGATACACTCAATAATATTTAAATCATTTTTTTATAATATATAGCTGATCCTGCGCACTTCATTGCCCGTCTAATATGACAACTCTTCAAAAAATTGTAGTTGCTCAACTCCTTTGTGTGTAACTCACGGCAGTATGTGCGACTCAGCCACCCTGGTAGACAAACAATCGAACAAACTGATGAGCGGCTATATCTCCCCGATTAACCTTTAGTAACCAATGAAATAATAATATCTACTAATTATTTCTTCTATAACCAATAGAAGTAATAGACCGAGTTAAAAACTAAATTGTCCATCGTAGATTCAAGGACCCCTCCTTTTTTTTTGGAAAATGTATTATAATATTAATCTATTCTGAAAATTTAAGCCAGATCCATCCAGTGGTTTTGGCTCTGCATTAATTTCTCGAGGGGACACTTTCCTTTATATATATATAGATTTATTATATTATATTCTTATAATGCGTGAACTCTTAATGCTTATACACTTGTAAAGATTACAGCTCGACGTGATCACTTTTAACTATTCCCCTCGTCATTATTCTAAAAACAAACCTATCACTCGTATGATGATACTTGATACTGAGTACTGACGATCGAACATTCCTTATTTAATAGACTTTAATTTGTTTATACCCACTTAAAATGGTATTAGGTATATTAGTTCTTACTGTTATGAATTAATGTAATATTATGTAAATGTTATTATGTTTGTACCATATATGTATCAAATAGTATCCATTATCATACGGAGCGCAAACCTGTTTTTCTTTAATAACAAATAAAATAAAACAATGATTATTTTTTAGTTGAAAAAAATATTTACCAATCATAATTTATTAATTATACGTTCCAAGAATTATTATTAAGACAAAAACACGGTACTAAATGTTGTGCTTTGGAAGTACAGCATAGTCGTTTATATTTTCTTCTAGAACATCCTGTATCTGCAGTGTAATTTTGTAAACTATATCGTCCATTCATTTTTGTCACGACTATTTTCTATTCGGTCAATACATTAACAATGAATAGCATTTAAATTGCAATTTTTAGGATTGATTTGGTACTTAGGTATCATTTTCAACGACAATTTTTAAGAAATAATTATATTATACTAATTTATAGTACGTATAAATAATATATATTAAAAATATTTATAGTATGAACATTACAGCGCTATCTATGCGGTGTTGATTTGGTAAGTATTTAGCTAGTTTGATTTTTCTTGCCTGGTATAAATTATATGATGAAAGGGAAATTATAGGCAACTCATCGTACGCATAGTCATTGTGAATGTATATTTTCTTATCAACGGCTAGGTAAATATTTCAAACTTCACACCGGTCGGTAACTTGGACAGTATTGTGTGGTCATTGGACCTCGGTCCTACTGGACTTCTCTGTAATTTTATAAAAAATACTTCATGATAACTTTACATTAGGTAGTATTTTAGTTTAGTTAACTGAACAACCTAAAATTCAATTTAGAAAATTATATAATAAATATATATATTTACAATTGTTAACCAATATTGTTGTACTAACTTTTGAGTTTGAATGACTTCATAATAGCTAATACTTCCTCTAAACAGCTAGTTAAATGGGAAAAACGTGTGCTCTGTTTGAACAGCGGAAAAAGCTAAGATTTGTATTGTAATTTGTAATAATATGTTTGATTTAATTTTACTTCCAGAATTTAGATTTAGTGTTTTAGTCATAAAAATTGTCACGGTTTTCCTTAAAAAGTTATTAGTGATTATAATGAATTACATGTATAGGCACTTGGTCAAAAAAATGTATGTACAATAAATATATTTTATTTTATTTATCTTCATGAAAGCTCTAATAGTTACTTTTGGTATGTGGAGTTTAATTTTAGACTTAAATTTATGTTTTGTTTTATTCCAGGGTGATGTTGTCTGACAAAGTTGACATTATGTTGATAAATGTTGTTTAATTGTATTGAATAAGGTAAAAGGAAAAGGTTTTGAACATATCAGTGGTCAGTTACGAATTGTGTATAAGAAATAAGTAAGGTTTTATTCAATAAAAAAAAAAAAACATATTATTTAGGCCATGCCATCTTTATTGATGTAATGATAAACCTACCGTATTTTACCACAAATATCACCACACCATTTATTTTTAATTTTAATTGTTAGGTGATTAAAGGTACTGAGGTGGCGAAGTACCTAATATTAATAATGTAATACAATATAGTTTGAACTAGCCTTCCGTTGTATATCTGTAATATTGTAAATCAGTATAATATTAGTAGGTAGTTTATTTGGGTAGGCGCCGGTAGAGTTTTATTTCAGTTATCAGAGCTGCTAATATTATTAGCGGATAATGGATAAATATCTATATTATAGGAGTCGGAAGAATTGTTACGTGTATTTTATTGATTTTCTTGTACGATGAAGTCTTCGACAACACACTGATGGAATATGTGGTACTGGACTTCAAGTTGTATGTCTGAAATAGGTAAGTTATAATATAATATGTACCTATCTACGATTTATAATAGTCTCCTCCGACAATGGCGAACAATTTTAAATATTATACTACCTATTGAATGACCTACTTGATTTCAATTAATACTGCACATTTTGTTTGACTAGAACATTTAGTTAATTTCTAGCGCATAGGTATTTATTATTTATATGCACGCTAAGCACGTTTATACTTTACAATTAATAGTTAGAAGAAATAATATTTAATTGGAATTATCCCTGGAACTTTGTTCTGTACCTATCACTTGTCGCCTGTCGGCAACCAAATTGGCAGTTGTCAGTATTGTTATAATATTATAGTATACTAGCTGAACCCGTGCACTTCGTTGCCCGTAAAAATTGGCAACTCTTAAAAAAATTATGATTATTCGACTCCTATTGTGTGTAACTCACTGCAGTAAGTGCAACTTGGCCACTCTAGCTGGTAAGCAATTCGACTACGTCGGATCGCGGACAAAGTTCAATAACTCGATTTGACGAATGAATGGCAATCAATTATTATAAATAAATACTTTCTACTGTTGACTGTAACCAATGGAAATTATTTATAAAATAAATAAAAATAAAATATTGAATTTCCATCGTGAACCTCAAGATCCCTGTTTGAGTATCTCTTTAAAATGTGAACTTCAGCAAATCCTTTCTTATTGCACGGTGAAAATATGAGAAGAACCTCTATTCCAAATTTCAAGTTCGTACGTTGCATAGTTTTTGAGTTACAGCAATCAGTGACTAAGTGGTATTTGTATTTTATATGTATAGATTATTGATTTCGAACTCATTGTTACACTACGATGCGTGACCGACGGATGTGGAAAATTAATTCGTTAGTTCGTGGTTTATGTGATAATTAATGAGTGACTTTGGTGTCACATTATTTTTGTAAAACATTTATTAATTTTTCTAAGTAAATCATTGGTAATAAATTATAATTTTAGTTTTTAAAATTTTTTTTAATTAATGATGAAATTCTGGTTTAGATTTCTAGTTTTCAGGTTTCTAGACATATGTTTAGAACCTCTTATGGCTTATAATATTTGTCGCGGTTGTGACCGTCCATCAGTTACCAATGGTACATAGTTACGCTTACGATTGTTGATATTAATGTATAAATTTAACATCCTTAGTTACTGTAGGTACAGTATATGAAATTATAATTTATTTGTCGTATTAAACTACGCTTAGAAACGGGAATTTAGGCTCGCAGAGCAGAGTGATCTTTTCTAACTTGCTTAATTGTATTATATTATTTAACATCAAATAGAAGTACCAATAGAGGTACCAATAGTATAGTAATAGAAGTATTATAACTTACCTATCTACTATATTTATGACATTTTATTCCGGGCACATGTCCTATAATAATATTAGTTATAATATTGTATCGTTTAAAGACAAATTAGTTTCTTTTTGTTTATTGAACTCTTAGTTTGTTTTCTAAAGCGGGTTTTTTATAATTTTTTTCACTGTTATTACCGTAAAGTTATAAGTTAGGATTTCTTCTGTGACCTGTATCTCCACTTCGGGTTTACTGTCATGGACCTTGGCGCTATCTTTGGACGAATTCTCTCCGGTGCTCACTATGAATGATTTCAGTACACCATTGATTACCCAGGGAACAACCCATTTCACTAAAATGTGCATGGAACCTACATCTATTGTCCTGAGATTTTCTAGTGTATCTGCAACTATTTAGAGTGTTTAGACTTTTTGAACAACGCCTGAACGCTTGCATTCCTATGCACGTTGTTATTTAGGCTTATCGAGAACAAAGTTAATGTACTTCACCCTTCTCTGAAATTACTGACGACTGACGCTGGCAAGTCACCTGTAGGATATTCTTGTGATTTGGCTTTTACCTTCATAAAAAAGACAATTTTACAAAATGTCAACAAAGTCAAATATTGATATTAAGGTTATTGAGGTTTTGTTGCAAAATAAATCGTTAAAAAAGCATTTGTTTGAAAAATACAAGAAAAATGAATTAATTTTTTCTGTTTCAAAATATGTCAAAGTGGTCTCTTTGATACAACTACAATAACCTGTATTCCGATGGTTATTGTATCATTCATAATAAAATTATATTACCTCGGTAACAAACGAAATAGTTCTGAGGAAAAAACACAAAAGTGCCACTTATTTGTAGGTGATAAAATACAATTAAAGATATATATGACATATTCGAAATAATTGTACACAAAGTTTTTCTTGTAAACTATTAGTTCTTCCTCAGGACCTAAAACTGTAATGTAAAAATGATATTTACACATCACATTATTTTGGGTATTTTATACATAATAGTCGATGTAACTATAAAACTGGTCATCCAGCCTCACTGTTTGGCATTTGCGCCTGTGTCCTTTTGGTGGTATATTAAGTAAATATAGTAACTAAAGTATTTATTTTTTTGTTTTTCAATGTTTTTATGTTATTATTTGTTCGGATATTTTGTTTTTTACCTACACATTTTTGTTCATATTTATTGTTAATGCTGATTATTATAAAGTGTTTCCTAATTGTTTTTATCAAACCAGTATTTAATTTAGTATTTATATAGTTTTCTAAATACATGAATATAAATTCATTATATATAATTAAATTTCTAAATGCATCAGCCATCAGGTTTAATGTCAGAAACCATCTATTAATTTATAATTTAATTATTAATTTCATCTTTTAATTCTATATGTTAGGTGCCGTATATTTTTTTAAAATAATTCTGATGTAACACAAACAATAATGATTAATTACTCAATTATTAATGACATATAAAATATTGAAAATTTAGGTATACCTATTGATTTTAACTAGTCCTTGACCAACCTAAAATTGCTGTAGGTACACTAAAATTACTAATTTTACTTAAATGCAGTTATAATTAACTATAGTTTTTATATATAATATTAGTGAATGTGATCTTTACATTTCGATTTGGTTTTAAATGGTATGAACAATCCTTGATTCGAGTTGTATCCATGATTCGTCGGAACGCATACCTGAAGTTTTTAGTTGGTTTCGGATTTTAATTTGTTGTAGTTCACTGTGTTTTGATGAGCAGATTTCGCTACTTGCGTTCCTTCAAAAATATTCTATATAACACGGTATCATTTATTTCAAAGTTAATATAAACATCATAAAAATGATTTAATGTGTTGTGTAATTAAGTGAAACAACGCTGTTTTAGTGAAACGAAAATAATCCGATAAATTGAATAAAGGTATTGATAGAAATGTTGATAATAACCTTAAGTATGACGTGGTATCCTTGAAAGACACCATTTAGTTTATTAGAACACTCGGTCATGTTTATCCTCCAATTAAAGTGCGCGCTTTGGTTGGTGATATACGAATCGGTTTCGACATTAATCACAGGTATTAATTTTGAATCTATAATTGCAAGTGTCTAGAATATTATATACCCATAATTCTATAAGCTATTTAAAAATGTTTAATACTGACATTTATTAAGACTATGTACTAACTGGAAATAGGTGTTTTCACAGTAATAATATTCTCGTAGTCGTTGTAAGTATAACCTGTAATTGTTGGCTCAACTTTTAGAATATACTGTGTGTTCGGTATCAAATCCAAAACGTCTCGTCTCCTCTGTTTGTAAGCTAACAACGATGTCCAGTAGGTACTTGCTTAATTTAACATTAGCTTATTGCTTATCCATAAAAGTTTTCAAAAATATATAATATAATACCTACTCCAATAAATTTACGATTTTTCAAATTTATCTATTTGGTAAAAAACAAAATTGAAAGCCGGCAGAAGAAGGATTTTAAGACACTTTCTCTTCCTTACTGCAATGAAATAGTTATTATAATCGATATTTAAACGAAGAATAACATTTTAAATTATTTTGTTGTAATTCAAAAAAATATCCGTTGGAATCGGTGACATGCCACTTATACAGTATTACATATTATTATAATATACATATACCTACACAATAACATTTTTAAAACATTTAGATTGATTTTAAGCTATTGGCTTTATATTTGATACAATTTATTATACAATGAACTTATTTACACCGTTCTACTTAAAAGTAGTATTGACTCAAAAGTGAATAACAATATTAAATTATATAAATATATACTATTATAATAATAAAATATTAATAATATAATTCATTATATTTTTTAGTTTTCGGAAAAAAATTTATAAGACACCTGCAGGTTTTCGACATTTAAAAATTAGTTTAGAAATATCTACATAATTTATATTTAAAAAAAAAAATTACAAAGAGCAACGTGGGAATCCGCATCAAATACTTTTTAAGGAGTAAGAAAATTAAATTAAGAAAACAATTATTATGGCACTAGGTTATTTATGTTTAAAAAATCTACATAAGGAAATCATTAATATTTAAATTGATAAAAAAAATGTTTGTAGGGGAACGTTGGAGCCCGCAGGCAAATACTTTTTAAGGAGTGAGAAAAAAAATTCATATGACACCAAGTTGTTAATGTTTATTAAATCTATAATAGAAATTCGTTAATAGTTAAATTGATGAAAACATTTTTAAAGGGGAACGTTGGAACCCGCAGGCGAAAACTTTTTAAGGAGTAAGAAAATTAAATTTAGAAAAAAATTAATATGGCACCAGGTAGTTCATTTTTAACAAATTTATATAAGAAAATCATTAATATTTAAACTGATAAAAATATGTTTGTTACTAACTGTTACAGCAGTTTTTGTTGATTGGTATATTGTAATATTTTTAGAGGCCTAATAGAATAATATTATTTATCACTGTGGTAATTAATTTTGTTTTATTTTTGTCAGTGTCATCGCCGTGCCTCGACGATAACGTTCATATTTTTTATATTTATATTTATTATTGATAATATACGTTTATATTTAATTTTTATTATTGGTCTGTCTCTATAGTCTATAAACTAGATGTACAGGCAAAAGCCGATCGCGCAGCTACGTGCCTTAATAATAGAATGAGGATTAATTATTTTACGCCATGTATGATTTTATGTTTTCATTCCTTCGAACGTCACCACATCATCACATCATAAACAACTTATGTGAATAAAAATATTTTCTTAACTTCTAACACCAAACATTAAATAAAGACCCACAAAAAAATTAAGCCCACTAAAATTTTACGCCCGGGGATCAATCCCCGGCTCCCCCCCCCCCCCCATAGTTCCACCTCTGAATACAATTATATGATTATTAATCAACACCAATATGACACATAATTAGAGTTTTAAAAGATAATTAACTTTAAATAATTTATTACAGATAGTTTTGACTCATGAGATATGACCTAATATACAATATCAAATATTTACATTAAACAATTAAAGTAAACTTAATAAAATAAAACATTTACATTTTAAATCATATTAATTAAAATAAGATATGTTTAAGTATCATAATTCATAATAGATTAAATAAATTTACCAATCAAATAGATTAGGTACATATTACAAACATACAAAGTAAATTTTCATTGACTCAAAATAACATTATTAATGAGACATCATAGCCCATATGTATAACATATTAACATGTCAACATAATATTATAGAAAAATATTTTACTCTTTATTACTACCAGATATATGTTTGCCTTTAAGTTTTATGATAGGTAATTTAACTATAATATTAGAGCTAACAAGTACAAAATTGGAACAGGTAAATAAAAATTTGCTATATTTTGTCCATTTGTAAGACAGAAACAACGTATATGGGTATGATGTCTTTGGTGCTGATCACCTAAATTATATATTATTATGAAAGATGTCAAAATAGATTTCACAACAAAATGGTAAAAAACAAATAAAGTTTTGAACATAATTAATTTCTAACTCAGACCTATTAAAGAGTATATTAAATCTATTATCTATGAATTATTTTAGTAATTATTAGGTATATTTCATTATTTTATATTATAAATATTTAAATAATAATAATTAACCTTTAATTTAATATTGTTTATCTAAAATGGGTCAGTCAGAGCTAATCTGTTTACAACCAGATCATAGGAAAAAATAATTTATTAATTTATTTGTTATTAGAAAAGTTTAAATGTCTAACTGTTAAATATTTTATAAATAATTAAATATTAGTTAATACTTATTTCTGCTCAGAATGTATTGCATGCATTAAAATGTAAGATTAAAATTAAGAATATAAATTCAAATGTACCTATTCAATGGTTTGTGGTAACAATCATGTTTAGTTCAAACAATTAAAATCGAAAACAAATATAACTATAAAAAATTGATATAGGAGTTCTAAGGAATTTGCAGAGTAAAAATATTTATTAATGTTTAGAATCATTTTTTTTTTAACTTAAATGTCTTTGCTTTTATTAGGTAGGCTGTGGGTAGACATTTATATAGGTTCTTAAAAATTATGTTTAATTAACTTACCTCAGGCACGTTAAAACGATGAGACTTAAGCATACTCAACAATTAATTTGCTCTACTTAATGATGGTATGAAGTTGACATTATTCAATAGGCTATATTGAGGTTCAGAACTTGTGTCTCCGATAGTTTGTACAATGTTTTGTTCACTTAGAACCGTTTCTGAACTTTTAAAGATTTTTGATTGTGGTAAAATATTAATATCTATTCAGTTAAAAACAAAATAAGTAAGTACCTAAACAATAATAAAAAATTAAGTAGTTGATTACCTTCATCACTTGAAGTATCTATTTCAGGCATCATTAATGACTGACCGCATATTTTTTTGTTTTTAGTTTTATTTTGTTTTTGGTCAGATGACGCTACATTTCTATACCATGCTTTTCCAAAATCACCTATAAAAAATTAATATTGTATATTCAAAATAATAAATTTAAGTAAATATACTATTTTAGATATGTACATACTATACTCTCTCCCAGTTCCATAAAGTTCTATAGAGTACTATATGTATTCCAACTATCTGTCGGTCCTACACCTTCATTTAGGAAGTGACTCGTTACGTTTAAAGTGCTTGAGGGCCACAGACATTTTACTACTGAATTTCCATTACCATAAACCGTTTTCAATACTCAATTTGATAGTATAACACTGAAGTCATTACTATCCAGAAACGCAGCAATAACACAAAGTTTTTCGTTTTGTGTCTATGACAATACATACAAAATTAATAATTATTAATTGATTATAAAGGTTAAAGTAAATGGCTATATATCAATATATATACTACATATTATATATTACGACAGTTTTAACTAAAAAAAAATTATCTTAGACTTACTATTGCTGATTCTCAAACGACAAAACTATTTTATAATATTATAATTACAGGCCGCAGCTGCGGGTTAACGCATAAACAAGATTATTTAAATACAACAACAATTGAATATCGCATGAATGTTCATTTGTAGCATTGCATACATATCACACTTATAACATTTAAATAATGTTACTTGATTATACATTAGATATTATTTTTATGGAACAATTATACAATATTGCATTATTGTTACTTAGTAAAAATGCTATCGAAACTTAACATAGTGGCAACGTTTTGTAACTTAGATTGCACAGTGGGTTCCCTTTAAATATTATGCTTCGTGTAGCTATTGAAAATGTGGAACTATCAAGGGCGCCTACCGGTAGTTTTATTTTAATAAATTATAAAAATATTTAATAATATTATACAATATTATTCTGTTAAATGTTTGAAATTTGTGAATTGTGTGTATCAATTATTTTGTTTACACCTTTTTTTATAATACCCAATAGATATACCAATAGGCAATAACTTATTTTTACAATACACATAGGTATTATAATATGGCATCGATTATTATATAGGTGTTTCCTTCCGCACTTATATCTTCTTCATAATTTAAGGTATACGATAACGTTTTGACGCCAATCTTCGTTATATATGTAAATATGTTTAAGTCCGAGGTTTGATTTCTAGGTCAGACGTTATCAGTCTTATTGAGTCAGAGTTTTATTGTGTTTCTAAAATATATTATAATAATTAATTTGTATATTAGTATAAATTTAGTATTGAACTATATGAACTCTTCGAACATAATATATCTCTTTGGAGTTATAATTTTTCATTTATACGAAATGGACGTTTGATACTCATTTAGTTAACCCAAATATAGTTATTAGCTGATTATTCGTGCAGTATGGATAATATATAATTACCTATTCTAATACTTAGGTATATTGTACAAAGATGAAAACATACTGTTTGAGCTGATGGGTAATGAGTAATGACTAATGGGTTTTTTACTTTTCTTGGTACGTTCAAACCGCAATACTAAAATAACGATGAAAAAACAGCTTGCAAAATATAGCTATTATGTTCCTAAACGGCTAAAACTTCTTATAATACAAACTCGACTTACATGAAAAAATAAAAATATATGGATAACTTATAATATTTAGGAACTATAGGTACCTACTGATTACAATTTAAAATTTATTTAGGCATTAGGTTAAATTTAGTGGTGAAATCAATTGTTTTTAAACCTTGAAATTAAAACTTCTACATATCATAGGAGTTTGAGAGTTGAGCGTGTCAATTTGTATCTCTAACATTCTTTAAATATATGTTTGATACTGTCGATCAATTATACTACCTAAATTTGCAGTCAAAATGTTGTGCAAGTAATATATTATATTCGTGTAGGTCACTGGTTCCCAAACTAGGGGGCGTGTACACATTGCTGGGGAGCCGCGAGCATTTATTATAAAATACAATTTTTATTGATTAAATTATTTTTATTTTAAAACCTAGAGAAAATAAATTAATTGACAAGTTCTCTTTATCCGTAATCGGGTATCAATAATCTAACCTTATTTACTATTATATTATCATCAATAAAAAAGTAGTCATTCCGAATATTGTATAGTTTATTTGTGAAGTACACAAAAAAATGTGATCAATTTTTTCAATTTATACGTGGGGGGGGGGCATGAGATTTTTGAAAATCTTCAAAGGGAGCGTAGAATAGAAGAGGTTGGGAACCACTGGACTGTATTGGTAGTTCTGTAAGTACCTACTATTAAAAAACAATTATTCCGAATGTTTGAGAATTTAAAAAAAAAGTTTGTACAAACGCAAAATATTTACTATGAACATTTTTTAACCTTTATAATTAACTGAAATTCTCCACCCAATTCATCATATTTTCTATCGAATTTATTAATATCTGATCTATATTTTATTAGTTCTAATGAAGTATCACTATTATATTTTCACCCAATCACATCCATAAGTATATTGTACTAATTTATTCTGATTTTATCACATTCCCATGGTGGAAAATTAGTGTTGCCATGAATATCGAATGTCCACGTTACATAATATATGGAATGAATCACTTTTAAAAAAATATGAAATATTATTTTTTATTTAACGCAAGGTTTAACAAAATAAAAGAAATTTGAATGTACCACCCTTGGGCCATCGCACGCCTGTTATAAGCTCGCCAACCCTAGTTTAGATTATAAAGAATTATTCACAAACAAGTAATATCCTAAACCCAAGCTCTAATGTCAGCAAAATACAAGTCTCAATACAAAACATTGACTATAATTTAAGTAAAAAGAAAATTAATAACTCATGAGTGCACTAGAATAGACGAGATTGATCTAAAAGTTTGTACGGAAAACTATATAGTATATAGAAAGCACCCAACGTCCCAACAGTCTATACTATACTATAAAATATCAACCTATCTGTAACTACGTCAGATGTTAAAAAAATTTTTAGACTTATTGACGCGGTACAAAAAAATTAAAAAAGTACCTATAGGTATTAACTCAATTTTTATCGCTGATGTCGGATGATGATAATGCAATAGAAATAACAATGTCAACGACCATGAACATGATAGAATAACTGTATGGTTATATTTAATATGTATTTCGAGCAAGAAAACCGGATCGTACGTAGAAAAAAATATGAGTTTGTCACGGACTAAGATATCTTAGTCCGTGGCGTTTGTTGAAGAACATAGCAAAACATTGTATACATAGGTTGGTACTGCAAATAAAATATATTCAGGTGTATTATTAAATATAAACCAACCTTCTCCGTCTTCTTCAAAGTTCCAACATTTCCACAAATAATAAACTTATTCTAATGTACAAGACAATTGAAAGGAGTGTTTAGTCCAACGAAATTGCAATCTGGGGTCTTGGCAAACTCTCTCTAATATCAGTGAAATGCAGTCATTCCAATCTATCACACCGAGGATACTAATACAAGGTTGGATTTTTACCGATAAGGCGTTTGTTAAAATAACAACATATAAAATATGTAAAAACGACTACCGGACCAGCCCAAAAGCTTATAATCGTTTCCCCAAAATGTAAACTCATATAAATAAGTATATTATAATACACTATTATTTTTCTTATCACCACACTCCCAAAATACCCTCTACGAAGTCTAAAACAGAAAATGTATGGATAGCTATTAATTGAATATTAAGAGGTGTAAATTATCAATGGGTGATTTCCTCATAATGTTGTTCATGCCTCGTATTATTTATTAATTTATCAGATTTACCAATTGGCTATTGTCATTAGAAAAAAAAAAGGTAGATACCTACTGTGGCCTGCGAGTAATTATATTTTAGGTAATAATAATAATAATAATATGTACCTATCTTCATATTATATACGCTCTATGTCCTACGGACTACGATAATATTATGTAGGTACATATATATCCAGTGCCACAACTAGGATTCTTGGGGCCCCGGACAAAGTCAATACAATGCAATTATTTAAAAATTTAAAATAGATGTGGGGCGCCGTCGGGGCCCCTTGAGCCGACAATTAGCGGCCCTTTACAGGGGCATTGCCCCTGCTGCCCCTGCGGTTGTTGCGGCACTGTATATATCAGTTGCCTGTTGGCTATTTCAAGAATAAAATAATTATCTTTTACAATATTTAAAATTGTATTATTAAATGATATTATGACGTACTTTTACAGGTCGCGTACCTTTTTTTTCTATACTACGATAGTTTGATTGTAATTTTTCAATTTTTTTTTTTATACCACGAAGTTTAATGTTATTTAGCGTTATAATTTCGGCGTGTTTTTTTTCCGGCTAGGGAATCCCGCCACACGAGGTTGTGTACTTGTGTCCGACGTCGGAGAAAGTGATCCCGCCGCCCGCCCGTCAGCTCACTTTCATATTTGAAGTGTTACTTAACCTTGTACGGGTACAACAGCTCACGCACACATTAAATACTCGTATTATTATTATTAATAATAATAATATGTTGTGCAGCCCATCGCGAGACTTCAACGCACCGGTCGATGCAGAGTTTGCAATAAACATTAGGTATGGTGAATTATATTATTATGTTTATAAAAATATATCTAATTATAATATCTGAGGCATGAACTTACATATATATTACACAGTTAAGTGGTCAACCACCAAAATAATTTATTAATAATATTAAATTATATATGTAGGTCCAATTACCGCGCAGTTTTCTTTAACTGTTTTGTAACGTTATCCTTCAAGACGTGTCAATGGCACGCCAGGACGACCGTCCAATTATCGCCGAAATTGTATTTTCAAAAACTTGAAATTTTGTAATAAGTTTGGTATATAACATATAACATTTTTCAGATTACAAACCACTATGGGTGTATACAGGGAACGACTATTACTTGTATATGTATATTATCTAGGTGTGTAAGATTATATTATTGTACACTGACATACAAAAATGTATATTTCTCGAAAGAATACTTATTTTTTTCTTTATACTATTGTCATCTGTTTGATGGAAGCCCAATCACTAAACAATGTATTTTCTCTACATCCTGACTCCTGAGGGTCGGTAGGGGGATTGTATGTGATTGAGGTTGGAATCCAAAATGTTATTAGATTATAGGTGCTAAAATACATTTTAATGGTTCGTATAATATGGTAGCCCGCGATGAAACCGCTGATTTAATATGGTGCACATCACGAGTTAAGATAATATTATCAGAATAAATAATCGTGGTGGAGCACTGCAACCATTGTTTGTTGGTTCCTAAACGGCTCCCGTCAAAAAAGATTTCATGAATACGTTCATTCCCAAACGGCTCCGAATTTGATAACACAAATTCTTTATAATTATTATCTTAATAATAATTACCTAATACTTACCTAATAAATAAAAATAAAATACATTATTTAGTCTTTGAAACTGGTTTACCGTGTATTATGTATTTAGCATAAAATTTAATAAATGGTTTGCTACATTAAAATAATTGTTAAGTTAATCTTTTGTGTAAAAAACGATTTAGTATATTCATTAAAGAAGGACCGGGGGGGGGGGGGTGAAATGTAGACTATAATTTGTTGACGGTATGCGTAACTTAGAGAGATTAGGGCGGGTACTTATGTACATAAAGTGTTAAGTTTACATTATGTTTGGCAAATACTGAGGAGGTCCCTATTGAATTAAAAATACAAAGTATCGAACGATGATATAATCGCAATAGAAAATAAAGATCTGTTATTTATTATAAATAATATATTGTCATAATTTCAGGCGAGTGGAAATTGTCTACACGCACAAGTCGTTATAGGTTAGGTTATACACACTTATACACGCCAATCATTATTGCAATAGCCGTGTCAACAGAAAAAATACGTAATTTCCTCAAGTGCTGTATAGTAATTATTTGCATCTTGTATTTGCTGTATATATCGTAATATAGGTACAACGCGTGACGAGAAAATTACGTGTAAACATTAGATCTGCGAGACGTATGTCAATAGACAATATTATATCCGCGGGCTCCGAAAATTGTCGTCGCCAACGTAATAAAATATATTATTTTATCGGTTATCATATTTTATATGTGGCATAATTATATCAGGTCGACTATATTATAATGTATAGACACTGAGAAACTTCTGTACGCCCGTGGTATGTATCTGTCGATAGTTTTTTGCTAATCCGATGATGATGTAATCAAATAATACCGCCAATATCGGTCTCGTATTCTTGCAGTGGATATAATATAGCTGCAGTTAATATAATAATATGTAGGTAGATACATAATATGATACTTAACAGCATAACAGATTAACAGAATATCAGACTGCTAATAAATTACGATAAAATAGATAAAAAATAGATAATATTTGTAGTATAACTCGTTACCGACGAACCCGTGAACCGTGATCGCAATGAGTTGGCGAAATATAAAATTATCTGCAGTTTTGATTAAAAAATTTACGACGGCGCCCGCACGGATCGATGGTAATATACATTGGCATACCCAGGGGGGGGGGCTAAGCAGGCTTCAGCCCTCGCCAAAATTGGCCGCGTTATGGTATAAAGTATAAATCGTATATAATAAAAGGCAAAGTACAAACCATGATATTTCTGAAAACGGATTTAAAGAAACATTTTGCGTATTTTGCGTTTTCTACATATCTCACTATTATATTATAATCGACTCGTAAGTTACCTTCGACTTCGGTATTTGTGATTTATATTTGGCCAATTATTGGTTAATTTTTTACTGTCGTTTTTTCAATGGAGTACGTATCAGTCTTACGATAATATCACCGCGGTATTTTGATCTTTGATTTGTCTTTTCTGGACGCAGGCTCTAGGTTTTTATTGAATTCTAATTTTTTTATCAAATATAGGTATAAGGTAAATGTAAAAACAATGTACGAAAAGTGTAAAAGTATATTTTTCCGAGAAAAAAAAATAAAAATTCTTGGATTATGAATATGATACCCATGTCACTGCTTACTTAAAAATCAATTTGTAATTTAATATTGTAAAATTAAAATATGAGAAAATTGTATGCTAAAATGATAAAGTCTACAAAGGTATAAGTAAGTATTTAAATTGTTCATATTAAGTTGTTATCACTGTTAGTTTACAAACATACAAGACGAGAAATTTTGGATTTGATTTGGAACACACGGTATGTTTTAAAAGTTTAAAACTTTTAAAATATTTATAGAAAGCTTATTAAATAATGTATAACAATACAGCTATATATATTATGTATTTTATATTATATTATGTACTTACATATTCGGTACAAGCAAATGAAAAGGTCATCAGTTTTTTTTTTTAATTAATGGGGGATTGTGATAGTTTTGAAATTCTAGAAGGAAGCGTTGAGTAAAAAAATGGTTGGCAAACACCGGTATAGGCGCATCGTTTGGTTTGTTTGACTTTCCATGACAGTCAACGATACCTATAACCTGTGCTGTATATGTCATAACTCATAAGGAAGTAGGTGAATACCGATTAATGACCGTTATAGACGTAACTGGGTATATATTGAGTCACCGCGACGATAAAGCAAACAGTTGACTGCACGTCTCCTGTCTACACGTATATAGCCAAATATATTATATTATATAGGTATCGTTGGGTATTATATTATTACGTACTTACAATCTAATATTTTTGTTCGTGTTTGTGTTTACTCTCAAAATCTTGAGCCATGATTATCATCTAACAATACATGTCGATTAATATTACACATATAAATGCGTAGATTCACATTAGGTGTAAAGTTAGGGAGTGCTAAATTAATTTAGGTTCCACGGACTTTTGTGGGATTTTGCTACATGCAATAAAATTAATAAATTATTTTGTTAAAAATTATTCGCCGCTGCTTTAAAATGCATTTCTTATATCGATTATATGTAGGTACATTATTTTAATATATGGGTTACAGATAAATATGGGTTTGTAGTTGGCATTTTGATTGAGAACAATTTGCATTGATTAACAAAAATTAGCACTGGAAATTTTTAAAGGGGGGGTATTATTGTATACCTAACATATTTTCTAGCGTATGCACACAACCATGTGGAACATTAAAATGATAAAACGCATAAGATAAAAAGATTGTACATTTTGATAACAGATGAATCTGTATAAAACTCAGAACTCTGTGATTATAATTATTATTTTTTGAACCATAAATTTAATAATTAGTATACAAAAATGTGTTGTGAAAAAACGATTATATGGGAAGCAATACTTCCGAAACATTACTTTAAAAATGAAATGGGTGCAAATCGAAATGACACTGTAAAATTAGATAAGGGTGCTATAGGAACATGACATGTATCGGAAAAATTGACTCCTAGACCCTAGTGAATTATAGTTAAACAAAAAAAAATATTTTCAAAATCTTAAGCAGTTTTGGAAATATTAAGTGTTTTTCGATAAAATAGTCACACAGCATATAATCTGCTATGTTAAACGATATACCTATAGCCACCAGATATGTCCTATTTATATTATTTAACTATATTATAATATATATGTTTGTAGTTTGTGTATGTATACAATAAAAAATGTAAATTTTATATTGTACAGCTTATATAAATATTTTGACTAGCTAATCTAACTCTCTCTATTCTCCCGTCCAAAAAAAGTGGCAACAATATATTTAATACTATTAATATATGCATATAATTTTAAATCCTGTTTTTGGCAAAACTATTGACGAATTTTATATAGAAGATATTATTAAGCATCTATGTCTAGGTTCTATATATTTATAGTTGTGTACATAATATGTTTACGGAGATTTCCGAACTACGCGGGTGCCGAAATAATTTTAAATCTTAATTAATAGTTTGATAATTTTTTACACAATGCCCGCGTACCTATTGCAGAAGCTGAATATTATGTAAACTGTACCGAAGTGAATGTATTTTCTTTGCATGTGCGAGAATTAAAATTCATCAAAATTGATGTAAATTGTCCACAACGTTTTTGTATATTAAACGACTGTTAAAATATTATTATTATTAAAATGATGTCAGCAATATTGTATTTGTTTTCTCTCTGTGACCCACTCGTAACATTGTAAATTTTACGTTTACAATAATGATTATAATCATATTAATTTCTAAAATTAGAGTGAAACTACCTCTTATTCAATTTAAAGGTAAGATTATTATATAGAGCATCTCATAAGGCAAATGCGTTAAAATATAATACAAAGCCTATGCGACTTGCTAGAAAATAATCTTACCTTTAAATTTTATAAGAGGTAATTTCACTCTAATTTTAGAAACTATTATGATTATAATTATTATAGTGAACGTAAAATTTGCCATGTCGCGCGGGCGTCGGAGAGAGAAAACAAATAGTGCGCTAATATCCTCTTAACCATATTACTATGTTAAGGTACAAAATATGAATAACGAGAAACGTTCACAACTAATATATTTAGTAGGTAGACACCTACTAAATAGGCATTGAATACTGTTTAGCAGAATATATTATTGATTTCCACCGAGCGTACCTATATACTATCATACGCTAACTAGGTCTCAATTTTTTTAAATTAGGAATATTATTTTAGTTTTCGAGAACCATTTAGCATGAGTATGCTCGTTCCTCTAGAGTACCTATAGGCAATTCTAAATTTCTTCCAAAATTGTTGTTTTTATTTTACTTATATTTTACGAAGAAATTTGAAAATTTATTAAAATTAAGTATTTTGACTGTCTTCATATTATAATAATTTTAATCTAGGTATATAAAAATGTAATGTTTACTTAAGTAAAATGTATTGATTCATTTATTTAAGCCATTTTCATGTAGGTATTGGTGTATTTTACGTTTTCATTAATATATTGGTATTATTTTATTTTGTAACTTTTATATTTTTGAAGATTATTTTTTCTAGTTTTTTGAGTTTTATATTTAAATGGTTCATTAAAACTGTTTATTTAATTATAGATTTCTGTTTGAATTATTATTTACTAGTACCTAATTTTTTATTATGCAGCTCTGGTCATTGGTCTGACAGTGACTTAAAATTATATCATATAATAACATTACATACATAGTACATATATAGTACATATAAACTTAACTTAGGTTAATTTAGGATCTTTAGAAATTTCTTTTGATTTGATTTTTGTAGAAAAATAAATAGGTTATTAGTTGCAGTTGGATCCGGGCTGAGGATTTCATAAAGATGATTAATTAGTTATTTGTTGATGACAGAATATATTCAAATGAGTAAATGATTTGAACAATGTATATTTGTACATGGAAAGCAAGACTAGGAAAAATTAATTAGACTGAAATAACACTATAATATTGTCATTTTTGTTACCTACAAAAATTGCTATGCGAAGTTAACAACAAAAAAGGTAATCACTATAGGTACTAGATGAGTTGAAATTTGCATTACATAACAAGTAAACAGCTTGATGATGATAATAACAATTTATAAATTTCAGATAAGGGCCTTGGCCATTGGATTTATTGATAATATCGGTTAAAAATATTTATCTGTCGATTAAAACTTTGACTACGCAAAGATAACACATCTGGGTCACTTCAATTTGCATGTTGCATCTGTACACACCGATGATAACCACATGGCTAGATAAGTTCATTAACTGTTTATTATTTATTGCTATATACCTATCTATATTCCAATATACCTATATAATATTATAATACACGCGTAATCTATTGTGCAGCGGCGCATAGTATAAATATATTGTTGTAATACAAAACAAGTAGGTATTGTCTAATTCATTATTAATAATTTCCTATTTTACTTAAATATGCAGGTACTTAGAAGGTACTTACTACTTATGCACTAAAATTACTAGACACATTTTTTCCAGCGGTAAATATCTATGAAATGTTTTGGATAGTTGTATTATGAGTTCGGAAGTTGTAGGAGTTGAATATTATTTTTCTGAATGCCCTAGATTTAAAACATATATAGGTACAGAGCAGAAATTAATTGTATAAAATGACAAATTTAGTAACGAACATTTAAAATGCATAATCTTAGATAAAAGCCAATAAACTTTTTTATATATGTATTTTTTGCACATTTAATATTTCAAAAAATGGTTTTGTTATTGATATGATAGAATACGCCATGCACGGCGATCGATGACGACGTATTGGTTTTTTCATCAAACCAATTTTTCGTTACATTTCATTATTTTTATAGTCATTCTATTAATACGATTTAATATGCTAAATAATACTATTATGTAACTAATAAATTATAATTTATATATTTTTTTTGGATATTTAAACAATTTTTGAATATTTTAGATTTTTTATGTGCTTATTTGCGTATTTTATCGATCTTAACTTCTATAACTTCCGAGTCCTAATTATGTTATAAGCTTTCACAATCTTTTACCATCCTAAATATACATATAAGTGCATATGAATATGTACATACATATTCCAGATAGTTATAATGTGTAATGTTGGTTACAACGTATATAAAAAGGGTATTAAAACATTGCTAACAAAATGCTCAGTTTGAGTGAATATGTAATATATTTGGAGTAAGTAACCTATTCCGGCTATACAATGTGATTTCACCAAACATGCTCCACCTTTGTTTTCTTTAATAAAGATCATATTTAAAAATGTTTAGTATTTTTTGACCTACTTAAGGAGGGTCCTGTGAAGATACAAACTTCTGTTTTACAAATGCGAACCTCCGTTTTCGACTATAAATTATTTAGCGGATAATTTTTCTGAAAATGTTAACGTATCAGAATCAAAAACCGAACTAAAAGTTTTTGAGTTATTTAACTTTGTGTATAATGGTATAGGTACCTACTTATGATTAGAGATGTAAGCTTGAATGTTTTGGTTTTAATGTATTTTTCGCTTAACTTAATTAATTTGTTAGGTTGTATGGTTGGTATCACTGTACCATAGTTTATTTTGATGATTATCATCTAGTATAATTGAAAATAAGTACCTACTTTGTAATATATATATTTTTTAAGTTTGATATACAGTAAAACCTCTTTATAACGGAATCGCTCGGTACCAACTGATTTTTCCGTCATAAAGGAGTTTCCGTTATAGGGAGACTAAAATGTACGGGATATACCTAGGTTATTTAGGACTATTGCTATTTTCTGTTATAAGGATAATTCCGTCTTATAGAGAGTCCGTTATACTGTATTAATTTGTACTTACATATCTTTCGACATACCGTCATATCCGATTTAGGTAGTATAATATATAATAATATATTAATGTGTAACAGGATGTCTGATAAATAATCAATATTAATGCTCGCTGACCAACCGATGTGTGTAACTTCACGTCAAAAGTTAAAAAATAATACAGTGGATCTTATGCATCCGTGTCGTATAATATATAATATGTTAGCATATAATATTGTATAATAATTTTATATTATTAGTTACATATGTAATGTTTTTGACTTTAGCAACCTGATGGCTTAAGATGACAGCTAGTGATCCGATACGGTCTTCTGTTTCAATCAAAACATATTCTATATACACTCGAGCACCTACTAGATTAGTATACCGTACATGTTTTATTATACCTTTTATATACGAATATCTAAAGTTCACATACTAGATGCCCTTTAAAAGTTAATGTTTGTTTCGCGTACATATATGTACCTATATAGTTATCACGTAATCGCAATAATAATAAAATATTGTTAATTTAACTCACCATGGTTGAGTTACACCTAGGTAGTAAAACAATAATAATCATCGTATGGCCGTGATTATTTACCAAGCGATGTACCGATGGCGGAAGTCTAGGCGGCGGGGTAGAAGGTAAAGGTAATCTCTGTAGAAACAAAATAAATATGTTTCCGCCACTACTTTTATATATGTATTTATAGATACAGTTAACATTGAATCTAGTATAAGGACTGCCAGTCTGGTAAATTTTAAATAATAATTTAATACTACTGTATTATACGTATATATAATATATATATATATTGTCCGAAACATAATAAAAGTCCATGGCCCACAAGTCCACAGTTACAAGTCAACAACTACGATGTACATAATAAGACAGTTTTACGTTTCATCACGGTGAAAATAAAATAATTGTTTTAAAAATTATTAATTGGTTAACTATAATATACAGTAGTTCAACCAGATTTTTTGGTGCATAAACTTAAAATTTAAAATTTAGTTTTTCGAGACAATAACTTAAAACAATCATAATAATTGCAAACATCATTTTCATTTATTAACACTAAGTTATAATAATACAAAGTAATAAAAAATATGAATAAAAATAGTAATTACATTTACGAATATATAGATGGGTACTTACCAAAAATTTATACTTTACAGTTTACAATATTTAAATATTCATAATGACTTTCTTCCTCAATCTTTTTTATTATTTAATTATTTTAGAAATAATTTTTATTTTTTGAAAATGTTAAAATAACCATGCTGAAATAATTATATCTGAATTATGCACTCGCGATCCAATACTGGTTAGTTAGCTAGTTAGGACCTTAGTTTGGGAACCACTGATCTAATATCGATTGTGGCGATTGTGGCATAATGATGAGTGACGACTGATTATTATTGTGTTTGTCGGGATCGGATGTCGGTAAGGTACTTATTGGTGATTTTCATATCGCAACTCGTCAAAATATCATACTCGTTGTTCGCGAGTTAAACAGTTTTTACTTTTTATGTCTACGTCGATAGGCACTAAAACGCTGTGTTAGCGTACCCGTACTGCAAAATGCAAATATATGTTGCATAATATAATATTATACGAGCGGATACCGAGAGAGAATATAGAGAAATCTACATATATGTACCTATATAGCATATAATATAGTGACATGATTTATCCGTTCGCCAAAAATACAGCTTCGGGTGTCGTGATTTTTGTTATACTGTAATATAATAGGTATGCATAAATGCGATTTATTTAAAACCCGCGGTTCTCTTCGCTGATTATACTATCTGTAATAGGACTAAAATCATGACATTCGGAGACAACAATTTTATCTGACGACAACGGTGGCGGTCGGCGAGAGAAGTAGGTACACGCGCGATTTCACAATATTTTACTATAGTAAGAACAATATTATAAATTTATAAAGGTAATAATGGTATTTCATAATAATATGAAACGACCGTGGTCGTATTTTATCCTCAAAAAATTGTAGATAGTCCAGAAAATAATATTTGCACTCGTCGCAATAATCCTCGTCTAACGAACCTAAGTTAGTCGCGCTAAATGGAAAAAGAAAAAAAAATACGATTTGTGCACATTCTTTGCGAAGTATAATTTAAAATACTTAACAGACAATATTATTTGAAACGACCGTTTCCGGCGCGCAGTTGAAAACGAATCAAATATAATATTACGTATTATGTCATTATATAGGTATGAATAGTTTGTTTACGACGCGGTGTTGTTCATATTTTTTTATGATGTTATTATTTATACGAACAAGACATCTGAAAACTCCGTGCACGTTGAACTAGTTGTATTTGTAACCTAAAAAGTAAAAACGTCATCACTTTTCAGTTATCGCACGGGATTCAGATAATAATATAATATTATACCTACCTTATATTATACAATGTGATTCGCAAAGCAAGCTCACCTACTTTATTAATGACACGCTAATATTCATTCAAATTCTAATTTTTGGAATTTTTAGTTATACTAGTTGGACAGTTGTAGACAGAATATTATTTTCTGATATTTAGTTTTTTTGAAAATGTTGATGCGTATAAATCAAAATGTGTACGAGTGTTTTCTGAATTACATATTAAACTGTATGTTTTAACCATATAGGTATTAATTATTAAGGATAACAATCCTTAAAATAGTAGCACTTACATTAATTATAAAATAGATATATAATATTCAGGATCAGAGATTCAGAGTGTAGTACCTACTTACTATTACAATTTATAACTTTGACAATTTTTTCAAGGATAAAATGATTATATTTATAACTTACTTCAATTTTCAAAACATCATAGCCCCCCACCCATGTATCTTTTTACCTATTATAGGTGTATAGTATCTATATTTAAATTGTAAAGTTTAATTATTCAGAAACTATTCGTTTGAATTCCGATTTATAATATATTTTATATAATATATTTACCATCCACGACGTAAAACAATAATCTGACTAACCATATTTTTACTGTAAACTGTTTAGCAGGTTATTTTATCAGATACTCATTTGAGAAAAAAAATTTATATCGACAAAGGTCTGGCTAAACGTACGTCCTAAAATGGAATAAAATATCTAAGTTTATTTCAAAATATCGTATGTTAAAGTATAGATACTCAAGACTTCCAGACTTCTAGTTAAGTACAATAATTTCCATAAAATATTCGTGATACACTCTGTATATGTTATGTTATTTGGTATGAGGTATCCGTTATTATCAGCAAAACGTCCTCAACATTACTGACCTATTTTACATACGTCCTACGGGCCTTGAATAAGACTCACATCTCACAAAATAAATAACTCACAAGGATATAATATTTTCTAAATTACGTTAGTATTATTAAGGAATAAATATGATTTTAATATACACATAGACTAACGAATTACAACAAGACGATGTCTCTAATTTTGATGGACTTCATATAAACTATAATATTGGTATACTTTATGAATATATAATACAAAGTAGCATAGTAGCAAGATAATAACTATAAACAACAAAATACTAAATAGGATTAATAATCTTCTGTTATTTAAATACTCACATCTATAAGGCACTCAGCATGTCACAGAACAGCATAATACACAAACCAATTATTAATAGTCCTAACCTACTGAATACCATGATTTAAATACCAGTGGCAATCAAACATTATGTGATATCGCAGGACATTTTTTTCAGGGTCTGATTTCCCCGCAGCTTTTATAGACGCAGCAGAAAATACCGAACTTTTAGAGGGCTGGGTCAATTCGGCATTAAAAGTTACATTTTATTTCTAGAACATTTTCTCAAATACAACAAAAATAAACGATTAGTTCTATTATAATCACAAAATTTTTTTTTCATATTAATTGATTTGACTGAAAATGCTGGTTAACCCCTTTCATAAATAAACGATTTGCATTACCTATATAATATTATATTACGGTTATGTAATATTAATATGTTGGTCCACCCAAAAATGTTAGGCTGTCAAATTTCCAAACGGACGTTTATAGAGGGTGCGTGTCGATTATAGGTAATAATATTATATTATATAGGTACGAAAGGTGTATAAGGACACGGCGAAAACCTGAAAACCGCTATACAAATCGAAGATCGCCGCTCCCACCTCCCTCGGCAGACGTCTCCTCCTCCTCCTCGTCATCGAGCACCAGTGTCAAGGCTCGGCTCTCGCTCTGTCTCTCTCTTGCCGGTTACCGTCTTTCACCGCACTTACTATACCGCGGTTTACGTCGCACCGGCTTTATAGACGCGGCGGCCGTATTTTAGTATTATTTTTATATAACAATAATATATAACACTTTATAGAATTTGTACAGACATTATTACCATCGTCCATCCGGTTCAGTGGCCGTTTCTCCTCCCGAGCGCTCGAGTGTTCGTCAATCGGTTTATACCTGCACTATCGTGGTAGCGGTCGTCCGCAGAGCACGCGTTTACCTCTATCCCGTGCTGACCGAATTACATTTTCAAACACATATAGCCATTAGCCGCGCGATATCATAAAATATCATGCTATTGCCATACACATTATTTTCCGCCATGGGCATCGCGAGCGGTTAGCGCATTTCGTTTTCTTAATATTACATTATATATCAATATTTATTCGCTATTTACCCAGCAACTAAAATCTCTGACGCATATTTTTCCGAATACCTTGTCGTGACGTTTTTAAATAAATTGTTTTAATACCTGGTGCGCACACGAAAATACAAAAAAAAAAAACTCACCCGAGGACGGAGAGTCTTCTCCGACGCAAGATGGATATCCAATTCGAAGACTTGACGTACGAGGTGAAGCCACCGTTTTGGCAAACCAAAGGTCAGTACGATATTGTTATTAGTTTTTTTTTTCTATTGTTATTTTTCTGAACATGCCAGTCTGTATATTTTGTCTTCTATAAGTTATTTTATAATATGATAGGCAGTGAAAAGACTCAAAAACACGTTCAGTTCGCTTTAATAACGTTTTAACACTCACAAAAATATGGTAATGTGGGTATAAAACGATATGCGTTTGAAAATGATACCGTTTTAAATATAACCTGATTTGATTATACTATGCTTAAAAGATATAAAAATTATAACTGTTGGCAATATATTCATTATACATACGGACCCAAGTGTCACGTAAACCTAACCAATTTATACATATTATTATAGTGTTGCAATTTGCTACAACGTCTAGTACTTATGGGTTAGGTTAGGTTAGGTAGAAACCCCAAACGAAATCTGGTATGATTAGCTGCAGTTTATTAAAATTTTTATCATAAAAGTACAATTCATAAGTAATGGCGTAGCTTATTCTATTTCGTCATATCGGTTTATGAAATGAACGATAACTTGTTGTTAAAAGAATGCCTGTTGTTATCTCATATTTTAAATAGGAATGCTCATTGAATAGTTGCTGTTCATAATATATAGCTACCAGCTGCTTATAATTAAAAAATATTTTTATTTTTTATATTAGTACATATCTATATAATATAGTCGGTAGGTTGTAACTTGTAAATAGGTACATAATATAGTACGTTGCATAAATAACCTACCACAAGACGTGCTTTGTTCTGCGTAAATTAACTCAACAATGAAATGTGTATTTTTTTAATTTAGAAAAAGTAAATAGGCGATTCAGTGTTAGGCTGTAGCCTATAGGTATAAAATTATAAGTAATACAAGGGTTTCATATGCGTACTATTACTACAATAGTTAGATACGCGTAACCATATTAGTGCCTATAATATATATATTATTATTAATTATTACACATTTATACATTATAATGATGTGATAGTGAGGTGATATAGTGGGTCACTGGTCACTGGCTGTCTGGGTCTGTTGGTTTTAACTTAGGAGTGTGTTATTATTTGACATTACATGTGTTTGTTTAATACTATATTAAAAAAATAATTTATACCTCCAGGGCTATAGAGCGATAAATTAAAGAAAACGATGATTGACTATCGTTAAGAATACTCGAAATGTATCAATACAGTACGAATGTTGGTGACTGGTGTATATACCTAGTATATTATACCTAACCTATGTATCTCACCCGAGTAATTTTTAGTTGTATTATATTATTATATTATAGACAACACAATATTTGAAAAAAGTAATTCACCTCACGGCTCGCATGGGTTATGCAGTATTTTTAGTGATTTAGTTATGGGTGTCAGTCATTGGTGATATACAAAACGTGCAGACAGGGCAGTGAGAATTACTCGTGATATAAGGTAACTATTTACATAAGTAGATAATTTCCTGGACGGTAAAAACACTTTTAGCAATATTACATCCTAGAGGATCTGCCCTTAAAACATTCGAGAAATGACTTGAAATTATAAAGTTTATGTGTATACTAAACAAACCAATATGTATAAATATAACATAGAGTACGCAATGTCCACTATATGCTTAAGGATGTAGTATTTATAGGTGTGGATAAATGATAATCGTAATGAACATTTTAAAGTTTGAACTATTTAAATAGTTTCTTTACGCGTGAAAAGAATAATGAAAAAGCAGTTGGCATGGAACCAATTTTTATAATGTGTATAAGCAAAAAACAAAATTATTACAGCAGGTGTGACTAAATGTATCCAAACACAAAATTTGTATTTAATATGAGTCGTGCGAATTCTCTCGTCCACATTCTTGCATTTAAATCACCACAGTGTTATAATACAATTATCTATATAACATTATAGGTAGAAACATTTACTCTATCACGCTATTCACGCTATATCGTCGTATTATTGTTTGTTTATACATAGATATATGATGTAATAATATGATCGTGTGATGTGTAGATACAAAGCTCTTGATATCACGTGACTCGAAGACTGCGAGTATAATCATTATACGATTTAAATGTTAATTTTTGTAAGCAATTCAAAAAATAATTATTTCATAGTAATTAAATAATTATTTTTTACATTCGGCAACTGCTAATACCTACCAATAGAATTATACCTACTACGTATAAATAACCGCAATTTTTCATTAGAATCATTGGATGTTCAGGTGCAAACAGACAAGTTATTAAAGTTAAATTAATACCCACTTTATTATGAGAACATAGTTTTATATACTTTCACTGAACAATTACACTTATTATATTAGCCGAGAACAAAATTTCTTAAATAGCTCTTTTTTCATTGATATTTTATTAAATCATGAAAAAAAAAGTTTTTATATTATTTATAAGTATACTGTATACGTATCATTAGATTTAATATAAATTTTGTAGAATGTATTTAATTTTATTAATTTTGTTAATGATATGTTATTATACGTACTCAACTATAGTAAAAGTATATAATATTATTATAAATCATAAAAAAATGGTTAGAGATAATAACATTTTAATAATTTTATCTAAGCTTATATTATTTTTATGTAGGTATCAACTTTGAAATTATTTTAATTTGGTAGTTTTGATATTTTATACTTTTAATTAAATGTATTGAAATTTCGGTCCATGATTGTCCATGACCCACGTAGGATGTATATTTATTCAAATCTAGCGCTGTTAAAAACCATTACACATTTAGATTTACTGATCACAAAACAAGTAACGACTTTCGTATTAAAAATAAAGTACGTGCTGACTGCCTAGTACATAGTCTTCCTGAGAAAATTCATCTCAACTCTCGCCGTCGCAATGATCGCCTAGGGGACGTTCTCCGTCATCCATTAGGCATATTATTATAGTCATATTATTATGGTTGTACTCATAATACTATACTGTGTTCATCTGTACGTTATACTACAGTTATACGGGGGCTATATGCAAATTTGAATTTTCAGCGTATTTATTCACGAGCAAAAAAAAAAAAACTGTTTTTTCTTCTAAATAATAATGACGAGAATGTGAAAATAACGATCGTGCAGTGCGTAGGTCGACTCTCTTCGTCGTCGGACGATTACGTGCAAGTCGATTTTACAGCCAACGCTCACACGAAGAAATATTATCAGAACATAATAATATTATATTACATTATACGCTATATACGCCTAGTATGCACATATAAATCACGTAACCACGTTTACACAGCAGACGATGAATTTAATTGTAGACTCTATTAGTTGTGTACTCGTGTGTACTATACAGCTACGGTGGTCACGGCCACGATGGTCGTGTCATCCCTATCGAATATAATAGAACCGTGACCATATAGTATAACAGTTTTAATAATAAAATCATTGACGTATTATACATCCATCCATTATTATATACGATTTTTTCCCGTCGTACATAAATGATCTTTTCTAACAAACAGTACATTTTCAACTATCATCCGATTATTTTTCCTATTATTGTTCCATAATCAACACGATAACGATATTATTATATATTTACCTATCTATAATTTTCGCTCGATTTAGTATGTCTGCAGTAGTTGAAAAGTGATAACATTAAATAGATACTAGCTTGGTCGGAGATTTATCAACTATATAAGGAGACCTAGTTTAAACAAAATTATATCTTATATATTTAAATACGCATTAGAAGAACAACGCCTATGCTCCCTCCCTCTAATGTTTCAAATATTTTAATCATATTTATCATAAATTTATCAATATTAAATAAAGTACAATGAACTTTGAAAACTTTAAGAATTTACCAAAACCCAGTTGATACTACTTAATGCATAGTACAACGGTTTTTTACTCATACATTGTGATCTGACGAGTTTTTAAAATAGACTGCGATGTTCTTGTCAGAGCTTTTAAAGTATTTTATAATATTATTTATATTTGCAATAAAACGTTGATTGTTTACTTCGTATTGTAACGAAAAAGCCTAGTACCTATATTCATTGTTTACATCGTGAGCTCGATGAATACACGATGCATAGGTTATAGACCATATTTTAACGTCGTAATCAAATTACAAGGTAGGCGGTTGCACATATACTATTGGACATGCACTGAAATGAAAGTGAGAGTTCTTTCATTTATCCTTGTGCTATAGTCATATGACTAAAGTTCAACGTAAGGCACATTATCTATTTTTATTTTGTTTAAACTAGTTTAACCTGTTGCCGACCGTACAATGATTTCAACGTTCGGAGTTCCTATATTTGTATACCTACACTAAAACAATATATTATAGGCAATACGTATAATATTTTTGTTGAATGGATAAAACTATTCGATTACGTGTTTTTACTCAATATGACAGGGAATATAAATCGTGACGTGTAATACCACATCAATGTACATTATAAAAGTGTGTATAGACATTCGTCATTCACGGATCATCAGCGTATTAACTTACTGTTTTCAAGTACAAGTTTAGAACAACAAAATTAAATTACTAGGTGGTTTTCTAAAAGATAATTAATATTATTTTGTACTACATCACAAGCAGCTATAATAGGTTTCTTCAAAAATATATAATATTGACCTTTTCGCCGTGAGAGTGTGATCCCGTATGTTGTTTGCTGCAAAAAAGTGTAATAATATATTGCCAAACACGCACACGTTGTCGTCTGATTCATCGTCAAACATTTCACCATAATAAATAACTTTTATTTTTTTTAATGTTGTCGAAAATGAACGATTTTATATTATTGTCTCGTTTTACCATTGAATTTTAATGTACATACTATAGAGTAAAATTTACTCTAAACTAACTCGGTAAATAATACTATATGAATTAATTTTCACAAGATTATTAATATCAGTTAACTGTAGGTCAGCATGTCTTGGCAGTTAGCATCGCTACTGCATGTAGACTACCTGTGTGGTTTGATAGTATTTAACTTACATAATATTATTATAGGTACCTATACAATGACAATGAAATTATAATTTAGTTTTTGTGATTAATATTATGGCACTAAATAAATTACCATTTTGTTTGAAAGTTTCAGTAATTCAAGTTCAGTGTCAATGTCACATATATTATTATACATAAATAATAAATATATTAATAGAAAACGTTATAGAAAAGTGTACATATTAATATTTAATGGCCATATAGGTACCTACATCTATAAAAAATGTACTCGTTATTTGTAAACAATTGAATATAAGTATGATGAATATTTAATTACGAGTTAAATTAATTAGATAGGTACCAAGTTGCCAAAATATGACAATAGAATATAAGAGTAACGGATTATTATACATCAATAAGTAATAACTCTTTATTTCATAAACTATATTGGTACTACAACGGAAACACGTTTTCGATTTCATAAATGTGCGTAATGTTTATACATAATAATAATATCAACAAAATATTGCACCCAAGAGTTGCTAGAATAATATAATATAGTTTATTACTTACAATAAGCTACATTTTAGAATACAATTTTTAAATTTTTATTTTATAATATTCACTACATTTATGACTTATCTGACTGATTAATTTGTAATATTCGTCGCCAAGCAATGTATATTATGGTATCCTTTTACATGGCAAACAGTTTAACAATCTGAAAACTAAAAACATTTGTAACTGTATATAGGCATGTAGCCCGGACAATAAAATTGCAATATAAAAATTAAAGATCGTAAAAACAAACCCGCCCCACCGGTACAACATTCGGATAATGGCGAAAGCAATTTGGCTTTGCTATAGAATTGCAATTTTGACTTATAGCCTATGCCCTATAGGATCAATCATAATATTATATTTAAAAATATATCCCCATACAAACAAATGTTTAATACACAAGCAGTGTGTAAACAATTTTGATACAGCTTTATTTTATTTTTTTATTGTTCTGAATTTAATATCGGCGACATTGGCCATAAGTTACAATTTTTTTTTCAATAAATTATGTTAGGTTTTATTTTGTATTAATCAATATATTTTTCTATTTATTATTTTTGAATTTCATTTATTCGATGTCTACCTATGGGTTATTCATAAAATATTATAGCAACTGAACTGCACATATGTGTATAAAATATTATAGAAAGTTTATTAAAAATTTAAAATACATATTATATACCGATAGGTATACGACTCGTATTTATAAAGAACGCTAAAATGTTATTGAATTCTGGTTGTATAAGTCTAACATCTTATAGATTTTATTCGTTGTAACAAGAAAAATATATAAGTTTGATTTCGCGTTTAAAATACGAATATAAACAGAAATACATATAATATCTGTATATATACAATGTACCTACTTAATACTTATTTATATAAAATATACAGAAATATATATAATTAATTAAATTTTTTAATTTAATTTCATGTTTTATCACCATCAGTTTAGTTAGTGCAACTTTTCTAATTTGTAACGTAATTAACTTATATTATCGTGATTTACATATTGATTAGTTCACGTGAAACATTGTAAAGCTTTGGACTTTTGAGTTTTGGTTTACCTATACGTCTTAATCTTACCTTTAGACGTACAGTATGTAGCTAGGTTATATCTATACCCAAGTTCATTCAACTTTAAAGTTTTAAATACCAATACAAAGCATTAAGCTATTAGAGGAACGATGGGGTATCATCCCTCCTCATCGCTAGGAACTTGGTTGATTTCTTTTAATATGTAAAAATTTGAAATAATAATAATTGGTAGAAATTATTAACAGTAAATATTATAAACGTTTTAAAATATAAATAAATAATACGTAATATAATAAAATGTATGATTTTTAGTATTTTTATAGTGTATAATTACTTCTAGAATGGAATAATTTATTGTATTGAGGTAATATTAAAATTATCGCAGCAAGAAGTCGCAACAAATATTTTTATGATCATAATACTGCGATAACGTGTGTTAAACCAATCCTTACGTATTTTAAAAATTATTATTCATTTCGACAGACATATCCGAAGATGGCAAATATTATATTATTCGGTTTCCGGGAGGGGAGAATCCGTCGATTTCAATCGGAAACCTCTGTTTGCTTTCACTTTTTACGTCAGATCAGTTTCACATGTACAAGTTCGTAATTTCAAGTATCTTTACGCATAGACTATAGACCAGTGGTCTCAAACACACTGCCCGCGGGCCATATGTGGCCCGCACTAATTTGTAATATTTACAAATATATAAAAATGTATAAATATTTATAAAAAAAAATCACATTATGTGATTTGTAACCATTGGTGATAAGTGTAGGTATAGTGTAGGTACTTAGTTTGTGTACAGTTTGCGTAACTCACACATCGTTATATCTATATAAGTTATAAATTGTAGAGACAAGTAAAAAAGTCTACAACAATGTTTTGCCCGCAAACCTTTGATGTATAAATATCTATGGCCCGCTGGTAATTTGAATTTAAGACCACTGCTATAGACTATACTTCAAACTACTTCACCTACTTATTTTTGTTTTTTGCACTAATTGTAGTAAGTAATATATATTAAAGTATAGTGTGATACTATCATTTATGGATCAAACACCATTTCAGTTTGGCTGCTTCAAATAGGCTAGGTATTTGATGTTCAACAAATAATAATACTTTTAAAATTCCTTATTTTTAAAAAAATGTTGTAACTAGAAAATTGTTTAGGATAGTCCTTATGAAAATAGGAAATAGTAGTTGGTAATATCTTATTGATAGTTTTTTTTTTTTTTTGAAATAAACTCTTTTTAAATGTAATTAAAGTATACTACGACATTGAGTGTACATTTTAATGGATAACTCAATCTGGTCAGTAAACAATTTGTAACATCGAATATTATGCCATAATATATAATAGATAGATATCTATTGAATTTAGAAAATTAACTTGTTATTATAACTAAGTCAAAAGTACCAATAGGTATAAATGGTATAATAGCCAATAGACATAGTGTTAAAAACATTATTATATTAATAAATACTATAATATTATTTAGAATTAAAATATGTTAAATATCAAATAATTTGAACAAGAACCATATTTGGCAAGAAACAGGGATACTTGGTAATTTAACTATTTCAGTAGCCTGGAACAAAATTTAAATCTTGCATAAATCTTCATACCTTATCTATTATTTTCTTGCATGCAGTATAGTCAATCATTATTCATAAGTAATAATGAATAATGAATAAATAAAAAAATTCGTTAACTAAATTACCTAATACTTTCGAAGTTTTTTTTTAACGTTAAAATTATTCTATTATATGGTATTACACACAACATTTTAGGAACCCAACGTGTCGTTTAAAAGAATTGTTAAACATTTTGTAGTCAATTTTGCTTGTGGAGTAAAAATATTGGATCGCGTCAAATTTGGCATGTTTGAAAAATTGATTAAAATGGCATACTTGAATATGATAGATTTTTCTTAAAAATAATTGAATAAACCGCATAATAATAGTTATTCTGTTGTAATTTTGTTTGTAGTACCGTCAAGAACGATATTGAAGTCTGTAAATGGCCGATTTTCAGCTGGTGAACTATCATGCATTATGGGACCATCGGGTGCAGGAAAGAGCAGTTTACTTAATGCACTATCCGGTTACAAGTAAGCATTGTTTTCGAATTGTATTTTTTTTAGGTTGGTTTAGGATGCTTATTTTAAATCATGTTTGTATTATGATATAGGAAATTACTAATATAGGTTTAATTATATTGTCTGAATACTTAATGATCTTTGAATACATATTATGTGCTATTTGTTGTTCATATTCATTAATCACTATTTATTAATAACTTATGAGATTAATAAGAATGTTCTTATACTTATCTGAATAAAAAATAACTTAAACTTAAAATATACTTGTAAAAATTGGTAACTGTATAAACTCGAGCTATTATTATTCACTTAATCTTAAGCTGCACAGAGCCTTTGAGCTCCAAATAAATATATTCTATACACCAGCATTTCTAATATAGTGATAATATGTCTGAACTCTAAAGTTAAAAAGTTCTGAAATTTCAAAATAATTTTAAAGTAAAAAAGTTTTCCTTTGATGTCAAAGTACGTCACAAAAAAACGTCACTTTTAATCAATATGCATTAAATATTTAGGTCTAACAATGTTTAATTTAATGCCAACTAATATAATACATTACTATAAAAAGTTCAACAATAAGAATGGTAGAGAGTTGTAAAAACATGTTAATTATTTAGTCCATTTTTACAAAGTTACAATCTTCTTTTTTTAATTATAAATATAATATGTATGATTAATAAAATTGTGTATGTATTTGTTTTTTTATTTATGTGGGTATACATACAAATTTATTGTTGAGACAATTTTTTTAACTTTATTTTAATTAAATAACAATAAAATGTGTATACAATAATGATGGAAAGCATTCACAGTTGCGGTTTTTATAATTTATATTATTCATAGGTCTTTAACTTTAAAATTATTTGTTTATTATAATTAACGAGTAATATTATTTAATACGGACTTCAGCTATTATTTTGAAAAATAAACATTTAAACTATATTTAACGTGGGTAAAGAATGGATTATAAATTACGTTTTTTCTTTTATCGACATTATAACATTATACCATTACACAAATAATCAAATACTTATATTGATGTCATTAAAAAATGGACATTTTATGTAACTCTTCTCCATTTTGTAACAGTTATGGTAGGTGTACAACTAATATCTATTTTTTTTGCTATGGATAATCACTAGTTAAAAAAATGGAAATATAATATGATGATATGGCACGAACATTTAAACTATTCGGATCACTAAGTATGTATAAATATTCCAAAGAAATTATAAAATAATAAGGTTATACTATCTTTGGAGTATAGAGTTTTTATTTTTAATTTTCGATAGCTCTTACTAATCAGATTTATTATTTATTTCCTAATAAAAAGATTTATTTGAGTTTTTACAATAGTTTTTATTTATTGAAAATTATAATAAAATATAGTAAAGTCGTATAGATGTATTTTATTGACCACTTAGTTGTTATAACGATTACCAAAATAAACCAAAACAATATTTTCTTATGCTGACTAATTATGCGGTAACGTTTCAGTTATAAAGGTGTAAGCGGGACTTTAAAGTTGAATAGTCAAGTCAGAGACGAGAAGTTGTTTCGTAAGTTATCATGTTACATAATGCAGGAGGACAAGATTCAGCCCATGTTGACTTTAAATGAAGTGATGATGTTCGCAGCGGAACTTAAACTATCCAATGGTACACTGACCAAAGAAAAACAAATGATCGTGAGTACAAAAGAATAATCTAATGCATATTGTTAAATAAACAATACAAATTGCCTATAGGCGTAGGTGAAACTATTGTTACTAATTTTTTTTTTACGTGGTTGGGAATATAACTGTGTAGTGTGTATGCCCCACATAGACCTAACTTTAACAGCTAACTATTATGTATTATCACATGGCCATAGGTGAAACTACACTATTTTATTAGGACAGACCGAATGATAAAATATGAACAGATGAATATAATATATAAGGTATGGAAAAATGTCTAATTACAAAAAAAGTTTTAAATTTTAAATGTTATTAAGTCAGTATGTTATAATCCAGTCAGGCACATAGTTTCGTCTATGCACATGACAAAACATAAATAATACAATTTTATACATTTTTTTTAGTATTAATTTTTTAAGTCCAATTTATTAGATAAAAAATATATAATTACTTAATAAACGATAAATATTTCTCGGTATGAAAAATAGCTTTGAAGCATATTCGTAGTTAACCTATTTTTATATTAACTTTAAAAAATCTTATAAGAACAAAATGCATTATTTCAACCGAATTATCGATTGATGTTGCAATGTATATTATATTATATTATATACATATTACATATATCCTCGGTATGAACCTGGTACTGGTGAGTTATAAAATAGAAACTTACATATTATTTCCCTTTTCCATTTAAACAAAATAAACCATCGTCGTTTCAATTAATACTGCTTTTTTATTTTTCATTAATTCTATTAATGGTCTTACTACTCTTACTAATTATTATTTTTTTATTTTTTGGCCGCTTGGTGTGTAATATATATGGCAGGTAAATCGCCGTTGGTTTTGTGACGCCTAAGTATATTAAAAAACTACTTAGTATAAAAATCGAGTGAACTACATTTTAGTAGAATAAACATCAATTTTTTACGGAATGTTATATTGCTGTTTCGGTGATGTACATAATATTATCTATAATGTATTATTTATGTATATTATAACGATAGTATTAAATAGGTGACAGAAATTCAAAATGTCTTGGGACTGTCCGAGAGCAAAAACACAAGGACCGAATTCTTGTCGGGAGGCCAGAAAAAGCGGTTATCCATTGCTCTGGAGCTCATCAACAACCCGCCCATAATATTTCTCGACGAACCTACTAGGTATGTATTGATAATTTTCGATTACAAAATATTTAGTGCCTAATGTGTAGTGTGGTCAGGACGGTTTTTTCTTTTAAAATTATTAACAATTGTGAGTTTGTTGGATTTATTATCCGTATAGAGCCTGTAGGCTGTAGTAATTATAACATATATTTAAAATGAACGTCTTCAATATATTATTATAGTTGCTAGTTGCTACATAATCGAGTAATTTTATGTTATTAATTATTATCGCCCCGTGAGAAAATATAAAACTAATTATATTTACACTTACGTATGACCTCAACAATGCACTTTAATTTTAATTATTATATAATATGTAGCTAGTGTTAAATTAGCTGATTACATTATATTTTTAGTGATATACTTATAAATATATATTTAATATATAATTGGTATTTTGTTACTGTTTAATAAGAAACCATTAACCAAAATGAATTGCTCTGTACCTAAGTACATTTGTCATCCACTATATTATATAATATAAAGAGGTAGGTACCTATACGGCTATACCTTCGTGTTATATTTGCTGAGAATATAGTTAATATTATAGGTTATTACTTATTTCGGTTTATATAATTTCAGAACACTATAATTTTTATTCATCGAATCTCTGAAAATATTATCACCGCATTGGCCATAGTAATAACGTAATTATAAAAACCGGAAGTATTTAGTTAAAAATAACATACCTGTAGGCTATAAGGTATATATCTACCCATGTTTAATATGGCGTAATTGGTGTTTGCTTAACAGAAACAAAATATTTTTTTCTAACTACATACAGTTTTTTTTTAGGTACCTAGGTATAAGCCTACATAGAATGCCATTCTACACCAAAAACTATCTCAAAGAACTAATTTGGTTTTTGCTTGGAAACACATCGCAATATTGAATATTGTAATGAATTTTAATGGTTCGATGTAGACACATACAATAATTATACTGTATAGGCATCACCTATGTAGCATCATGTTGCATCACCTGCTAGCTAGTATGTATCATTATTATTTATTATTTATTAATGATAATATCTCAATTGTATGTACCTATTATAATTATTATTCAAGATGTTTCAATACATTGATATAGGTGTGCCATAATGTAAATTCCACTTTTAATTATTGGTTCCATATTCATTACGAATTTCGTTTAAATTTCTTCATTTGACTTCGCGTGGTAAAGTCGATTAGTGTTAAAATACAAAATATTTTACTCTCTGTTTAGTTCTCTAGTGAGTCGATATTTTTATTGGATACGGTATATGTTATGTATTTTACTTTAGGATATAGGATATTAGGCAATATACTGTTTGCAATAATAAGTTATCAGTGCATGTAATAATATTATTACGAAGGTCCGCCTAAAACGGTATAGGTACATATTATTGTGATTGACCGTAACAAAATGTTGTTGCGTACTTGCGTATTATCTTTCCGTGGTCAATGGCCATAGATGAACGAAATATTTTTAAAATTGTATCAAGTAGGTATAGAAATTGATAAATTGGAGTATATTGACCAAATGCAAGGTGTAAATTGCAAGTGTCTACGGTTATTGGTTTTTGATTTACAACATAGTAAGAAAATCGCTACATGAAAAATCGAGTGAATATCCCATGCTGTAAAATATTTTTTAAATTGTATTCATTTTTTATATCCATGCGTTATATGTATAGTAAAAAGGGGAGGGAGGGATGAACAACCAATGTCAGTGGCTTAGTTGGTATTGTCCCTATAAGGAGTTTTTAATCAAACCTATAAACTGACACAGATGGGCTAGATGCGAATCTAGAAAATGGTCCATGCTCTTCGCCCTCCTGTGTTTTAAAGATATTATGTAATTCATATTATAGATTGGAATTTATAAAGAGAGAAATTATTATTTTTCTAGTTGGGTGGGGGATACATGTCAAAAAAAATATTGACTTCCCATCAATACTGCTTTAACATAACTGGCCTGATTAAACAATTTGAATGGTCTGCAGCTTGGATTTTGTGATCTTGTTTAAAAACTTAAATAACACGCTGCACCTGGCCCACATTGCATGTCACCTCTTAAAATCCGAGTGACACAAAACTTGACGTGGAATTATCGTTTTTTTTTTTGCATAAATATAGTGGCCTGGACAACGTTTCCAGCACTTACTGCCTGCAACTGTTGCGTGGGCTTGCGCACCAGGGCCGCACCATCGTGTGCACCATCCACCAGCCAAGTGCCAGCATGTTCCAGCTGTTTGACCACGTGTACGTGCTGTCGCAGGGGTACTGCGTGTACCAGGGCTCCACCGACCAGCTGGTGCCGTTCCTGTCTTCTGTCGGGCTACATTGCCCGCTGACGTACAATCCGGCCGACTACATAATCGAAGCGACCGACGGCGAAGAACAGGACAACATCGAAAAGTTGGCCGCGGCCACGATCAACGGCAAGCAGTCTCTGTACAAGAAGAGGGATATCAACAACTGCTACTTGACCGAGGAAACGACCAAATGTGAGTAACGTGTATATTATAACATAGGCGTAAACTGTAGGTCAATTTCACCCCCCAAGTGCCCCTGTAATGGCAGAGCAGTTTGTTTAAATCCTGATTTTTTAGATACTAATCAGCTGTAAGAAGATCCCAGCTTAATGATAATATGTATTTATGTGTTTAATTTTTACTAGATAAATGAGACACTCACACGAAACTCATTTAGTCATCTGAATGATGTATTAAGATTTCTTAATAACGGTCAGTGAATACGGTGTGCTGTCCTAATGTTCGTGTACCGTGTACGCGGTACTAGCCCTCTTGTCAAATTGGTACACGGTTTTTTAAGAGATCACATCCATATCTGACATAAAAACAAATAATTTCATTAAGAAAAGTTTTTTAATATAACTTATGATAATTACAACTTTAACCTCCTAGTCGTATACTCACAAAATATGACTTCAGTGCCAATCATTTTTGCGTTGTTTATAATGCGATTTTTATTGTTCTTTGCCCGTCGTATACAGCTGGTGAATTGCTCTTGCCGGAACTTAACGGCAATGTAATTACTACCAAATTGCTCCCTTTGCCACCGATTAAGTACAAAGCGGACGATGAAGTGGACATCGACGAGGACGACGACGAAGATGACGTGGTGAAACCCGGCAACACGTGGTGTGTGGACTTTCCAACTTCCGGTTGGTCACAGTTTTGCACGCTTTGGAAGCGCATGATCTTGCAACTGTATAGGAACAAGGTAGACACATTATTTGTACAATAGGTTACTAACTATAGTAATTAGGATGATTTTTGTTTCCCATGAATATTATGACGTCTCGTTACGCCCTCGTCGATGTGATATCATAATACATATTACATATTTACACATGCGTATGATTACGCATGAAACGTGCAATTAAATATTATTATTCTAATTACATTTTTCGTCGTTTTTGTGTTTCACCTCGACAACCACAGATCGGTTTAAACATACAGTTTTACCATCATCTGATCTGTGGCCTGGCAGTAGGCATTGTGTTTTACGGAAAGGCCAACGACGGAGAACAGTTCTTTAACCACATGAAATTTTGCATGGGCAATATTCTTTTCCACACGTTCACGCAGTCGATGGTTCAAGTGCTAGCATGTACGTACATATATCATATACTGAATACTTATTACCTTATGTTAATTAATTTGCATTAATATAACAGTAGTTGTATCGTGCAAAATTGATCTTCGCCGTATACTGTTAATTGTTATCTACACCTGTACATATTATATTATTGGTGCAATAGTGCTAATACGGACATATAGGATTTACTCCGCGGTCTTAGTCCCCCAAAATCTTAACGAGCCCACTCAAACAATACACGTGCGATGTACAGTTTATTTACCTATAGGTATTAGGTATTAATAGGTACTTAATAATTTACTGAAGTTCTCCTTCAGTGTTAAACTATTCTAAAAAAATAACTAAGGGATTGAAGGCTTCCAGGTAGTTTTTACTATTTGCGACACTGTGGCGCTGTATTATGACTTGTGAGTCTAATAACATAATTAAATACTGCAAATAAATAAAATATAAAAACAATTACAAAAATAAGACAGAATATAAATGAGTTTCATTATTGTATTTTATTTGAGCCTTGTGACTATATTATGGTACCTAATAATTAGTTATTTAGTTCCATAGTCTTGAGCGAAAATATTTGTACCATAGTTTTCATGAAAACTAAAATGGTCATTGCTTATATCATATTATAATAATTTAAATTAAAAATTGTTCTGCGGAACCTACGTTATTTTGGAAAACCGAGTGGTTGGATGGCATCCCTCCATTAATATATATAAGTGGATAGATGTTACATAATGAATTTAAATGTTTGCTATTATTATTGTTTAATAACTTTGTAGTTCCGTCCGAAGTGAAACTGCTAAAACAAGAATACTTCAACAGATGGTATAGCTTGAGGCCGTATTTCTTGGCTCTACAACTGTCAAGAGTGCCGTCCATTGTGAGTATAATATTATAATAACAATATCGTAAATTAATAAAGAAAAAAATGTTTTCATAACACTCATAGGTAATGACTATAGGTATACGTGTGATAAGTAAATCTCATACTTTCGCGGGCTCGCTCAACTTTTTTTTTTTTTTTTATTAGATTAAGTAGAGTATTTACAATCTATAATATATACACAATACAATAGGTAAATTGTATGGCTATAATAATACATAATATCATGATATAGCGTGAGGAGGGAGGCCCACCAGTGTGGATTATACCCTCTAACTTGGAGAGAAGTTTTTTTTTTTGACCAGTACAGGTCGGGATTCAGGAAATATCGTCATCAGTGTCTTTTTAATCGACGTGGGGGTTATTTGGCATGAATTCATTGGCTAAGTTAGAAACCAATGGATCTGTGTGGTTAACTGTTTTGGTGTAGAATTTTTTTATAGTAATTTTTAGCTGTTTTTGAGACTGTTTCGATTTTAAGATCTTTATGTAGTGAGAGGTTTGAGACGTACCATGGCGCAGATGTTATTTGGCGAAGGAAATTGACTGGAAGGCTATAAATAGTCCGTGTTTGCGAAGGCTTGGGTTCAAATTTTAAATCACTTAAATAGTTAATTTGTGCGCTGTTTAGACGGTCCTGTACGTTTTATATATCGATGACATATTCATGTGTGTTAAGTAATTAATGATTATAATATTACTTTGCATTCTGTAATAACAATATGATTTTTTTTTGTTTAGATATTTTTTAGCAGTATTTATACGACTTTGGTATATTTCATGTCCGGGCTACCGTGCGAACTCTTGCGGTTTTTGATGTTCAATATCATTTGTCTACTGGTTTGTTTCGTCTCCGAGGGCATGGGACTGCTTGTGGGTGCTGTGTTCAACGTGACGGTATGTATTGTTATGAAAGAAAAAAATAATATCTGTTCATTATAAACCGAAAACAAATAATTCAACAATTCTTTCTATAGAAAGTAGGTACCTAAAGCAATAATCATCCGAAAATACTAACAAAGATTATACGGTCTGCAGTTTGTCACGCTGAATTACACAGATACATTACATATATTAGCACAGTGATATGTAGGCACCTATTATTATTGTACCTATATCATTATATGTAATGTAGATGTTATACAATAATTCGTAAATACTTATAGTGGTTAAATATAGTATATATTATATAAGTACATCTACCTACCTCATATGAAAAATAATGATTACTGAATTATATAAGGGACACTCATATATTGGCCGTATATTGGAACACTCCACTCTACAACTTATACATTATAACAGATTCAAAAAGTACAAACTTTAAAAATGATTATGATATAAATAGTTAATCGATTTTGAAAATTTTTGTTTTGTTATGATTTGAAAGTAATCAAAAATAAAAGGCTAGAACTCGAAGCCATCTTATATGTAATTATTATGTTCATAATCTTATTAAACTATAATTAAATGGAATCATTTCTGTAGGTGCTTACTGACTTTCGTACTTTATAGTTTTCATGACGTAGACAATAGAAGATAAGAAAAAATAAAATATTTTTATAATGAAAACTACTTATATTAGAAGATTTTTTTTTCACAAGATACCTTATAATAATAGATGGGATATTATGAAAACTACATGTATAAATATTAATAATAATAGTAATATAATTTTATAAAAACTTAATCGTTACAGAACGGCAGCGCTGTTGGCCCAATGATGATAGCACCGTTTTTGGGATTGGCCATTTACGGGTTTGACTTCGCGCACCAAGTGCCATGGATCATGGAGTTCGTAATGCAAGCCAGTTTCTTGCGGTGTGGAGTCATCGGGCTGGTCATCACCGTGTTCGGGTTGAACAGGGAACCGCTACACTGCGACACGGGCTACTGCCACTTTAAAGACCCAAACATCATAATTTACTACCTGAACGTGGACAGGAAGCATCCATACTTTGAGATCATCAAGTTGGTCGTCATGCTCTTGCTGTTCAGGTTTCTCACTTATTTCGCTCTCCGGAGGAGGCTCACTAGCTAAGACGGCAGCCGTGGCTACTACTTTTTAGTCCGAAAAGAACTTTATTCTTGTTTTTTTTTTTTTTTTTAATGTTTTTATTTCTTATCCCTATACATAATATATAGTTATTTAACTTTGATCTACTTTCATTCGTAGTGTTTTATGTTTGTAAAACTATATATACCTATATACAACGATAATATTATTATTAAATATTAGGCATAATAAAGTTATAAGAGTTTTCTAATTAATCACACCAAGTACCTACTCGAAGACCAAGACTTTCACAATTATAACGCGAAGAATACGTATTTTGTTACTAATTTATAAGTATATATTTTTATTGTCATAACTTTTGTATTAGACAGTTTTACGTAGTCTATACGCGAATATGGAAGTGTTGTAAAATGTAAATATGATGGTAAATTAATTTTTATAAAATATCTATATGAATAAGACTTACTAAGTATTTATCCTCTAAATAAATTGTGCCAAAAAAAAAAAATACCTATTGAATACAAGGAAAGATGCTTGATTTATTATTGGGACCATTTATTTTAATTATTCTATTCCATAATCCAAAATCATAACATGATAAATGAGCGAAACGTTTACATTAGAGCAGAAGGCTGTATAGTGCATGCAGCTATACAAAAAAGTACTAATTATTAAGTTACTAAGTAAGAACATTTTATATATTCTGACTATGTTGGATTGTGGTTATATTATAATCATATACATAAATACAAAATATTTATCACATGCAGGATAACATTTTTTAAATGTAAAAATTAAGGAGCCACTATCTCGAAAAGTATTAACGTTTCTGAGAATATTTTCATAGGTAAATTATTTGAAATACCTAATTATATGTTATATAAAACGAACTTTTTTTGGTTAAACTATTCTCAATACTATTAATAAATATAATGATATAAAAATAATATTAATTCAACTTACCGGCTGTTATATTAATAATAACAATATAAATATAATAGGTATAAAATATCTTAGGCAGACAAACCATCCTTGCTCAGATCGTTTTTCGTATACAATGATATTATATAATTGAATTCAAGCTTAACACTAACCATTGAAGTGACCCACTTGTAACCTACGGTACATCAGAGAAACACCCACTTTTTTAATTTGTAAGTAAAAAATCAAAAAAAATCAAGTTATAAATTTTACATTTTCATTATCTATTGAATTTATGATAGCTCACTACGGATATTAGTAATAAATTTATACCTGGTAATCTTATTAGTGTTATTTCGAAATAACATCGTAGCGTTAGTAATTAAATAAAGCATTACCACTCCCGAGTGATTCGAAGTAGAAAATAATTAACCAAGAAATTGTCAATAATGTGAATTGTATTATGTAATTTAAGTTATTTATTTAACTATAATTTGTTAAAACTATGATTTGACTGATTGTGACTTAACTATGTTACACAATAATATACCTACAGTAACAGATTATAAAACTAGCATTAAGATATTTATTTCATTTACACTTTGTTGCCCCTAAAATATGACAACTCATATGAAAATTGTGATTATTGTGAACGTTGGAGACTGCGGGAAAAAACACTTTTCAAGGAATGAGAAAAAAAATTAATATAGCACCAGGTTGTTAATTTTTAACAAATCTATATAAGAAAATCATTAATATTTAAATTATTATTATTATAAAAATTAAATTTATATATTATATAATATTACAAGTATTTTTACTATAATATTATAGCGCACTGTAGCTAAAGACAATGCTTTTTATTATTATTATACATTAATTTACTTTTTTTAAATGACATTTAAATGTCAGTATATTTTATTTTTATTTTTACTATATTTATAATGCACATCAACTAAATGCATTGATTATTGTAATTATATAATTTACTTTTTAAATGAAATTTAGTATTTGTGAAGTAGACCCGTGAGAGTTTACATGATCCCATCAGGTAATACTGAAGTAAAAAGGGAGAGATTACACGTTACCGTCAGTTAGTAATACTGGAGCAGACCCGGAATTCGGAAGAGCTTACCACCGGTACAGTTTACGGGTCATTAAAATAGTACCTACACCAGAGAACTATAAAATCGTTATTTCTCGTTAAAAGGTAAGATCAATTTATGAGAATTCTTGTAATAAATTGTTAGGATTTTTTTTTCAAAAATAATAATTTTATAGTAAGACGGTAATACTAATAGATATACATATACGTCGATCAAAAACTATTTTTTTTTTAGATTCTGAGCGGAGCGATGAATGTATTGGTTTTACAATGATGTGTGTTTTTTTTTTTATTTTAGATTCTGAGCGGAGCGATGAATGTATTGGTTTTACAATGACGTGTGTTTTTTTTTTTATTTTTTTTTTATTTTTGTGTCTGTCATCACGTTTTAGGACAGAAAAAATGCTTCGATTTTCTTCAATAGTACCTTTTCTGATAGGAAAGTGAATCTAGTTAGGTTAGGTAAAAATATTTTGACTTATTTTGAGCTGTTTACAGACATTTTAAATTTCCAATCTTTTTGGTTTTTTTTTTTTTTAAAAATCAATAACATTTTATTTATTCGTTAAAAATTCTTGAAAATGTAATAGAATGCTCCTAATATATTGTTTCAAAGGCACATGAAAAATATTAAAAATCTGTAGTTACAATTTTTTTTTCTAAGCATTTAAAGTTGAAATTTTGACAAAATACGTAAAAATGACGAAAATTTGCAAATTATTTAGAGTTAGAAATTCATAAAAATTTTTCTTTTTAAATCTAAGGTTTTAAATTTTAACACAAGATTTAACGTAAGTTTTTCTACTTTTATCAAAAATAAAATATCTAAAAGCAATTAAAAATAATTTTTTATGAGTGTTTTAAGTTCATAATTTTACAACATAGGATATTCACTCGATTTCTCATGTAGCGTTTTTCTTATTTGGTTGTAATTCAAAAACGAATAATTGTAGATGCATGAAAATTTCACTAAATGTTTATATTCTCATTTTCTATACACCATTCAATTTTGAAAATATGTTGATTTGTTTTGAGCTGTTTACAGACATTTTTAGTTTTCAATTTTTTTAGTTTTTTTTTTTATAATTGTCAATAAAATTTTATTTGGTGGGCCAAAAAGTCTGAAAATTTAATACAAGCTTTCTTATATATTGTTACAACATCAGTTGAAAAATTTTAAAAATACATAGGCACGATTTTTTTTTATAAGCATTTAAAGTTCGAATTTTGACAAAATTTGTCAAAATCTCGAAAATTATAAATCATTGTAATTAAAAAATTATAAAATGTTCAGTTTTTATAACTAAGTGTTGAAAATTTAAAACGAAAATTCTCATAAATAAATCATACTGTAACCAAAAAATCTAAAAAATATATCAACACATTTATTTTTTACAGACATTTTAAGTTCAAATTTGGACGGAATTACATATTAAAATCAACTTTAACGAGTAAAAGTATATATTATAATATTTTCATAGCATCACTGATAATTTTAGGTTAATAATTAAATAATATGAATAATATTAATTCAACTTAGCAGCTACCGTATAATAACAATATCGATATAATTTAAAATATCCTAGACTGACATACCGTCTCCGCTCAGAATCGTTTTTCTTATACAATGATATTATATCATTGAATTCAAATTTAATACCATCCATTATAGTACAGTGATCTACTTGTAGCCTATTGTACAGCGGAGCGATATCCACTTGACCCCTCTTTTTTTTTTTTTTTTTTTATTGAACAAAAAGAAACATCGGCTAGAAGGCCATTAGTTATAGTAGTACATTAATTTTTTTTTTTAATATTTTACATTTTGTATAAAAATTCTTAAATTAGGTTGTACAGTTTGGTTTCCTTTAAGAAATTGACTATGTTAATATTTGATTGGAGGTCTGTTTGTAGAGCTTCACTAAGTTGATATGGAATGGAGTGTTTGTATCTTGAGTCTGCGTATACTTGGAACAATCAATGATTATATGTTTGACAGTGAACTCCACTCCGCATGTTTCGCAAATGGGAGGGTCTTTTCTAGCCATGAGGTAGTTGTGTGTGGCGAAGGTATGCCCAATTCGAAGACGATTTATAATAGTTTCGTCTTTCCTATTTAATCCGGGGTTTCTCCATACTTGCAGGATATTATTTTTTATTGTGTTTAATTTGGTGTTTTGTTTTGTCCAGTGATTTTGCCATTTATGAAATAAGTATCTGAATAAGTTTTTTTAAACTGTATAATAATATGTGCTAAAATTTAGAATATGGGTGTCGGTAGATGAGGCTGCTTTGGATGCTTCTCGATCTGCCAATTCATTGCCATCAATTCCACAGTGTCCAGGTATAAAAAAAAACTATTTACAATGATTGTTAATAGTTAAAAGCTATTAAAATATTCTTTATTTGTATTTATTCGCTAATAATAACTAAGACTTTAATATATTAACAGTAACCTTGTTCCTTTCACAAAATGTGTTTTAACTATTCTTAATTTATATTTATATTTTTATATTTATACTTTTTGCATTTATCCTCTGAATAATCATTCAATGATGAATTTAATAGTTAATACAATAATTGAATTAAAAAATAAGAATAGACTACAGTTTCCAGCTTTTATTACAATATTAATTTATATACCTTGCGCCAGTGACCCTAGACATAATGTAGGTACCTAACAAAACTGATACGGGATTGTTTAATTAAACGGGGTTAAACGTATTATTCTTCTACAGTTCTACGTAACCCGGTTCATAGTTTGTCTGTAGAAATAAATATTTAATTTAAGTCTAAAAGGTAAATTTAAGTCCCAAAATAGTATTAAAACAAACTTAGTACTTACGCGTAAACATTGACTCTTCCAGTGCAACTTAGCAGTGCAGATGTGCAGTATATTCACCGCTCCTGAAGAAACGGCTATCTTCATCCGTCTTCATCTCACTCTGAACTAAAACTTTAAAGTACCTATCGAAATATTTAATGAAAATAACCTGAACGTAACAAAATGTGAAGATTTGTGTTATAAATAAGGTACATAATAATAATAATATATTGTTTAACGTAGTGTCCGTCTATTGTTGGCTTATTTTATTTTTTTTGTTCACTGAAATTATTGGAATCGTTAAACGTCTCCGACGAATGTCGACAATTGGCGATTGCCATGGATGATTTAATATGATTAACCCATATAGAACTTATATACTCAGTACCTACCTATACTGCAGTATACGGTCTGTATACTCTATTGATAAATCATATTATGTTCTTTTACATTTCCAGAAATCTTTGCGATTTGTAATTCTTATAGGATTTTTTTATAGGCATTTTAAGTTCAAATTTTTACAAAATTCATCATAATTTCGACATTTGTATAATATTGTGTACTGTGTAGACAGATGTTTATACAAAATATTCTTTGTTTACCTAAGATATGAAAATGTAACATAAGTTTCCTCATAAGTAGTTATAATAACAGTTAAATTTACAAAATACCAAGTACCTAGTTAAAAATATATAAAATGTTCAACTTCTTTTGCCATATCAAAGATTCTTATAAATAATACATACTGTAACCAAAAAATCTAAAAAACCTATTATACAAATTCAAATTTTTAACCAAATTATTAAAACAAAGAATAACAATTTAAAAGTCTTTGCTCAAAATCGTTTTTCGTTTGTTTGTTTGTATTTTAATAGTTTGTACATTCCTGTTACTAATTATAGTGCTTAGGTGTGTTTATTTTATTTCAATGAATATTATAGGTATATATTAATTAATAATTTTTGATACATTGTATTTAAGAAAATAAAATTTCCATCTTTAAATTAAATTTGTATCTTATGAGCCACAAAAACATTCAAACAAATCAACGTACTAAAATGACACCGGAACATATATGGAACAATATACAGTATGATCACGCTATTAGGTACCACTGAATATCTCAGTCGAGTGACCTTGTATTGAAATGAGGTTTTCAGGAGGTGATAGGGAGTACTTAAATACATATTTTTAGACCAATTGCAAATTTTTAGCTCTCTCGGTACGCACATGCGCAATACAACTTACTTTTTTTTAAATGACAACCCACATATTTTTCTGCAGATTCGGGTAGAGTATTTTTTTTTAAACATTTATTGTAAAAAAAGTTTTTTTCTATTTTCAAAACTGACCAAGTTAGAGTAAGTCAAAATTTGAATTTATGCATAATTCGTGTCTAATGATATTTTCATTTAAATAATAAAATAATTTTGAAATAATTATACATTATTTTTTGTGTATGATATTTCGTCAACTGTATTAACTAAATGTAGAACAAAATAGTTATAATAATAATAATAATAATATTAATATTATAATAAAAAATAAAATGATTAAATAAATTTATCGTATAAATTGTTCGAAGTTTTCGCCATCATGTTCTAAACATGATTCCAGTCGTTTCAAAAATTCAGTCGATGTTGCGCCTTGATTTGGTCCTCACTTAAGATATCATAACATGCTGCCTGTATTTTTTTTTTAAGTCTTGAAGATTAACAGGTGGATCTGCATAAACCACATTATAGGTATTATTGTATTCCCTGCTTTTTCATTTTATTATTGTGCAGCTATCATAATTCTTTTATCACTGAGCCCCATGTATTAGAAGATCAATAATAATGTCTCACAGAAAATCACGTTGCGTAATGAGAAATGAAAAAGTATTTTGGGTTAACACTAGAGTCTGAAAACACTTTGGTATATCTACATGACTACATATTATTATTACACTTCAAAATATAATTTAGCACAGATAATAATATATATATTTCCAGTTCGCTGAAGGGATTTAATCGTGCAGCCGACTTCGTCAAGTGATAAATTAGAATACACGTCATTTATCGTCTAGGCCTATAGGATACGAATTTTATAATTATATTACATAGAGGCATCGATCAGCAGGTTGTCAGTATTTCAAAAATTGGTTTAGAAATATCTATAGGTTTTAAATTAATAAAAAAAAATTACGTAGAGGAACGTGGGAGTCCACATCAAATACTTTTTAAGGAGTAAGAAAAAAATTTAAATGGCACCTGCAGGTTGTTAATGTTTAAAAAATTGGTTTATAAATTATAAATAAAAAAGGATTTTAATTCATTAAAAAAAAAATTTTAGGCGGAACGTTAAACCACGTAACCCACTGCCAAATATTTATTAATGGAACTACTAACTAGAAAAAAAAATTAAGAAAAAAATGGATATAGCACCAGCTAGCCTGGCTGTTAACATATAAAAAAATCTATATAAGAATATCTACATTATTTAAATTGAAGAAAAAAGCCATTTGAATATGAACATGAAAGCCCGCACCTAATAACTTTTTAAGAAGCAAGAAAAAAGGGTAACAATTTCTATGATACTAGCTTGTTAAAGTTTAAAATTTTTTTTAAAAATATTTATAAAAAAATTGAAGAGGAACGTGTGAGTCTGCATCAAATACTTTTTAAGGAGTAAGAAAATTAATTTTAGAAAAAAATTAATATGGCACCAGGTTGTTAATTTTTAACAAATCTATATAAGAAAATCATTATTTAAATTGATAAAAAACATTTTTGAAGGGGAACGTTGCAAATACTTTTTATGGAGTGAGAAAAAAATATAGAAAAAAATTACAAGGCACCTGCAAGTTGTCGATATTTAAAAATTAGTTTGGAAATATCTACAAAATTTATATTCATATAAAAAAATTACGATGAGGAACGTGTGTGTCGATAATCAGAAATATATAAATGTATTATATTATATATTTATATGTAATAGGAAATTTGCCGTACTTTTCCACCATCGGGTAAAATTGATACAATACGAGGATCGTTCTTATAATTTCATTGTAACTAAAAAAATATTTTAAGAAAATACTTATTTCACAGTTTGTTTTGTAATCTTTACCCAACCCAGGCGTTTGAATTATCCTCTGCCAACTTTGGCCTGAATGATAGCGGCATCCTTTCATGGGAACTGATGGCCAAACAATTAACAATGATGAGTGAGTTATTTTTTCAGAGTCAGCCAATATTATTTTTGATAAAAAAAAGACATTATTTTTATAAATTCGGATTTTAGGTACATCGGATATAGCCATAAAGCTGAGTATTGGATTTCATACACTTGGCACATACCTAGTACATAGGTACACGGTATCATTATTCATTATATGTATCAAATCCGTATAAGAGTTCGTATAGTTAAAAAAAAAAACCGGGTTGGTTGGTTTCGCTCTGTACAATAGATTAAAATTAGTTATAGCCATTGTCGTAATCGATGGTATTAGATTTAAATTCAATGATATAATATCATTGTATACTGCAAGTACCAACGGAAAACGATTCTGAGCGGGGACGGTTTGTCAGCTAAGGATATTTTATATTATGTTTACATTATTATTATTAATAAGATAGCCGGTCAGTTGAATTAATATTATTTGTATATAATAACAATATATACTTTACATTTTTCAAGCACCCATGAAAAATATTTTTATACTACAACTCTCAAAACGTAAATATAAAAATAATTAATATGTTTATGAATTTACAACTCAAAATAATTTACTAATTTCTGCGATTTTTACGAATTTTTTCAATATTCCAAGTTAAGACGCTCATAAAAAATTATTGTAGATTAAAGCTCAATTTGTTTTAAATTTCCTATAACAACAACTTGTGAGAAACCTTATGTTACAATTTAAAGTTTTTTCAAGTTGAGAACATTTTTTATCGACTTTAAATTTAAAAAAAAAAACTAATAATCATAGAAAATTTCATATGCCTATAAATAGCTCAACACGAGTCAAAATATTTTGAAAATCATATGGTGTATGCTAATATAAACATTCAGCTAAAATTTTTCCAAGCTGTTTTGGAAACTATAGGTATACTGGGAAATATAAATTTTGAACTTCCCAATGCACCAAATATATTTACTTTCCTACTGGAGAAGATACAGGAGTTCAAAATCGAGTCATTATTTTTACTACTAGTATTGGGTACACAAAACCAAAAAATAAAAACATATATCATTGTAAAATCAACACATAATTCATTGATCTTCTCGGAATCTAAAAGTGTTCTTGATGGTCGGATGACTTAAAGTTTTTAATCGAGGATTCATCTCGACCATAACCCACGCCCTTCTTTCGACCTATATTTAGAGCCTAATATCACGAACTTTTCAATAGGTTATTAAATGTATATAACAATATTCAAAACAAATTTATTTATTTTGTTGATTTATTGGAGAAAACATAGAAAAAACAAGTATTTAACAATAATAAGAACAAATAATTAGAAGCAATAACAAATGATCCGATTTGATTGTTAATGGCCTCAAAATCTTCAACTATTGGTTAATTTTTATTTTTTTCGTACGGTGTTGATCGATTGAAGTATCTATTCGTTCGAGCATCCTCGATGCCCGTTAATGCTTCAATATCTTCACACTTTAATGTTATACGTCAGCCGATTTTGCAACGGAAAAATAATCAATTAATACGCGTGACTCACATAAATTATTTCGTTTTTGTATAATTATATATACACAGATATACAATATATTATTTTATAATGTACAGTATAGTTGTTTATGTTTCAGAGCTTGAAGTATAAATATCGATTTATATAGTTAAAACCCCTCCGTAAAAGTATAGGTTGACAGAAAATTAAAATGGTATAAACGTAAATCAATTGAAAAAAAAATAAAAAAATATGTTTAAAATTTCTAGTAGCAAACTAGAAAAAGATTAAATCGATATTGTGAGCTACAAAAAAAATTTAATTAAAAAATCAATATTTATTTTTAATTGAAATCGGTAAAAACTACAAACTTATGTCGTTAATCAAAATCGATATTAAGAAATAATTTTCATTCAGATGCCAAGACCTGATATTTTATTTTAAAAAAAGCATGTGAATAACAGTAGGATATAGGAATAATCAAAGTAACCTTATATAATAGTGCCGATATACTTATAGTATTCTAATTATTAAAAATCGATTTGAAATGCATTAAAAATGTATTAGAATTAGAGTACAAATATTTTACACTACAACGAAAAACATATTAAAACTACATAGGTAATAATATCATAGAAAATAAATAATTATAATTTCAAAATTATAGTTTATAATTATATATAGGTATGCATTTAAAATAAAAAGTTATTATTGGTCAAAATGTACAATCGATGATTCATATCGAAGTTATACCTATTAAACCTATATAGATTTAGAAATATCGCATACTACATTAGGTAATAAAATGTGTACAACTATATAATAACATCAAATGTGTTGTATAGTTATAGGTATAAGCCGTAAAAAGAGACATAATATTATAGATAGGTAGGTAGTATAATAGCCATTTAGAAAATTTTATTATTTTTAGTAACAGACTATTTATTTATAACTTTAAAAGAATATAAGTGAGATAATCTATTTTTAAATAATTTTTATAATTCATTAAATATAACTTATTAATAAAAAAACGATACTTACATTATTTTTAAGCTTATTCTTAATGGCAAATCGAACATTCTTTACATTTGTTGCGTTTGATTTTTTCAACTTTGAGTTAATTTTCTTTATTACACTCGCCTATAATTTAGTTAAGTTAAATTACAATAATTATTGTTCGTAAATCCTAATATTATACTAACAATTAAATCAGAGGCTGATTTCTCAGCTGATAATGATAGTTTGTCTACATCCGTACACGGAGGCTGGACTTCATAAATCTCCAGTTCGTGTTTTGGTTGAACCTATACAATAATATAAAATGACAATAATTTAATGTTTTTAATACTGGTACAAGTGTTGGTTCTATGTACATAATATGTATCATATATTATATGGTATTTGTGATCTGAGATTTCTTTAATTTAAAATTCATCTAATTTATAACACTAGCCTATATAGTTAAATTAAATTACGAGAATTATTGTTCGTAAATTATAATATTATACTAACAATTAAATCAGAGGCTGATTTCTCAGCTGATAATGATGGTTTGTCTACATTCGTACACGGAGGCTGGACTTCAGAAATCTCTGGTTCGTGTTTTGGTTGAACCTATACAAAAATATCAAATTACAATAATTAAATTTTCATGATAATAGAACAATCGTTATAGTTATAGGTATGAACCGTCAAAACAGAAGCAGATTGAAGCTTCTGCTTTTTAACTGTTACTTTGATTTTTGGTATTTTTAATCCTCGTTTGCGTTTAACCTGTATAGTATAATAACATAATATGCAATGATTGAATGCAGTATATCATAATGTTATGATAGTTTTTTACGAACATGTGAAAAATAATTTATCTCTGGTTCTACAAAATCACTGATTTCACCTCGTGGTATATTGTACTTTGTAGCGTCAATTCCCAATAACCATTTTCCCTATAAAATAACATTGAATATAACAATAATATTAATTGCACATATATAATAAAAGAATATGTCTACGATATTGTAAATTAATATATGTCTGTTTTTCATCTTCTTTACGAATTTTCCATTTACGATTAGATATATACTATATAGATCTATAATACGTACAAAAATCTTTTTTTTTAAACTTGAATCTATTTCCACTTTGGTTTCTTGCCGAGGTTCACCATTGGAAATTTTGAGCATCGAAAACATTGTAATCATTTCATCAATCTAAATAATATTATCAAATGTCGACGGTTGAATGTATATTATATGTTATCTTAGACGGAAGATAATTACACATATCTAGGTAAGTGCGTGTAATATATATATAAATTGAATGTACATAATAATATGGAAAATAGATGATTTATAATATGATCAGAGAAAAGTAAGAATATAAAAATGTTTTGACGTTTAAAGTTTAGAACTTACTAGGAATAAAAGTGCTCCCGGGATATATTTTTTTTTAATTAATAATATTTAAAAATGTACGTGCGTATTATAAATAATACGTACATCGTGTTTAATTTGACATAAATATAGCATAAAAAATACTGTAATTTTTAAACACAGGCTCTTCAACGCGTATTGTTAACTTTGGAAAGTGCACTGTCATAATTTAAGTTATGCATTCAATCGTTGTAAATTAATAATGTTTAATAATGAATTTAATAAAAAAAGTGAATAAAACGCGTTGAAGAGATAGCGTTTAAAAACGACGACTCGTATTTTTTGAAGTGATATTTTGTCAAATTGAATACTAACAACATCATTATACGTGAATCATAATATATAATATTTAACTCAAATAGTCTTTAAGTGATGGAACAATAAAAGAGTGGAGTAACCCAATTTATAATTTTTGAGTAAATAAGCTACAGATATACATTAATTGATAAATATATATATTATACGCACAACGCCCGTAGTTGGCGGTGGTGGCGTAGTTGCTTTTGTTGAATGTTATTATTATTATTATTTCCAAGTCTACGTAACAGGCCATTATTTATAATAATTGATAACTCTTTTGTTTATTAAGTTAGAGGATCGATTAAATGCCATAAGCCTTATCCGCAATGAGCTCTTAAATTAAAAAAAAAAATCATAATGATCGGTTCAATAGTTTCCAAGAACATAGGCCTCAAAGGTTTTCATTTTCACATTTATATAATAGATATCTATGAATAATATGAATAATACGTACAGAATCGTCGATCGACATTGGAACCTCACATTCCATACCATATCCTTGTGAATTATTTGCGCCAGACAATCTGGTAGAAGACATCTTAATCTTGTTATTGTAAATTGTCTCACTTTTTATCGACGATAAATTTAACAATACAATTTAATAATGGCTTTTGGAGAGTACAAAAATAATAATATTCTGTAACTGTATAATGCTATATTAATGAGCACGTAAACAATATAATACCATATTATGTTGCATGGATACATAATATAAGCTTAAATAAATATAAATTCAAAGACTCTGTATTTAAAATATAAATATATCATTTTGGCCAAGTTAAAAATAAAAATGTCCATAAAATAAATTATGTTGATACACTTATCATTTTGCTTTTTGTTGTTATAATTTTAGTTTCTTATATTTTTGAATGAAACATAAGTTTTTAATTTCCTATTTTGAAGCACACTTATTTTGGAGAATTTCAATAGGTACATAAAAATCAAATTATAATCGAATAGTTTATTAATTATAGGTACCTAATTATTTAAAATTTAAATGAGCGGGAATGGTTTGTCATAACCCATAGGCCACAAGGCACAGCTAGAAATAGGTCCCAAAAAAACATTTGTCCACTACTCTAAGATATAAAAAGAAAATTTTTTTGAATTTTCAACTACGAGTAATTTGAAAATTTTTGTGAGTTATACGATCTTTGTCAAAATACGAACTTTAGGCGTTCATAAAAATAATTGTGTATTTATACACTCAAGTTTTTTTTAAATTTCCAATTACAACAACTCAAGAGGAACCATTTATTACATTTTCAAGTTTTCTGATAATGCGAAAAATTTTTTATCGACATTAATTTTAAAAAAAACTAATAAAAATAGAAAAAGTTATATGCCTATATAAATACTAAATAGCTCAACATGATGATCTTATATGGTGTATAATGATAATATAAATATTCTGTGAAAATTGCATGTATCTATGGTAATTTTTTTAAGGGTTGAGGCCAATAAAACCAAAATCGATTTTGTCAAAAATCTATTTTTTGTAAAAAAAATTCCCAATGTAATTTATTTTCATTTTTCCAGGAACGTTTGCTAACTACTGGGAATATTAAATTTTCTCCAAAATGCACACACTAAATTCACTTTTCACCGGAAAGGACAATGAAGTTGCGAAGATCAAAGTATTATTAATTAGACTACTTATCGTGTTCACGAACACAAAAAAAACGCACATTATTGTAAAGTCGGTACATTCATTGCTCCTCTCAGAACATAGAACAGTCTTATTTATGATATCATTGATCATAAATACTATAGTGTCTTATTATATTATGTTCGATTATGATATCGCCCAAAGAAATATTCCGTGGAAATCTAATTTTTAATTATAATATTTAATTCGTTTTTTTTTTGCAATTAATAGTAGGTACTACGGTAGGAACCTATATATAATATTCTTATGTATCTGCAACGTTATTATTAAAAACGATTTATTTTATAGTATATGGGAAGCAGGTAAGTTTCATTATTATTTGCTAGTTAAACTTAGTTAGACTTGTGTTATGAATAATATATTATATTCGCAGAGGTTTTCGATATGCGCCACGAAGATGGTGCAGCAGCAGTTTATACAATAATTGAGATTTCAAGCGCGCGCGTGCTACGTGCGTGCGTTTAAATCGTATTTCGATGCGGTGTAACAGGCAAATCATACCCCCGGATATTCATACCCCTCCGGGGGTATGATTATCCTAGGTGATAAGTACCACCGGTACAAATTTCTTATGATATTCGTACCCCCCGGTATATAATTTTGGGGGTATAAATATTCTAGGAAATTTGTACCAGGGGTACAATTAACCTAGGAAAATCATATCCCTGGGGTGTATAATTATTGGGAAATATCGTTTTCCTGCCACACCAGCACGTTTATATACTGCGTGTCTAAAAAACGGTTAGATAAAATGACACGCCGGACTGATACCCGCGACGTAACGGTTGGGTGGCGCGAATCGATCGTATATATACCGAAAAACGGTACTTGCTTAGTTGCTTATACCGAATCCGTGTGAAATCTGACTTACACGGTCCCATCAACATTTACCTATACATATATAATATACATTAACACTCGTTATATTATATTATAGAAGCCACCACTATTAATAATCGACGACGACGTGTATTAAACTGTGATGACGACCATTTTATAATAATATAATGTAAATATTATACAACCAGTACATTATTATTTCAAGCTCGTATATAGTATATTATACACTATACGCGTCTCGAGTGAATTTTTTTTTTATTGTTTAAATAATATGTACAGTTTATTTGTATATTATATTGTATATTTGTATAGTCTAAAGGTTTTAAACTATAGTCTGCGGCCTCCTGGGGGTTCACGACGCTCGTGTCAAGTGTCCACGGCGACTCTGTCTCTAAACAAAACAATACATTTTTTTATCAGCATTAGGTGTTTTAAAAATAATCATAAATGTCTTTGTTTTTATGTATAAGTTACTTAGTTAATATATGATTTGTAATATAAAATAAGTATTAATATGTTGACTATGATAACATGAGATATTCTCCTAATACTCAGAACTATTTTCATTTTTTCGACTATTAATGCTCACCCAGCCTGGGTAAACTCTCTCACAATCTCTCTCACAACCTCTCTCACAAATTCTCTTACAACCTCTCTCACAAATTCTCTCACAACCTCTCTCACCACCTCTCTCATAACCTCTCTCACAAATTCTTTCACAACCTCTCTCACAAACTCTCTCACAACCTCAGAAATCCTTTTGACCTCTTTCTTTACACTTCATACACTTCCTATTCACTCAAAAGAATAACTTAAAAAATATCATACCTGACTTATTTCCTAATTTTTATCACGACTTAGTTAGGACTAACTATAGTCTGCGGCCTCCTGGGGGTTCACGACACTCGTGTCAAGTGTCCACGGCGACTCTGTCTCTAAATAAAACAATACATTTTTTATCAGCATTAGGTGTTTTAAAAATAATCATAAATGTCTTTGTTTTTATGTATAAGTTACTTAGTTAATATATGATTTGTAATATAAAATAAGTATTAATATGTTGACTATGATAACATGAGATATTCTCCTAATACTCAGAACTATTTTCATTTTTTCGACTATTAATGCTCACCCAGCCTGAACGCAAGAACCGTCACTGGGTTAGTATTCATATTTTTAATATCAGATTGAATTTACCATTTACCATAATTTATTATATAACTTTCCTAATTGAATTATTTTTTCCAGTGCTGGGATTAAATTTGTTTTGTTAATTTTTATTATTTTGCATATTGTGATAATTTAAATTTTAGTAAATCATACATTTTTTTTTTTCATTTTTTTTTATTAATTATACTTTATTTATAATTGTTTTTCTATTTGTCATTGGATTTTTCTTAGAATTTTATGCATTTTTTTTTTAATTGAATATTTTACACATTGTGATAATTTGAGTATTAATAAATCATAAACTTTTTTTTTCATTTTTTAGTACCTAGACATTACTTAATGTAATTTTTTTTATTGTGTGTCTTTAGATTATACTAATAATTTGAAAAATTTTTTTTGTATTGAATATTTTTTATATTGTGTTAATTTAAGTATTAATAAATCATATATTTTTTTAAAATTTTTTTATTTATTATACTTTAATTATTATTATTATTGTTTCGGTTTGTCTTTGGATTTTTCTAAGAATGTTATGTATTTTATTTGAATTGAATATTTTACATATTGTTATTCTTCAATATTAATAATTTCATTAATTTTTTATTACCTAGACTTTACTTAAAATTATTATTTTTTTTTTGTGTGTGTCTGGATTTCTCTTATTTTTTTATGAGCTTTTGTTCGTAGTTCATATTTTGCATATTATTGTACTTCAAATATTAATGTATTTGTTATATTGTTAATTTTTAATTTTTTTAGTATTTAGATATAATACTTATTATTATTTTTTTTTGTTGTACGTGGGTCAAACATTGAATAGTGCGCTGACATCCTAACCAGCAACCGATCTTTTTATTCTATCTCATAAGAAGGTTAGTTAGATAAACCTATGGTTATTTGAAGGTATAGTGATGATTGACTACTACTATCACTAGTCGTGAGGTTTGCAATGATCTTTTCCTACTGACTATATATGTATTCGATATTGTAAACATAACAACGAAAGATAATGTTTAAATATTATTCTTTCTTCTCACCCCTCTCACAACCTCTTTCACAACATCTCTCACAAACCTTTCTCACAACCTCTCTCACAAACTCTCTCACAACCTCTCTCACAAACCTCTCTCGGGGGGACGAGGTGGCCGAGCGGTCTAAGGTGTCGGTTGCGGCGCGGCCGTCGCCGCTTCGATTCTCGGTCACTGGGCGGCATTTTTCTTCGGGCAAGTCACGGTGTCCGGAGAACAAGTGCCGCCATCCCCCACTCCGGGGCATGGCAGATACCTACGGGTGCCCCACTAGAAATTCTGCCACAACACACACACGTGTACCAAAACCAAACCAAAAACCAAACCAACACAAAAACCCACTACTGTTCCACCCCCACTGTTCCACCCACACCCAATATAGCTAATGGCGTTAGTCGCCGGGCTTATAAAAAAAAAAAAAAAAAAAAAAACCTCTATCACAAATTCTCTCACAACCTCTCTCACAAACTCTCTCACAATCTCTCTCACAACCTCTCTCACAAATTCTCTTACAACCTCTCTCACAAACTCTCTCACAACCTCAGAAATCCTTTTGACCTCTTTCTTTACACTTCATACACTTCCTATTCACTCAAAAGAATAACTTAAAAAAATATCATACCTGACTAATTTCCTAATTTTTATCACGACTTTATCGATAGCCAGAATAGTGTTATACCAGTAATTACAATAAAAACAATTTTAAAAGTTGTGGGCAATACACCTTGATCAATTAACAATAACTAATAAAAAAGAAAACAATTGAAAAAAAAAATAGGTACATACCCCGTGTCCGAACCAAAATCTGAAATACAACTTAGTCTTCGAAACACTGCAACGTTTACACATTTCAGTCTGCTTATGATAATACATTATTATTCATAGTTGGCAAATTTTCACTGACGAATACCATCTCTGAAATAACACGCAGCCTGCAGTAAAATGTTCAACAATATTCTTATGACCTACACATTACACATATTATATATTGTATACATAATGTTTAATTTGTATTATACCTATCTAACTATTATATTATGTTACTAGTTTGTACTTTAGATTGATATTACAATAATTTTTATTTTTTTTTTTTAGTATCTGTTTCCACTATTTGGGACACTAAATATGTATCAATTTTCTTCAAAACTTACTTTGGGAGGTCAAAAGTAAAAAACTGTCCAGTAAACCAACAGAAAATTAAGGAAAAACTGAGATTTTTACGCAATATCCGTTTTCGAAAAAATGGATTTTATTTGTTAGTATCACTTAAAAAAAACACCGAATATATATGAAATTTTCACAGAATGCTTATATTAGCTATTTACATGTACATTTGATATTATTGGATAATAAAATTAATATAATGTTAAGCGTATGCCCACAATATTTTATTATGACCTTCTGAAGTTAAAATTTTGACAAAATTCATCAATAACACGAAAATTGTAAAATTATTTAGAGTAAGAAATTCATAAAAAAAATGTTCAATTTATATCTAAGATATATATTTTTCATCATTCAACAACACAAAAACAAAAATGTTTATCTACCTGAAATTCCATTTTTTACAAGCGGTTTAAGTTTGACATAGGATAATCACCCACTATTAAAACAAATTCTAAAACTATTAAGTATTAACTGTAGATATTTAAAATTTCCTTCAAACGTTGAAATTATATTTTTTATACATGATAAAATTTCCAAATATTTCGACTCGTGTTGAGTGATTTATAGACGATATTTGATTTGTTTATTATTGCATAAATGTCAATAAGTTTGTAGTCGTTGGGTCAAAAAGCTTAAAATTAATACAAAGTTCCTCATAAGTTAATATAATAGCAGTTAAAAATTACTAAAAATACATAGGAATGATTTTTTTCATAGACATTTAAAATTTAAATTTTTACAAAATTCATCATATAATTTCAACATTCGCATAATATTTTGTAGTCAGATATTCATACAAAATATAGCAGGAGAACCAACACCAGATCTAATAAGAACTGAATTGATATACTATTATATGCGGTGAGATTATCCAGATTAGGAAACAACACAGCATCAGCGAACAAAAGAACACCAGAACTACAAAATAATCAAAACTATTTCAAAATACCACAAATAATAAAAAAAAAAAAAAATAATAAGACCTCCGTGGATAAGCACATACAACATTAACATTGAACTTAATACACTACGCAAGGAAAACACACCTCCAAACATTTACAAAAATGTTCTAAAAAGCAATATTGAACACTTATACGATTTTCAAGAAATATATACCTACTGATGTCTCCAAAAATAATGAAGGGGACGGAATAGCCCTAATGAAAAACAATCTACAGACGTCATTTAAACTACCACCAACATGTTTCATAAATACAGCCGAAGCAGTGGCTATACTTCTGGCCATTAAATGTATAAACAAAAAAGAAAATGAAAAATATATTATTTTAAGTGACTCGTTAAGCTCCCTCATTAGTATAAAAAACAAATTTAATACTAGTGATATAGCAATACAAATCCAAAACAGCTAGAAGAAGCAAAAAGAAAGAACAATATCATAGTTCTTATATATGGATACCTGGACACATAGGAATCGATGGCAATGAAAAGGCAGACAAACAAGCCAAACTAGCTACCCGCTCAAATTACGCACAATATATTAACGTTTATCAGTACACAGACGTTAGAAAACAGATTAAACAAAACACAACCACCCTTTGGCAAGACATATGGAACACCCAAACAAACAAATTAAACCAAATTAAACAAACAGTAAAAAGATGGAAAAGAAATCCTAACATAAGTATCACAAATGAAAAAAAATTAATATACGAATAAGTTGACTCTTCGGGTTGAATATAGGTTTGCCATATCTTGAGTACAGATTCTATATATCAAGGAACTGCTATTTCTTCATCCGTCTTCATTTCGCACTGAACTGATAGTATCGAGATATTTTATGAAATTAACTTGAGCAGAATGAAATATATGAATAAATATAAATGTTGTATAGGTACAAAATTATTGTTTAACGACTTGACTGTTCATTGTTGGCCTATTCATTTTTTTTGTTCATTGAAATTATTAGAACGGCGAATCGTCTCCGACGAAGACCAGGTTGGCGTCTGCCACAAATTATACATATTATAATATGACATCGTCATCAGTTTTCAATTTTCTTACTTCTTTGGATGAGATCATTCATTTTTATTTCATACTTCAAAATAGAATATTATTCGGAGTACCTATTTAAATCTATAAAACAAATAACAAGGAACTCTGTAGGTATAAATGTATAATATATGTTATTTAGGCATTTAGCTACATTTTTGTTGCGAGACCATATTTTCGGCATCTCGCAACATCGGCAATAATATTGTTTTTAGTTTTAATGGCGAAACTATAACATAATAATATAAAAGTACTCAAGTTCTGGGTTGCACTAATAGTGTACTAGATAGTGAGCTAATGGTCCCTTAAAGGTTTAGTGTCCCACAATCGGTCCATTAAATTTAATAAATTATTTATGCAACATCGCATTAGAGCGTTGAGACTCAAAACTATGCTTTGAAATGTTTGAAATGCTTTGAAAATTCTTTTAATGCTTTATTTTATTTTGTTTTATAATTCCAACGCCTGAATCCAATTTCACAGAGATGTGAAGTATTTATAAATCATTATACAAGTAAATTAAAAAGTAATATAGTTCGTAAGTAATGCACGTATAATTAATGATATATATAAAACAAATTAAATCCAAACATATGGCTCCCATTACATATTGCATCAATGATATATCGTTTGTGTGAATAATACCTACCTATAGTATATATTCTATAAAATTTCCATTAATTTATTCAAACTTTCAAACTATTATAATTTATATTTTTCAAACGCTAATTGTGGTCAAAATAATCAAAAAATAGTTTGTTCTTTAATTTAATGTATAATTAATTGTACATTTTGATTTGATGATAAAAATAAATTAATTAATATGGACATAATGTCAAATATATATTATAATTAAGCAAATATATTGAACTTAATTATTTATATACTGATTCATGATTAGGTACCCTATTATTATTAACTATTATACCTATTATGTATTTTATGTATAACAATATATAATAAGTTCACGAGTAAAAATCTTTTGTTGTATTAAACAATATAAAAAATAGTAATAACTAATAATATAGGTACTTAGGTAGGTTATTGATATAAGTAAACAATATAGCTATAAATAATACAAAAATGATTGCGTGTATCTCCCATGTGTCAGTTGAAATCCTTAATATATTATGAATACCTAATAATTATTATACTAATTATTAAATACTTACTTATTACCAAGTAATTCAACTAAGACAAGTTTATAAAATAGACTATATCAAAATAATTAGTAGAATCAAATTGTATTATAATTATTTAAATTTAACTTTACATATTTTTATTATACTCACTAATGTACGTGTCTATACGACACGCTTAGTCGAGAAAGACCATCTCGTTTGCCACTGAGCGACTGTCGATCTCTTCTCTTCACTTTTTATGGCGACCTTCGAAAGGTGGTGGGTCTCCAGAAGCCAGAAAGCACTTCAGCGCGCGACCGAACTCATAGCCTATCTAGGATGACAGTCGGAGGCATGCCGGCCACAAACTATTTTAATTTTTATCTGTCAGTTTTATTTCATTCGGCACTACTGAATATAATTATATAAATATATAATTTATATTCAATTGGTTTACGCTCTTTTTCAATTTATTCGATTAAAAAAAAATAATTTTAAAATTTTAAAAAGTCCCAGCGCATAGTCTTTACAAAATGTTGCATTAAATAATCAAGTGCCGGCGCATGCGCAGTATAAAATATCTCTTATCAATACCCGGATGGTCGGGTCTCTATAATTGCTATAATACACGGTGAAAAAAAAAACAAAAACGGACTTTCGGCTTCTGATAAAATCCGTGACAAGACAAGAATCACTTGTGCTGTTATCATGAATAATGAATAAAATGCAATTAATGATCTCGGCGGCGACGATGAACGTCCGAATCGGTGAAAGTAAGACGTAAGTACCATACCTAGAGGTAATCCTCGTTTTCTGGGCCGGAGACGGCTAACAATAATCATTCCTCGGACGACGATGTGACACGGTCACCGGGTTGCGTTTATCACTACTTCGCGGAGTAAAAATATCTTTCGTTCGCACGTCGTCCGCGTGTGCACACGGCAAGCCAACGGAATTCGATTTCAGCATTTCGGTCCCCAGACATGACCACCAAGCGGAGCACTCGGTCCGGGTCGGTCGAATCGAATTACATACCTACGGGCTTGGCCATGAGATCCGAGACCAAAGGCACGCTTCTGGTCAGGGAACCGACGACCGTGTCCAACATATTCTTGACGGTGTTGCTGTTCGCATGCCGAAAATATCTCTTTTTCTCGACGCACAAACGGCTGTTCGTGTACTTGATCCTGCTGGTCGCCTCCGTGGTCGGTGACTTCATCAAGTTCCCGAAAATCTACTTCGCCAACAGCGACACGTTCCTCAACCAGTACCTGGTCAAGCTGGGTTGGTTCTGGACGTTGCTGTGGACGCTGTCGTTCCTGGTGACCACCAGCAAGGTGTTTTGCCTCAACTCTCGACCGAGCATTACCTTGCACGCCACTCGTCTGGTGGTCGCCACATTTTTCTGGTACTTTTGGACGACCGGCTTCAATCGACTCGAAGATTATTACGGCAAGTGTTCGGGGGGCAGAGGATTGACCCGATCAGCGTGCAAGTCTTCTGGCCACCTGTGGAAATCGTTTGATGTGTCTGGCCATGTTTTTATACTCATATATAGTACACTGGTGATGATTAGTGAAGCAAGGCCGATCGTTGGCTGGGATAAAATTCAAGACGTGTTGAGAAATGAAGAGAACGCGCGCAGAGAAGGCAAAAAAGTGGCGACCACATTCAGCAGTTTGAAAGAAGAGGAACTACAAGAGATGAAGGCCGTTTACAAGAAGATGACACCTTACGTACAGGTTTTATTTGTAGTAATCACAATCTTCGTCGCTATTTGGGAGTTAATGCTCATCACAACAATGATGTATTTCCACACAATGCCCGAAAAACTATTGGCGGGCATAGTGGCAATGTCAACGTGGTTTGTGACATACAGGGGCTGGTACAGTTCATCATTTTTGCCCCCTCTTCCCGGTGACGGATTCTTTAAATATCAAGCACTTCAAAAGAGTGAAGTAGGTATTTAGTTATAATCACGGTGTCATGACAATTATTGGTGTTTTGTATTTTTTTTTCAATAACAAAATCTGTATGTTTATTTACGGGTAAAGTACTATATTATATCTGCTTGTGTTCATTTTGAATAACAATTTTTACTTGTTTTATTATTGTTACAATAAAATGTTTTGTTTTCAATATATTATATATATATATATATATTTGTTTGATAGTTTTTATTTAGGTTTTGTTTTATTGATTTGTTATTTTTAACTGTTGAACAATATTTCATGATATGTATTTAATTTAATTAGGTACTTTTTCTCAATCAATTTACTTATTGTTTTAAACGTATCTTGAACATAATTTAAGTTGAATAACTAGTAATAATTTTATTTAAAGTTATTTCAGTTATCGGATATTAAGAAATTCATGGTTTTATTATTTTAAAATTGCAGTCTTTGTTATACTTTATTTTATTATTGGCAAAGAAAATCTAAGTATACGCTACTTTGTTAATATGTTAACTACTTATATATAAATAACTTTTTTAAAATAAAAATCAATCAATTAAATATTATTTGTTTTAGATAAGGGTTCAATTATGTGATACAAAAAAAAAGATTTAACTACGTGATATAATAAATAAAAAAAGAACTATACAATATTTAAATTGGTTGAAGATCGCAGATTTTAAAATATAAAATTAAAGTAATAAACAGTATTTTATGATAATGTTTATGATATTAAGTTAATTTTTTCTCAATACGATTTTGATATAAATACTAGGATTAGAGGATTAGAGTTCAATCAGGTTATATTTGAGTTTAATGCTCCACCCAAAGCGTATAAATTAATAAAATAATAAATATACAATATACAATAAAAACTACAGAATTGATGTCTTTCATGTATTTTATTATTTCAGAAAATGTATAGTAAGTCGAAATTATTTCTAAATGTGATATTTATATGTAGTTATATAATAATTGGGATTGGTTATTGAAGTTGTCTGTTATACTTAGATCATAGATCAAGAAAGTGTAAAAAATTAAATAGAATATTTAAAAAAAATATCATTTGCTTGTACCGGGGGGGTAAAGGGGTGTTGATATGTACTGCATACTCGGATGAGGTAATGCTGGCATCACAGGTATAAAAGGAGTAGCAACAACAGGCACTGCTTGAGGAGTAATGTTGAAAAAATTGTTTTGCAATTCTGTGGGCAATGGTGGTAATGGAGCCGGTAATCCTGGCGAAGGTTTCATTTTGGTTTCTTTCATAGCCGCTATACTAGTTGTTTCCTTATCTTTACGTGCTTGAGCATGACCCCAACGTACATTCAATTTATGTCCACCTAATGTCAAACGACCATAAGTGCTCTCAGCTCCCATTTCAGCTGCAGCTCGTGTGGTATACTGAATGAATGCGCAATTTTGATGAGCTACATGTGTAATGTTTCGGATTTCTCCATATTGATAAAATACATCCCTGTAAGTTATAAACACTTTAGCAACTATATCTGTACACTTAGTACGATATTTACCTCAAATCTTTTTCTGTAGTTATGTCATTCAGGTTACCAACATAAAGTGTTGTGATTGTTTGATCCTCAGGTTTCTCCAGTTTTGGCATTTCACTGGCTCTGTTCATCATTTTCTCGGCAACAGGATCATTCACACCATAATACCTAAAAATAATATGATGATAAGTATTTGTGTTTACATTATTTTAAAGGTAACTACTAACATACTACTAGATTAGTGATTACTAACATTGAACAATTATAACAATTTCAGAGAAGAACTTATGATGTCATAAGTCTAACAAATAACTAAAATGTTCAATGTAAAAACTTGCAAAAATCCAAGAGTAAAAAGAAAAATTGCAAACCTACATGCATAATGTAGTACAATTTGAAAGCATTCAAGTCTGAGCCTTAATTCTGACTAATTAAGAATGAATATAATAGAATTATTTAATTTAACCTGTCTTTGAAATTCTGATTCGATAGTGGATCCTCTGGGTCAGTAGGTCTTTCATGACGGTATGGACATTCTTCTCCTCGTCGACATTCACCTTTCACCCAAAACGAACAAATGTGTGGCCGGTTACGTTCATAGTAAGGAGCTTTGCGAGCCATTTTGGCCAATACATCACTAGCATTCTGACATTTTCCTCCAGCTTCATCCATTTTAGCTAGCTAAATATAATACAAAAATTAATTTAGTGATTATTAAACAGTAATTAATATTATCTCACTTCAGAATCCATGTTTTGAACAAAATATTCTTTGTTAACATCAGACTTGGGAATTTGTTCTTTAATTTTTAATGCAGCATCACGAACCTACAATTAATTGTTAGTTAGTTGTCAATATATTAAATTAATTACCTATCAATTAAATAAAAATGTACTTGTAAAGGAAGTCCATATTCGAGATCCAATAAACATGTCTGGCAAGCATTTCTTAGCCGTGCACAGGTTTGACATATTTCAGTTTTCTTGAAACGCATTCTAGCGCCTGGGCACCAACGGAATACTGTGAATGGTCTCGCACAAACTTCACACTCCTTGCCATATTTTTCTTTTGCCTAAAATAAAAATTAGTGATGAAAGTTATAAAATATAAAAATTATGTCTGGTAAATAAACTTACCATTCGCAAGTAAGGACTATCTCCTAAACATGTTTCGCAAACAATTGGAAAGTCCTAAAACAAAATAAAAAACATTAAAAATATGTTGATGCAAGCCATTATTGGAATTAATCATAGGTACAATATAATAAAAGTAATTTTCAAAAAAAAATAAAGTTGGCAAAGAAGGGCTACAAAATGTTTTACTTTGAAGAGTAATAAATTAATCCCAGTTCTCACGTAACATACTATAAAATTAGTGATGTGACATTTCTATTTAAAAAATGAACTATCAGGTTTTAGTCTATGGTTTTCAAAATTAACTAGTTCAAGATCATTTTTACGGTAATTAAAACTAACTAGATCAAGTTCATCAAATTTAACCAAGAATAAATTATAATATTGCAATTGGTAGACAATTCATAAAACGATGTAAGCAACATTTACCGTAATACCTACTGCCAATAATATATGAATAAATCACACATGAAAGTTACTATTTTCAAATGTGATTTTTGTACAGATCAAATATTGAACACTAAATAATTCCAATACCTGAGCAGTTATAAAAATGACTCTTAATAGAAATACTCAGCCCAGTCACGCTAAATACATTATATTATAATATATTATAAATAGTACTACAAAATACAAATTGATAAAAATACATAAATCTGTCCAAGGAAATGTTTCACTTCTTCGACAAAACTATGGTGCACTTGTCGCACATAATGTTCTACTCTAATGTAAATATACAATATAAAATATCCATAATAAGTTATAAATCGTAACTATGAAAAAATTCTTAACGTTTCAATTCCGCAAAAATGAGAATTTGGTTCACATTTCTGCGAATTTATTGAAAATTGGAATTGACACAATCACACAGCGATGATTGCGTGTATTAAATTATGAATTGAGTACGCTAGAAATTCGTTGTAAAATTTAAAATAGTTTGTGAACGAGATACTTACGGAGTCTTCCCAGTTCTGTCGGTTATATGTGTTTGTCGTTTTGGACAGCGACATATCTGAAAACGCTGTTGATCAAACAAAAAGAGAACGATACATTAAAGCACTATTATTGTTTTATAGAACTATATAAGTATGTTGACTTACTCGGCCGAAAACGACCTGCTTATGATAATGAAATAATGAATAAGATTATAAGAAGTAACTATGAACTATAACTTTAGTATGAAGAATGAACAAATAATAATTAATAATTACTGTGAAATATGAATGGTGAATGGCGAACGGTGATATTATATTTTACAGTAAAGTAAACACAAAACATAAAATCTTTTCAGAAGTCAGAACCTCAAAAAGTTGATAAGAAATCAAAGATGTTGCACTTTTGATTTTCGCCACGGATGTTGTAGATGTAGATAATAATAACATGATAATAAAATTGATAACAATAATTTATTCACGAAGACTAGAATAGAATTCTTTAATCTTTATACTTAATAGTCTTCATGAATTTATTACCCATATTTTATCCTATTAATTACTCACGAACTGACAATTATACATAGACCTTAATTATAATATATTATTGTATATCATACTACTGTAAAACTAGTTTTGTTTATCTATATTCTATGGTTACAACTTACTGACCTGCATAATATTTTAATTAATAAATTGGAGTAAATTCTGAAATCTCGATCTGTCGGTTTACACATCACATTTTTAATTGACAAGTTTCCGATTCTTCGCCCTTAGTTATTATTTTTCGTTCAATACAGACAACCGACCAACAAACGCGAGATGGCTGACACCACTAGCGAATTGGACGAAACGCCGAGCATCGAGTGCTTTCAGAACTACACTGCACCCGAGGTGTTCATACAGGGCATCGCTGGCATTGTAAACCAGGAAGATGTCGAGTCCATGATCATTGCCCAAAAAGAAATGTAAACCGTTAACACTGCTTCAAAACCTAGAGTTCATTAATTCTTCTGATCGTCTGTTTGTCTCTGATTTAAGGTTGCAACGTTTTGAAAAGACCAATGAAATGCTCACCAACTGCAATTCTTTGTCCATGAGTCACCTGAAAACCACAAGTCAGGATCTGAAAAAACACACTCAAATGTTGGCAGAGTTACGCAAAGACTTGGACAGTACGTTTAAGAGGATAGCCACTATCAGGTCTAAGATTAAAGTCCAATATCCAGACTTACAGAAAAGTAAAAATTATAATATTGTGGTTAAACACAAGTTTAGAGTGTATATCTTAATATTAATGTTATTGATGAATTACAGGTATTTTAGAAGAAAAGCAAAAAGAGCTGGAACAAAAGACTGTAGATAGTTCATCTAGTGGTAGTGCAAGTACCGCTTCTCCATATAATTCTGACACAAATTAAAATACATTTTTTATTCCATCAAACATTTTTAAGTCATGATCTCAATAAATTTACCATAAAAATGTAAATGAATGCTGTTCAGTATCATTGTATATAATATATTATGCTCATTATTTATTTAAAATATTAAAAATATTTTGTTAAATGTATGGTCTTAGTTAAAAATATAATATTCATTATGTATCACCAAAGTAGGTAGGTACATAATGGTAAGTCCAAAAATGTGTAATGTTATAACATAGATAATTATTAATAATTTATAACTGATACTGTCATATAAAAATATTAAGTACTTTAATTTAATTATTAGTTTTGATACCTATATTCTTATTATATTATAGTTGAATATATAAAACAACTTATATTATATGCATCTAAGATTTTCACCACTGTAATTGGGCCACTAGTCGTAAAATATTTAAATTAAATAAAAATAAATTTAACTATTTAAGAGTACCTACCTAATATCCCTAAATTATTTATATTATTGCAAAATGTATTGTAAGTACATTTTAATAATAATATACGAATTAACTGAGTAAATCTTTTAGTAAGTTAAATGGATAACAAACATTTTGTCATAGAGTATTCTCTAGTAATCTATTTGAGTGTTGTTTAATTCAACTATTTTTCAAAACTGTTTGATTTAATTATAAATGTTGACCTTTTTAATCTCAACATCTGGGCAACATACATTATAATATTATACCTTGTGATATAGTATACACTCTAATTACGATCAAGGAAGAACCTGTGATGGAAATACAAAAATAAAAAGTATTTGAAATTATGTGATTAAGCCCAGTTAAGACCTAAGAAATATTTAACATGTTCTGGCAGTTAAAGTATCCTGGGTCTGGACACGGCTTTATACAAATTTTTTTCAAATCATAAAAACATCAGGAATATTGATACAAAAGGAACTGATTGAAGTATTAACTAGAACATTATTTGGTCTTAAATATTATATTTCTGTAATAATGAATACATAAAAAAAAAAACAAATACAAATTTTTGTCAACATATTATAAAGCAAAATAAAATAATGATAACCAGTATAATTATAATATTATATTGGGAGTATAATCAGTCTTTCATAATAAAAATAAAATAAATAATACATATTGCAACACATCGTGTGATGGGATATCGAAATGGGATGTTATAATTAAATCATTGCATCTATGACGTGACCATAGTAGTCGTTATTTTATTCTCTCACTAAAACACTTAAAATGGTATAAGGATTTGTGTGATATGTAGGTAAATATAAGGTAAGGAGGATTGGGAATATTTTCACTATTGATACTGAACAATCATAATTTGTTTAGCCTTTATATTTTCTCCTTAGTGTACTCAAACTCCACTCAGTCACTCCTTGTTCGGCCAAATCTTGCTGACCAGACTTGAGGCTCTCCTCTAGTTTGTTGAACAGATTACACAATGTGTCCAACTCGGTTGAACTCAAAAACTCAATAGCCAATTCAAATCTAAACAAAAAAAAAGAAAATGAATAAAGTAGGCGGCAAGTACTATAATATTATTGTGTTTGAGCATTGGTAGACTTACCTTTTCGTTCCGGTGATCACGTCTAAAAGTCTGGTGACTGCTACTATGTCAGGAACACTGTTTGATGGGAATATGAGTAGTGTTTCGAGCAGTTCGACCAAAACAGATGGAGGTATCTCTTCAGTATGAAATGTGGCAGCCACATTTTCAGCACCATGTAGGCTCAAGTACTTGTACCTGTGTTTGGCCGTGCTGAGACGGCGGAAACTCAGAATAAACTCTTGGACTATTGGAGAGCAAGCGCTCGGTATATTATCCTTGATGTCAACGTCGGCGACCTAATGGATGGAAACGAAAAACAGTCGGTGTTTAACATACCACGGAGTTTCCCATTGACGTTGTTGTTGGATAGGTACTCACTGTAAAATCAGAACTCTGTTGCTTGCTGTCTTGCATGTTGTGAGCTGTCACTACGTTGTTCCACACTACCGGTGGGTGGCTCTTCAACTGGATTTCGTTCTTGGTCAGTGGACGCAGATGAGCTGCCTTGACAATGTCGCTGTAAAAAGTGGCATGCGTTAAAAACCCATGTCTATTGTGGGGCCACCACTGCGGACCAGAAGCCCGAAACTTACCTGAACTCTTGGTAAGTGGATACGCTCTTCACGGCCCTCAGCTTGGCGTCGTTCTGTTGCCAGTAACGCACGTCTTTCTCTACATTGTCGATCAGTTCATCTTCGAGACTCTTGAAATCCGCAGACGAACCCATCAGTGGCCGGACGGGGATCGTTGGGAAGATGTCGGTCGGCGCTCGAGGGGTACCTCTACTACTGTACCTACCGCGGACACGGTGTGCACCGAAACGCCGTTTGATGTGGTTTTTTTTCCTTTTCACTCGATAATAAAATGACTACCGTCTCGGTCCGCCTGCCACCACCAGCTGCACACGGCAGCAGCTATCTATTTTAGGTATATCACTTCGCACTTGTCGAAATTTGATTAAGTTTTCTCCGTCTCGCCGTTTGTTTTCTCCATGAGCTGCTCGTTGCTAACGTACGGGGTGGTGTGCTAGGGAGGGGCAGCGCGGCGTTGGGTGAGTTGTTTACGTCGGCGGCCCCGTCGCCATGCCGACCGTGCCCAGGACTCGGGAGCCGCGTCAGCCAGGGGCCAATTCTTGAAATCATACGACTAATTCTCGCATGCGATAAAAGTCATACATTTTATCGACTGTGACAAATGTTTATCGCATGCGACATACAATTGGTATTCTTGAATTGAAATCGATAAGATTTTATCACTTGTCGAATGCGATAAAGTTTATCGAATGAACCACTATGGTAACAACACAAATCTAGATTTTAACCACAGATTTTTCATTTAATCTGTGTTTTAACCTCAAACAAACTGGAAAATTATATAAATTATTATTTTATTCCTTTATCACTGAATGTTATCAATGATAAATTAAATTTATAAAATCAAATAGAATAATTAATGTGTACTTACTTTATTATTCAAATCAATTGCAGACGAACGATTGTTTGAAACTATATGTGGTCTTAATAGGTCAATCAATTCTTTAACAACGTCTTTTGTGAGTCTAAAGTTTTTTACAAATAAATGATCTGACAATGTAAAAGGATCTGTCACATTTTCTGGATTTCTAGTCTGTCTTTCATAATATATATTATGATTTTCGTGTTCCTCGACGTTGTTAATGGCAAACAACATTGCCATATCATCAAAATTAGCCATTCTAATAGTATATATAGAGCAGAATAATAAAAAACAAATAACGAATACCTAATAATGCACTAATGACATAAACATAATTAAAATTTACAATTTACAATATTCAAAATCTTAACTGATAAGGTTTTAATATGAGTACATGACACTCATAATCATAAATTATCATGCGATATAGGCTAGTCACCGACTTTCTACCCATTCGACTAATAGTCGAATGTTTTTCGTTCGACTAAAGTCATACCATAATTCAAGAATACCAATTATTTATTTTCATGCGATAAAATTTTTATCGCATGCGACAAAGTTTATCACGATTTCAAGAATTGGCCCTGGACAAGTGGTTGGTGGGTGCTGCTGTCCAGGGACTCTATGGTGTCGGGATCAAAAAACTAACGGGCATTTCGGCCCGGGAAAACAGTAGGTACCCGGTGCTTGATGTTGTCTGCGGGTGGTGGTGTGGTTTTGACTTTTTGAGGAATCATAATATTATAATTTACTCATATAATATTATGTCCTATACGATATATCATACGAACTAACCCATATACCAACCTAACCTATTCTAATAGTTATAATAATATAAAAATTATTGTGTTTTCTTAATTTCCACTAACAATAACTTACGAGGAACGTCGTATTTTATGGTGCATATAGATTATAGAAATGTCTAATATAACATATTATTACAATTATACATTCAGTGAAAAATAAAAATTGCATGTACCTAATTTTTTTTATTATTTATACCAAAATCGATTTTTTAAGAACCAATTTTTTAAAATTTTTTTAAATTTTTTTTTTTGTTTTTCAAGGCGTCTTAAAAAATACTAAGAGTTATTGGCCTCTTCAATTCATCAACTAGATTTACTTTCCCCCGGAATAGATATTGAAGTTGAAAATCGAAGCAATTATTTCGACTACTTATCGTGTACAAACACAACAAATATAAAATTTAAAAAAAAACTCACATCATTGTCAAGTCAATACATTGATCGCTCCGCTCGGAATCTAAAATTCCAATATGGTTAAAAACCGAAAATTTAGGGGAGGTCATAAATCACTACAATTTTAATTTTATAGGTAGTAATACACGAACTCAGAACTGTCTAGCGATAACAACTCTACAGCTTTGACATTTCATAAATCTGGGAGAAAATGTATAGGTACCATATAAATGTATAGTATATTCTTTACTCTATGATGTATACCTATCGGTTTTTAATAATTTAAGTCACTGGACGCCGGGCGTCCTCTTAAACAATAATAATACTGCTGTAATAAACTGCATTATTGTTTACGATTTCCCATCACTAAAATCACAACACATCATTTTACATTTTTGTTATAAATGTAATGACAGATTGAGAGGGGAGAATATTTACAATGTATATATTATAATTATGCAGATAGTGCCTATGCATAATCACTATACCGACCCACGATGTAGAGAAGATATCTTAGAGAGCTGATATATCTTCTCTACATCGTGTACCGACCGATAGTGAATTTTATAGGAAACATGACAATACAAGATAAATCATAATTAATCTAATTTGCCATATAAAATACCATACAATTGCCAACCGACCTTGAAGCTTTAAATCATGGTAGGAATTCGCTATCTAGTAGGTACCTATATAAAAATCTGTGGTCCTATCGCAGTGTTGGGAATAGTAAATTTGTAAACTAAAATATTATCTAGATAAATATAATAGATAAAAATGCATTAAGTATATATAGATAAAGATAATAGAATAATTTAATTTATCTATAGATAAAAAAATAGAATAATTTAATTTATCTATAGATAAAAAAATAGGTAGATAACCATTTTTTGTATTTATTTATACTTTACATAAATTATGCAGCGGCTTAGCCAGAAACCTCCCAGGGTGGGCCAAGAATTATGTTCTCGAATCAAGACGGCTGCTCAGATAACAACAGGTACACCACTTGTAATTGTAAAGATTTTAGACTAATTACAGAGGTAAAAAATCAATGAGTATCCACACTGCATGTGGATACATCGGTTATGTTAGTAACTGTCGTCTATCGTCTTGTAAATAGTAGGGATATGGCGCTTAACGCCTAACCCACCTTCAGATTCTCTATTTAAATTAAAGACAAAATTATAAAATTATAAATCAAGTCACAGTCTCTCTTTTTTAATAATATTTGTGATTTCATTAATTTTCAGCATTTTGTATAATTAAGATTGGGAAAGTAGAAGCTGATATCATTTGTACAAGATTGTGACTAACACAAAATTATACTCTCATAAGTTATAAGTAAAATAATATGATATATTATTTTTGAATTAATCATTTTTTTTAAATATTATATTGGTGGACGCCGCTTGCACCATGGCCCCTTCGTCCCAGTGAAGCGACCGGGCATGTCTCTTTAGGAAAATAGTGACACCAAATTTGTGTAGTGATCGCCGTGCAGGACACGTTGATTACTAGTACATTAATTATTTAACGACGTCGCACGTTCGTCGCCAGTCTTGAGATGTTGTTTGAGAAAAGGATAGCACTTATAATGTAATGTTACGTTTTAAAGAATTGACACAACTTTTAAATACTTAATACAACTTTATTAAATTAAACGTACAATTGAAAATAGTTTAAAAACTAAGTACTGGGGAGACTTATACTCGCGGCGATGTGGCTGTAACAAAGTCCACGACGAGCATAAGCTTTACAAGAGTGATGATCCTAATCTAAGTAATGGTAGGTGCGTTACTCATATTTATATGAGCTCTAACAATGGCCTATCGGTGGCGTGATATAATGTATTCTAATATTACCTTCTAATAATGTCGACTTGCATTATTATAAGCCTATGTGAAACAACTTGTTGTTCTCACCTCTGATCCACGCTTTCCGCTATTTAAGCCCCTTTTATATTGTATATTGATACCTAACATTACTTATTATAAATTACGCCGAATGCATAATTTAATATACTAGCCGATGTTTATTAATATCCCTAATATTGTTATATTGCATTATTATGCGACTCGGTGAAACAACTTGTTGTCTTCACCTTTTGATCTACATATCCCGCTAATTGTTTGAAACGAACTGTCCGCACTACCTGAAAACTCCCCCTCGGTGCTTGTTCTATTTTTTAATTTTTTACACTCGCTGATGTCGTGATCTTTCTTTTTACAATACTTGCAAAATTTTATTTGTCCTGTATATTCTTTTTTAATCTCCGTTTTTTTTATAATATTTTGTTCCAAAGTCCTACATTCATTAGCGTAGTGACCCATTCGGTCGCACCGAAAACATTTTATCGTTGATTTATCGCTACTCGATCGATCATTAGTTTTATTAAAATTGTTTTTAAAATTATTTCGCGTCTTATTCTGAAAATTATTTTTATACTCCGGTTTAGGTATATGTTTCTTTCTAGACAAAACTGATTCCTGCTCTATTGCAAGCAATACCGCCTCCTCGAAACATTGAACATTTCTCGAAAGTAGTATTGTTTGAATAGGCCCCTGTATATTTTCGATAAAAACGCTTAATGCGTTTTCCTGAACCGATTGTGCGTGTATTTTAACCTCGATTATACTTTTTCCTACGGTTAATGCCCGTGTTAATTCATGATATGCTTTTTCTACACGTTGCGCGAAATCTTTTATAGATTCATATTGACCCATCTGTATTCCATTTAATTGCCCACGTAAATATTGTAGTGAGTGTGTCGTGCTAAAAATTGTTCCTAAATGTGCTTTTAATTCTTCCCACGAATTAATTTCCCGATATCTTATTGCATCCAAAGCCTTCCCTTTAAGTTTTATTAGTACGGCTCCTAAAATATCAGATTTCATAGTTTCAGGTATTTTTGAAAATACATATTCGCATTGTGAGATAAATGATGCTAGATCGGACTCACTGCCACCTGCGAATTCCGGAAGAAATCTTAAAGCTGTCATAAAATCTAATTGGTTTGACATGATGTTAGATGTTAGATTCACTATTATACAAAGAGAAGATACACTGTTATGTTCAAATGTTTAATAAGTAGGTAGGTAACCTATTTGGCTACTGCAGGCTATTCCTTTTCCATCATTATCATAGTTAAGTAACAAAAACAGTAAGAAAATATAACAATTATCATATAGTAATCAATCAGAATCTAAATATTATTGAATCAGGAATCCTAATTGGGTAGGTAGGTACCAAGTATTAATAGTGTTATAACAAGAAGAATAACACATATTTTGCTGGTTACTTGCAGGCACTTGAAGTTTCATTAGTTATAAATAGTATTATTTTTAATAGCGGATACCACCTTACCATCTCCTAGTAAATATTAAATGTCAGTTAATTTACTATGATGTGTTATTTTTCAAAATTGTAGATACCTATATACGTGTATAGGTGTAATAATATATTATATTATTATATTTTAACTAGCTGGATTTGTATTTCGATTTCGTATTTATATTATGTGTGCTGCTCGATGTTTACTGTTATAGAAGTCTTTTATAGTTTTTGAATGGAACAATGAATGACATATTGATTTTACAATGATCTGTGTTTTTTTGCGTATGTGTGTTCACGTTTTATAAATAATTATAATGAATTTGGTCTTAAATTTTAAGGGTTATTTCTGATAGCAAATTGAATTTAGTTGGTTCATTAATACTGAAAACTCTTTGTCTTTGCCAGTTTTTTCGAACATATTATTACCAACTATCATATATCTGTAATAGGTATCTGCCGCTAGAACTCGGAATATAGTTCAATAATTTCGTGTGATATTAAATATTTTATCCTTCATCTTTGATAATCCTACCACCAGAGGAAATGAGTTTTAGATTTCCCGATTATTTTTAATTTTTATATTAATATGTTCCTTTTAAGTTATGACTAACTGCTACAATTAAAGTATTATTATATTTTATTGTACGAACACCCAAAGAAATATACCAATAAAACCATAATAGTTATGTATATTATACAGTAATACACTGTATACTATATACGGTTATAGTGTTATACTCTAATATATAAGACCTGTATATGTATAGTCAACTGTAAAATGTAAATAATATTATGTAAATTGTATTAGTATTTAATATTTGATACGATTATGTGACTGCATAAGAGGAACTAAATCCTTTGAAATCTGTATAATATGCACTCGTAATAATTTATTTGTGCATATACAGCTGTTCGTTTACAGTGTGTTCCGCGAAGATTTACCCATACTAAATATATTATAAATTTGTTTTAGATTTTGAGTGGTAATTAAAAATGTATACATTTTTCAACTTAAGTTAAGGATTGAACATTTAAAACAAGGTTTCTTTAAATAGGTTATATTTAAATTACTTTATCCACAACAATACTAACTATTAGTAAATCATAGGCTGACTGACTGTGTTCGATCAGAATCGTTTTTCTTATACAATGATATTATATCATTGAAATCATATTAAACATTTAACACCTCATCCCATTACAGTGACCCACTTGTAACCTCTACTGTACAGCAGACCGACACCCACTTCCTCACCTTTTTTTTATTAGACTTACGGAGACAATGACTTCACATATTTTATTTTTCTCTTTCATAATTGTAATTTATAATATGTTATAATTTGTATCCAATTTTTAACTTGAGGAAAGTTTTAGCGTACTCCTACGAAATATTATTTATGCTTCTGGTCGTACTCAGATACGATAAGAGTATACATTTGTTACACAGAGTAATCCAAGTTAAAAACAAATTATATAGAACAGCAGAGAGTAAACAAAAGGTATTGTGTGCACTGTGCAGTCACGGTTAAAGTTGTACAGATGATCTCTTTATATGCATTTAATATATTATGAGGACGTTCATATAAAATGCTATTCGTTTTGTTTTAAAATATATTTCAGTCGTGGCCGTTATAGGACATAAGTACATAAGGCACACTATAAAGTGCTAAAATATTAAATTGGCATAGGTGGTATACTAGCTGGTATATTATAATATGCCGTATGGTACCTAAGATAGTAGACGTTTTTTTCTATACATGTGCAGTGGCGTATCACTTTTATATAGGGAGGGAGGGGGAGTTCTAGTCTGTGGAAAAAACTTAACTTTTCACCTATGTAGGTACGATACTACTATAAAAGGGTATACGGGAATTTCGTCCCCATGCATTTTTTTGACGATACAGACTCCAGAGTAGGGCATCCCACTCTTAAATTAAAATTACCTGGCGGATAGTTATGCTTATATTTTATTAGTTACATGTACTCCATAATCTATACAGTGTGTTGAGTTTAAAATTTAAAATATAAAAACTATCAACTACACATATACTGAATTATGATGATAAATAATACATTTATGTAAGTAACTGTTCATTTAATACACTTTATTTCAAAATGTTTATAATATATATAATATATTATTATACATACCTATACACCTACTATAATAATTAAATTTTATTTTATTTTCAGCTAATTTTTATAATAACTCTCGACAAGTAATAGAAATGTTTTTGTGTACTGCTATTACAGTAAAACCATTACAATAAAATAATTAATAACCAGGGGCGGAGTGGGAACCAAATCCAGGCCGGGAGATTTATCCAGGCCACCCACTAAAAATTTTTTTCTCGCTACGCTCAAATTTAGTTTTAGTTTTAGTTTCAGGCTACAGATAAACTTGCCGGTACAACAGGCGAAATTGCGTCGAATCTGGGTGTTTTATTATAAAAATAATCAGCCTATATCAATATAATATTGCTTTAATTGTATTTAATGTCTATATTTATGTAACAAATATTTTGTAATTTTATATCCAAAGCTTTCTCATACGAGTATACGATTGTACGAGGCTATTACAATGTACTATTATTGCATTAATAATATTTGTAATACAATAATTTAATAGACACACTTTTTTGACGCATTTAACATTTAATATTTACTAATATTTTGTAAATTAAATTAAATTTAAAAAAAAAATCTAACAAAATGGTCAGGCCACCAGACCATAATATGGTCCAGGCCATCTGGAAAATTCCCATTTCCAGACCGGCCACTCCCTGTTAATAACCCATAAATAGGTATATCAGAATTTTGAGCGGCTTGCGATAGAAATGTTATATACCGAACAATATTTAACTACAAGCGTGCTCTGTAGACCAGTGTAAAATTGATTACAGATGTAAATTGACCAGAGTCAACAGTGGTACACCTTCGTCTACACCATGGTTGTAGATATAGTATGGTCACAGAGTTACTCTCATATTATATATTATTATTAAATTATTCTGTGGTATGGTTGAGCGATAGTATTTGATACATTATTCATAGTATTATGATATTATACTTTAGAGTTAAAAAATATCAAAAACTATTCAGTTTTAGTAATTATATTATTAATATTACATATACGGAAATGAGTTATATAGTAGTAATAATAATAATAATAATAATAAAGGAACACTTTTACGATTTAAAATTTTTAAATATTTGTACGTTTAAACATAATGTTATGTAATTTGTATACCTACAACACTAAATAATATCAGAATATCGGAGACAATAAAGTAAAATCACACTAACGGTTGTTTTCAACATTTAATACTATTCACTAAAATCACGTCTACTGTATAATATTAATAAGATAAAAATGAATACACTTACAATCATATTATTATTGGGCTATGACGATAACTGGCAAAAAGTAGCATATTAAATACATTTTAATTATTTTAGTAGGTATGAATCTATTATATAATGTAACAGCATTTACGCATGCTATACACATAATTATTATGATTATTGTTTTACATTTATCTCTGGAAGAGATGATTTTTTTTTTTAGTTATTAATTAAAACGAAGATTGAAAGACAAAAGTGCAAATATAGTGCATCAAGAATGAAATCGAGAAGTCCTTAGCCATTTACCTAATATTATATATAATATTATTATGGAATGGAAATTATTGCTTCCGAGTTACAATGATAATAACAAAACAAAATAAAACAGTATAATATTCCTACAGTTAAAATTTAAAACAACAAACGTACTTAAGTTTAGTTAATAATAATATCAAAATAACAACAAATGCATACGAATCTCGTCACGGAATTACGCAATATTGTGCACGATTACTTATTATTATTATTATTTTTTTTTCTGCAGACGTCGACTTATTTGAATTTTTCAAAAGTTATTCCTTTTTAGCAGCAGAGTCGTCCTCTTGGTTGTGCTTCGCCAGTGCAAGGAGTATCATTGTCAACTCTTTCCTGTTGATTTTCCCGTCGTCGTTGTAATCCACCCCTCGCAATATAGTTTCCTCGAAGTCTTGCAAGTCGTCGGCGTCATAATCCTACAAGACCAACAGTGAGTAATTATAACATTCTGGAGTTTACCTCACTCTGGTGGGTACATTTATAATATTATATTAACACGCGTCATAACACACAATACAACGGTGATGACAATGTCACTAAGTCTACACAGGAGTTCTGTATAGGTATAAGAGGTAGATACGCATATAGCAAACTATATATATATATATATATACGCATGCAAAACTGAAGAGTTAATATAATATTATTGTTCTGAGAAACCTGCGATATGCCTAACCAGGAGTATTATGGTATTATGCGTATGTAGAGGTACATAATATGCATAGCGCGTGTAGACACAGAAACAGAATAATATTATAATATTATAAAATAACAGACCTTTTTAACCAGCTCGAGCAGATCCTTTAGAAAGCCGCGTAGTTCCTCGTTCTCAATCGTGCCATTGTTATCCTGCGAATAATCACAAGTATATTATACTGTATATATATAGGTGCCATATTAGACTCTTAATTTCAGAATACGCGCAAATTCACTCACGCCTCAGTATAATACAATACTATACATTATATTAATATTATAATGTCTTTAACTTAAAAACTAAACAATAAACGTTAACGCAAGAGTGCACTCGAGTCCCCTTATCCATTCTTATCGTGTTCATATTATAATCATATTATATTTATAAACGAAAAAGGAATCGCCAGAGTTAAGATCATATTATTATTGTCAAACGACCAGAATTAAATATTGTAAAAGTAAAACGCTACGTCTTAGCCGAGAGGAGTGCTTTGACTAGCACTAGTCTGCTTCTTCTTAATGCACCTTAATAATATTCACATATCCATACAAAAAGTGACATAGTATTATAGTAAAGACTGTAGTAAAGTTCTTAAGTTATTAGAGTTTCAAACAGTTCGTGTGCAATTATGTGTAAATCACGAGACCAAACAATACAGTATAATATTATAAGTTTAGTAGACGAAAATAATTTTTAAGTTAATATATAATATAATATTATAGTCGTTTTTTTAATACTAGTAGGTATTATTCTCTGATGGTTATAATTAATCAAAAGGTTTTAAAACGTTCCATTTTATGTAAAAAGTTTGTCAAATAACTTAGTAATAAATTGTTATATTAATTAATTATATATAATATTATAATTTATATACTTTTTTTTTTGATATAATCTTAGCTTAAAATTTAATTAACTCCGTAATTTATTTAATATCTTAACATAAAATCATGTAGATACAACTCATAAGATTTTTTTGAAAACTTCTACGGGGGCCTGTATAGTATTAAATAAGTAAAATATAATATTTAGTTTTTACGAGACTATTTCGTAGAAAGCATCAGTAAAATCAACTTGTAAAAATAAACAAATAAGTTCTGAGTATAAATTAAGATCCTTTTAATTATATAACCTGTAAGGTATAATAGTTATGATTATAGTTTGAGATAGATATTAAATTAAATCAAAAAGCATTGAATAAGTTATAATATGTAAATATAATTTATAAAAAGTTACAAGTATAAATTAGTATAATTATATTATATTTTCAAATTGTAATATATAACATACTGATACGTTCATAATTTAATGCATTTTATTTTTATTTGTTTTTTTTCCGAGACATTTTACTAAATGTAAGTAATCGGGTCTAATGCTGTTGAAAACGTTATACGAGAATAAAGTTCGACGTAGTTTGAAAATGTTTGTAGGAAATGAGGGATTTTTTTTTTATAAAATACATATAAAAAAGTTTATTTTCTTCTTATTATCATTGAGGAGTTTTTTTCGAAGAATAACCAACATAAACCATGACTATTAATATTAATAAATATTATTATCTCTTGTCATGGAAGTCTACTTGAGTAATATCCGTTTTACAGTACCTTCCCAGTTAGTTTAATGTAGTTTTTACAATGTATGGATTAGATTTAATTATTTATAATATATAATCGGAAGTGACATAATTTTCATTAGGAAACCAAAAATATCGAATTATGAAATAACTGAACACAACTTAAAATATACATAATTTGTTAGGAACAAACGTTTGGCTATAATATGGCCTAAATTGCTTTCTTACTTCTGACTCCATATCGAAATCAGACACTAAATCAACTAGTCCGCTACTATGCGTACTTTATTCGGTGTCCAAAATATATTCCATCTTTTTCGGAATCGTAATTTATAGTTATCGCTAACCTATCTGTTATTGAATATAATATACTATAGAACATAGATAGTAACATATATTTTTTTTTTGAAATTTCTTATTAAAATAACTTATTGAGTTATGACAATACTATCATAGTATCTGTCAAAGGCGAATGTCGTTAATTCGACCATAATGCTTTTTTTAAGGTTTTTATTGCGAAAATCTTAAAATCTAAATATTTACGAAAATAAATTTAAAAAATAGGTATGTATCATTGACCATAAATTTATATAATTTAATATTTTGTGGAATATAATAACAGATAAGAAAAAATTCACTGCGTTATTAAAATATATACTATTAAATATTTTTATCTATTCTCTTATGTTTTTCAGCCTTCACAAATAAACATATCACATAAAAGTCATTAACCTTTTTTTTATAATAATATATAATTTTATTTAAAATAAATATTTAAAAAATTGTTTTTTATACCATTTTTGCGTCATGTTTTAGTTTAATAAGAAGCTCGACCGACATTACACAGTTGAATTAATCGTTTAAGTCTTTAAAATGTCTCAAAGGTTACTATAAATGTGCTGTCTCGGTTTATTTATTTTTATTAAAAGGTTGAAGCAATAATAAAAAGTAAAAAGAACAATTTGCTATCTATATAAAATTCTATAAAAATATGCAGTCACACAATAATAACTAATATAAAATAATATATTTTGTATTTTATGTTATTAGGGACAAAATTCAAAAACTAAAATCAATTTTAATGAGTTCTTATATTTGGTGCTTTAAAAAGTAAAAATACAAAGATTTGGACTCTTAACAGTTGTTATACTTAAATATTATATACTGTACAAATTATCATAAAGCTAAATTTGTTTTAATTCATATTGCGTATACTTACTCGATCATACAACGAAAATACTCTTTCGATATCATCCTTTGTCAATTTCGTAGCTCCCTGAAATCAATAAATATTTATGAATAATAATAAGTTATTATATTTATTAATTAATTATATTATGAAGATAAGGGTTAGTTTTAAAGTACCTACGTCCTACATATTAATTTTATCTTTAGAAAATGTTTGTTTTAAATAATATGATATTAACTTTGAGGTTTATACATTTTATATCATACCATAAGTCCATAACATAATATTGATTTTTAAAATACTGTTGACGATAAAGATAAAATAAAATGTTGAGTATTTCCTTTGGCAGTAATTACTTTTTTTTGTTTTATCTATCTTTATCAATTTTGAAAATGTATGTTATTGTAACAAGTAAGTAAGGATTTGGCTTGTAGTTGAAAATTAATACATTAAATCAAATAAAAATTCATTAATGCTATTATATTGAAAAAGTCAATAATATATATTAAATAGATTATTATACTATATCATTTTTAAATCAGTTCTATAAACTACCTTTTATACAAATAAAATCACGTCAATGTTGCCAAAATTCAGATATTTAGAGTAGAAATAATTATACTATGTAAAGGTTGTTAGTGTTTAGTAAGAGCTATAATCTATATACCTATGTTTATCAATAATTTGTTTGTGTTCACAATTTGCATGGGCGAGGGCATTTTATTTTGAATACCTACATTTGGTATTATTGCGTACAACACTATTAATTATAATTTTTTAATGAATACTACAGGTAGGTAGGTACTGTTCATTAGCAAAACATAGGTTCGTTGTTGGTGAACTTCACGTAGTGTTCTTTGGACTAAATTAGTGGCGCATGATGTCTGGGTGCACGTGAAATTTAAACCCTTAAAGGTACGTTTATTATTATTATAGGTTAGAACTTGGTTATGTGATCTAAGGCAAATTTGTGTGTGATTTTTTCAGAATATTTTAATTAGTCTTAATCAAAGTGCAAACTTCAAACAAATAGTTATTACAATGTACGCATGTTTACTAAGGATAATAATAATAGGTCCTAAAAAATGATATAAAAAATAAATAAATAAATGTAATATTAATTGATCTAATATATATTATACCCAGACCCCAGACAATTATTTTTATACATTGGGTATAAAATATTGGTAAATAAATATAAATTACTAAAAGTTCAAATAGTCGTAACCGGAAAATCCTCAAACTTAAATTATATACTTAACCAAACATAAATAGTATTCCAAGCAAACTTAGTATCATGAAACTAAAGGTTATCTATATTGTCCTTAGTACATAAAGTTAAATATGCAAATCTTAAACTACTCGTTCAAATTTTGATTTATATACGTTAAAGTTTTCAAAAAAGCCAACGCGGCTTAACCAGTTTACACGAGAAAAGGATGCTGTCGTTGGAAAAAAATAAGTCTGTATCGCCGCATGATACTCCTTGTATGGTATAATAAATCAAAGTGTTTGAAAATATGGTCCTTGAGAAGCTAATCTTAATAATTCAAAATATCAGAATTTGAACAAATACATTAATAAATGATAAAAACGGGGTTGTGCATGTTTTATGAATCACTCTATATGTGATTAATTGTATTTTAGTGCGCACAAAGTAACACATCAATAATTTAATGGCCATATCACAATATTGACGCGCGTCGAAATGAATGACATGACAATATAAAATTATGCATACTATGATAAGTACGTATATAATGTGTGTGACTAATTGACGCCCGTTGACTAATAGCGGCTGATCCACGCTTATTAAAAATGTATAGATTAATACAACAAATGGCTTTTATTTAGCAATTATAACAGAGTATAGTACAATAAAAAAATTGAGATCCACCATATACAAATTACAAAAACCATATATATACCGATTACCCAATTATTAAATCACATATAAATATATAAATATTTCAGTTTCTGTTATATACACTGACAGCACATTATTATGTTATTTACCATAGAATTATACCAAAAATATGAATTTTGAAAACGATGGTTCTTTATAATTGTAAATTTAGGATTAGGTTGTTTATTAATTTGCATGTTTTTCTAAGGTCCTATATAGAATCTATTCGACTATTCCTATATAAATTAAAAATTCGTTTCATGATTTTATGTTAAAAATATTATAATTATTTTATATTCCATGTATTTGCATATTGTCCAATTTGTATCTACTAGTGATTTATATTTTGGTTTTAAATTTTTACATATTAAACGAAAAAAAAAATTTAGTCAAAGTAATTTTATATAAATCAATTAACTCAATCTACATTTGAGTTTGATTAATTATAGATAATTTAAAAAAACCCTATACTTCTTGTGGGGTATTCGATATCGGTACCTTTATACAAAGCTTAGAAGATATTAGATAAGTATCTAAATATTGTGTCTGTTGAACTTTCTCGTAGATTTTACTATTTACTAGCAGATTTACTGTGGAAAAGTTAAAACCATACCATTATTCAATGCAACGCTCTTAATAATATATATTTTAATTATATTGTGCAATGCATTATTAATAAATACATAATATATTATAATGAATAAGCTTTTTATTTTAAAATTAATTATATAAAAAAATATCCTTCATATTTGGTTTATTTTCAGTGCATAAAGTACCTATACCCCACATCTAGACAATGAGCATTACATCTGTTTTCTATTTTCTACGAAAATTATAATTATTAAGGATTGTAATCCTTAATAGGTAAGTACAATTTAATAACTTAGAAACTAATCGATTGAATTTGTATATACGCTTGAACGACTTTGTGCCTACGAGGTGCTACTCGCGACAATATTAAAAAAATAATTATGTGGGTGGGTCATGAGAAATGTTCACGAAAAGACTATTATAATATTATATTGTCACAGTATTCCTATAATAACAAAAACAGTTGCGACCACAAGACACCGAGAAAATACCGAAATAACGAGAAAATTGAAAATTTTTATATTATGATAATAATGAATAACAATAATATAGTTTGAATAATTCCGCTATGATGACTTATCGTCCGATACACAGACTGGTCTGCAGGCCGCGTGGCGTACGGGAAACTAGGGAAATTGAATTTTATTCCGACCGAAACTTCGCGTCAAACATAATTTATGAATATAAATAATATAATATGATAATGACGCAGTGCCATCACGCCGTTGTTGGTATAGATGGGTACCGCATATATATATACAATAATATTATATCTCTCGACCGATCGATTTATGTCATTTTATTTTTTTTTAAAGAGAAAACGCTAAAACTCTGCGCCGCGTATTGTATATACGTCATAACAAATCTACCCCACGATCACTTCAACACCTTTCGACCTCGATGTTGTTTTATTCTATTTTACAGGTAAGTGTGCCTGAAGTTTCGTGATTCCTGCGCTAGCGAGAACGTCGAAAAAGTAAAAACGGGAAAAAGACGTGAAATTCCGGCGCTGATGACCTTTACGGTTCTCACAATATATATTTATAAAATGTCGGTAACATCTTATATATTTAACATTGTTACAGCTCGTTTCGGAGACGCAGAAACGTGATAAATATACGTAATATATGAATGCGTGCGTGTGTTCAGGGAGTCATTTATCGTCGCAGACATAATATACAATAATAATAATTATTGTTTTTATAAAATGTATTCCAAGAGAATAATCGGCCCCGCTGAGAATACCCGCGAAGACTTATCTAACAATGTTTTTCTTAATATTACGTTAGTTATTTACATATTATACGTGTTTTTCATATTATTATATAACAAACTAATAATAATAATTATTATAATTTTAGGATGTATGGAATCAAATTAAATTATTTGAAATGATAACTGTAGCTTTTATAAACTAACACTATAATATTATTTGTATGAGGTCTACAGTTTGTCACATTAGTCAATTGCGGGATTTTCGAGTGCACTGATGAGGTGGTTTCGATTGCTCTTGCTCGATTGATGTAAGTCCGTAAAGATTTTATAACGAAAAATGGATTCTCCCGAGAGACTTGAGAAGTATCTAGAGAAAAGACTTATGATCTCGTATTCGTACCAAAAAACTGGGCGTTAATCACGTCTTATTTTTTTATAAGCGTTTGAAGTGAGAATTTTGGTGTAAATCGTCGAGTACTCGAGTTAAACCTAAGCTAGAAAGTCAAATTCTTGTTATGGACGTTTGAAATTCAAGTTATGACAAAATTGGACATTCATACAATTTTTCATAAAATAACGAAGAAATTCATAGAAATTTCAAACATTTCTGTACAACCTACTTAAATGATTATTTTCCATACACATTGAAATTAAACAAATATTATGAGGACGTCGCACCCGCATGACGTGTTGTTTCCGTCTTACACACATACGACATACCAAATTTTCGTTCACTAATTTCAATAGGGTGCTGTCAGTTTTGATATTAGAGTGAATTGACCTATTATCCAACTTTGAAGTAATAAAATTATCTGTGTTCTCTCGTTGGTCTATTACGATATTTAAATTTTTAAGTGAGATATGGATATTGAGTAGGTATGTAAAGTACTGGTATGGTATATACTTTACTAAAGTATCATGATTATATTAATCATAACCTACGTAAAAATTATAATATCGTAAAAAACCAACGAGAGAGCACATAAAATGTTGTTACCTAAAAGTTTTATGATAGGTCAATTCATTCTAATATAAAAACTGACAGCACCCTATTGAAATTAGGGAACGAAAATTTGGTATGTCGTACGTGTGTAAGACGGAAACAACACATGCGGGCGCGACGTCCTCTTAAGGCTAATTTTAAGTTGTATTAATAAAAGTTTTAATTTTTGAAATTTTTTTTTAATTTGGAAACACTGTGTTATACCCTGTAAGCACACAATATATTGTATCGTAGGTCTATGTATACAGTATACGCGTTTCTAACCTTTTTATTCTCACGGACCTATACGCGCATAATAATATAATATATTATATCAACGAAACCGACCTTAGGTCAAGGAGGGGTAGTTCACACGGTATAGTTTTTCGCATACAATAATAATAACCGTATAATATGCGTATTGTTATATAGTACCTATATATACAGTGTATATGTATTATTATTTTCGTTATCGCGGTCGTTTGTTTGCCGGAGAAAGTTAACGGGCAAAATAATACATGTACATACTTATATATATATATATAAATATGTGTGTGCATGTACATACATACATATATATAAATCGTAAATATATAGCTACGATGAACTCGTTCGCGCGTGCGCCTTGCAGTATTCTTTTTCTCGTATATTTATTGTTGACACGCGATTACGGTACCTAATTTCGTTGTTGATTTTTTTTCCTACCCGCCCACGTATTTCACCCGATGTACGAACCATGCACACCTCAAGCATGTATAAGACATAGTAATATATATATATACGGACTATAATATATAGTATGTACCAGGTGATTCTTTTATCGAAGAACTGTCATTATTTCATAGACCATTAACGTTTTTGATAATAGTTTTTGCTTTACATATAGGTAGGTACCTACTATTTTAAGTTGTTACGAAACGAAATTTTCTATATTCAAATGCAGAATATCTTTCGGAATATTTCGTTTAGTCAAACAACAAATTTCAGACGAGTATTTGAATAGTTCTAAGTATATAATATAAAGTTAAGTTTATAGCGAAACGGTAGAGGTAGACCAACAATTTTCGGGGTACCTTTGAGCGTTGAGCCACTCTGTCAATCCAAACTTTAAATACTCGTGGTCATAAACTACTCTCTCGAAATTCAAAAAATTTTATTTAGCAAAGTTATTTTATTTGGCTTTGGAATAAGAATTAAAAGTGTATGTTGTCTTTAAAAATAAGTATAAACTTCTAAAAAACTATAACGACAAAAATAGTGAATTATATTTTTTTCTAAAACTGTTGTTTTTTAACGACTTAAAATTATGTGAGAAGAATATTTTTATCAATGTTAGTAGTTTTTGAAATGATGGGATTTCTTCAAAAAAATAATTACGCTGAATAGTATTATATTAGATTAGGGCCTAATATATAGTATAATTTATAAGTACCTATATAATTATACATTATATAAGTTGTATATGTGTGTAAGTGTTCCTACCTAAGCATTTTATGTAAAATTAAGCATCAAAAATATATTTTAATATTTATATATCTCTATAAAATCAAAAGCTACATTATACACCTTTGGCCCGTTAAGAGCTTTTGATATTTTATGTGTCTCTTGAATAAATCTCCTAGAGACCCCTGAAGTAGACCGTAGGCGTATAGTAAAAATTGTATGCATTAGATATACTCACTTTGAACACTTGTCGGCACAAAAAGTTCTCCTTGACGGGTAGCAACCTTAACAAGGATAAGGTACAAGATTAATTTTATACAAAAACAACTGATATGCGAGCGCCGCCGACGGATCGATCGACATCAATTATTGAATTATGATGTATTATACATCAATACATCGTCGATATTGACGATATTCGCGGCGGCGGAAACACAGATCGTTTATTATTTATGGTGCATGCTAAAAGCACGTAACCAAACACTCACTTGGCCATCTCTGAAAGCTGCAATTTCCCATCCTTGTTCGAGTCGAATACTTGCAACTAGAGAATAAACGTGAACAAAATTAAAGTATTATTAGTCACGTGGCGTGAATAGTGTCGATAAACACGATGATAATATATTGTACGCCGTTTCGGGGGCAAAATAAATGTATATAAAAGCAGAGCCCGCAAACAAATACACGCGAGATATGCACATAATAACATAGTAAGTTTCAAACGCTACTTTAATTATAAAAAACAATGTGTTGCGTATATAGTATAAATACCATTGTATCGGTGTATTCGATGAGTTTGTCTTCGGACACGTCATTGATTTTTTTCGCTTCTTTCAGCAAATCCCTCAGAAAGTTCTGAAATCATAATATTAAAATTGAAAAATAAAATATCACATTTTTAGAACAAACAAAATCTTGTTGACCGCTCAGTTTTGCGTCAACATATAATATAATATGAGCGACCGAAAAACTCTAAAGCTAATATTTGTCACCACCATAAATATGACGCCCTTATCTAAACGGTAAATCAAGCTAAAAGCTTTTGATTGATTGTAATAAAGTGTAGGAATATATAGATACACACAGATATACGTGTGCATTGTGTGCATGTTAATATTAGCTTTTGTTTTTAATGAAAATCGAAAAGTTTTTATTTTTACACGCCATTAAGTATTTATAATAATATATTCAACATATATACAAGTATTATGATATACAGATATATACTACCAAGCATGAGGGGGGCTATATCCTTTTATAATAATGTATCTTTTCGAATTCTGGTTTTTAGAATTTGTTAGTAACTTATTTTCATACAAACTTTTTTTTTGGAATTAATATAACCACTTTTCACGGTAAATATTGTTAAGAAGATTTTTTTGAAAATGTTGATGTATAAAAATTGAAATTTGATCGAGTATTACATTTTATATTTCGTACGAAAGGGTTCTGGTATTAGAAAAAACAGTTTCTGAGTTACTAAACTTTATATAATAGGTTAATTAATATACCAACGAAGTACATGAAATATAAAATGTAATGTATAGTTTAATATTTAAATTATATCTACTTGGAAATATTAACAAATTTTAAAATTGTAATAAATTCATTTTTTAACCAACAAAGCCTCATATTTTCATTATCCGTTATCGTGATTATTATTATCTTTAGTACCTATTTAAAGTTTAATAACTCAGAAACTGCACGTTTGAATTTTGACTTAGACGCATCAAGATTCTCAAAAAAATATATTACGCACTTAGGTACTACCTCTTACTGTAAAAAATGCGGTTCACATTTGAAAAAAAAATAAGTTTGTATTCTTTATCATCACAGGATACTCTTAAAATGGTACAAAATAATCTGAGCATTTAAAAATAATATGGACAATATGGTTCTTAAGTATACTTAAAAATTCCAAAATCCTTTTTATTCATTTTATTAAAACTTTGAATATTATTAAGGGTGAAAAAATGTTTAAAACAAAACCACGATTATTAGTGTGACGTGGTACCTTTTAAAAAATATAATTTTTTTTTTTAATTGTTCATGTTTATTTTTTAATAATAATAATAATATATTTTGCAAAACAAAATGTGATACATTATATAAACACTTAATTAAATTATTTGCAGCAATTAATTATAAAAGTAAATACGTGTGTACAACAATAGAAGTGAACGATCATTACGCGTGATGCTGTCAGTATATATATATATGTAATATTTGTACGTTATAATGTAATAATAGGTATAAATTCACAATTATGTTGAATATAGCTTGTAAGATTGTTTTATTATAACTATCGGCTATAAATTGTTTTTTATTATTTCAGACGAAGCAGTGTTGAATAACAAATATTGAATAATACGCGCTTTTCTGCAGGATTCCTTGTCGTAAGTTGCTGCTTTGATATTTACATATTATTAACAAGATACTAGGATAGTCGTGTGAATTTTGAAAACCAAACGAGACAATATTAAGGTAACATCTTTCATAGACTCAATAAATAAAATAAATTCGTATTAGATTCCGGGAACAATATATGTAAGGAGAGCTGCTATTGATTTTACAATGATGTATGTATTTTTTTCTTTTTTTGAAGAAATCCTTTTTGCGAACAATACGAATTGTCCAAATTAAATTTGCAGCTCTATATCCGTATCAAATATTGAACGCATGTTGTACTTTAAGGAGGTCATTTTTGTCATTTCCGAGTAGTTTGAAAACGCAGTCAAGGAAAAAAAAGATAATAATAATAATAATAATAATAAAAAAACAGCGAATGCGTGATTTCAACAAAATCCCGACCACTGTTTTGTAGAAAAAAACGTTACTTAGAATTTTTCAGACTCTCTGATTTTTATTGTACGAGCAATGGTGATATTATAGCTTGCACCGAATTGTATGAAATGAAACTAGTGGACCTACACTATAGCCTATAGGTATGTATTTGAGTATTTGTATAACCCGTATCATAATATTGTTACATTTCCTTCTTCATTTCAGAACGTTTAACATGACTTATATTTTATTCATAACAAAAAAACGTGCACTTCTTTCATTCTCCATTGTTTGCTAAATGTTTAAAGCGCCTACAAACTATTATAAAAAAAAACTATTATAATTAAAATTTGAGACTCTCTGCGATGAGATTATTATACTCGACGTTTTTGTACGTGCATCAATCTTAATATTGGGCTACTTGCGCAGGCTTATTACTTATTAATTATAAATTATAACTATAGTTTTAAATTATGGGATGACAAAAGCGTATTTAAACACGCACTGATACCCACTTCTATTTCTTTGGATCAAACATAATAAGTAAACCATATGGTCCGATATATGAAATGTATAATATTATTACAATTTTCAGTGAAATAATTTCTCAAAAAGTGTTAAACAGGTACTATATAATAAAATAGATGAAAATAATTAGATCATAAATATATTTTACTTAAAAAAACCTATGTATTACATCTAATGAAATTATTGTGATTTAATTTATAATAGTCACATTTATTTTATATTAATAAATTAAGTTATGATGATATATATTTGGTTTTGAAAAGGTAATATATGTAGATTTTATTTATAAACATATTACGAATTTTATTCTTGGGCCTTAGCAGATTGTTAATATAATTTATTAGCATTACAAAGTACTTAAATGAATAAATTTATATAGTAATATTGTCAGTTGAATAGAATTTTGTATACATTTTGTCAATAAAAATATATCAGAAAGTTAAATATTTTAAGTGGAACAAGGCAGCTATTATTTTAATGATTCGATTATAATTTATATTTGTGTGATGTACCTAACAGTAACATAATAATATAGTAAATGTGTTTGTTATAACTAGTGTACAATAATCTAAAATTTATTATATTTTGTGAATACCGTTGATCAGAAAATCTTCGCTCGCGGCAGCATTAAATGGATTTAAGATCGTCGAAAAAAAAGTAGGATAAACCCCTTAGAAGATTACTATTTAATGTTTATAATATATGTATAATATATAATACTATTAGGAATCGACGTTTTAATAATATCTGTTAAGTTTTGTATCAATAGACGTTATTGGTTCCAGTTAACACAGCTAATTATATTAAACAATTGGTATAAGATTACACCAAACATTGTTTAAAATGGAAGTATAAAATTACTATATTATATAATATGGATGTACTCACAAATAGTAAAAAGTAATAAAAATGTTGTTGGGTATAAAATTTGTTTTACTTCGACAGTAAAATGAAAAATGGTTGTGGTTATAATATAATTCTTTTATTAATATTATATTGATAAAAAGGTTTCTTAAACAATATTTTTCCACTTTGTACAGTTTATTCATAAATTCAACCCCATATTATATATAGTTATTATAGCTCGATTGTTTAGTATTCAGATTTATTATCAATGCACTTCCTCGATAAAAATTGTAAAAAAAATTTTTTAATATACTTAGGTACTGACTATACCTACCTACAATGCGTATCTTCACGATTATGATTTATTCCAAAATTATATTATAATTTCGTACGTAACATACATACGAAATACATTTATTATGTTTATAAGAATTCAGGGTTACTTTGGAAAAATTAACATCGACATAATATTATTTCATCCCTGAAGCATCAGGCCATTCGTGTTTATTTTGCCATCGGTAAGTACTCTATGCTTATTGTAATAATGACAACTACGATCAATACATTTTTTTGCGGATCGTATACCATAACCTATCTTTGTTATTGTTATAATAATATAGACTTGTATGGTTGAAATGGATTTGATTTTTTACCGCCGTCTACCGTGGTAGATATATATTGAATATATATATATTTTATTGAACATCTCTATACGCGTAATTCGACGAATCCATCAGGACGAATCAAATTATATTATTATTATTATTATTATTACGTTGTACACCGCATTGCACTATTGCGTTTTATCGTCGTACACATAATATGATGGGTATTGTAATATGTGAATAGGAATGATTTAATTCGTGCTAGCCTAATCGGATGGCGGAAACTATGAGCTGTGATTAAGAGTCGCTGTAAATCAGGACGCACAGTTTGTGTCCCCAAATTAATCCTCGAAAAAACAATAGGTAGTGCTATCACGGAGAGTGTATTATTAAATGAAAGGGATTTATGTTCGGATACAAAAGGCAAGATTCGAGATTAGTCTTGGTTTACGTTCTAACTCCACAAGGCCAGCTGAAGCTCACGAAGATGGACCTATATAAATAACTAACGTGCGTATGTTATTTAATATATTTGTATAATACAAGTTTACAGGATAATTATTTTAGCAGTACGTTACACAAATACGTTTCATCATCTCGAGAAGTATTAACGTTTGTGAAAGTTTTTATTTTTTTTTACATAAATCGAAAACACCACATAAAACAACATTTTCGAAAAACGTAACTATGATTTTTTGTTAAAGTTTTTTTACTATTTTGAACGAAACATTTCTATAATTATTATAATTATTCCTAAGCTGTTTTATTTTTTGAGTGTTTTTAAGTAAAATGCTGAATTTTGAATGAGTTGTTAATTTATAACTGTTATACCTATTGGCTATTTATAACTAAATTACAAAAATGTTGTTTTACAATGATTTCAATTTATGTAAAAATCCATATTTTTATACATAAACGCACACACACACATACACACACACACACATACACACACACATAACATAATACATGTATACAGTACACACAGAGCCAAAAATTTATTGACCGGATGTCCGGAACGATTAATAATTATTGCTGTTTTATTCGTTCACCTCCATTTTGAAGGGATAGTCGAGGCCACTCTATACTTACTATGGTGTAGGGCGTGATAAAATTCCTACATTTTTAATGAATAATCATGCTTTTACGCATGGTTCAACATAAAGAGGGTTACAGGTATAGGTTTATTTTTTCTATAAAAAAATGTGTGTTGTATCCAAAATGCTTATAACCCTCAATGGCTTTCATTATATTATTATCGAGAAACATGACAAACCCATTTACAGCACATGGACAGCGCTGCTGTATACTTAACCTATATTCGTGGATAATATGATGATGTTACTATTATTTTTAATATCCCTGTTTTATTTTTTTTCGATTAAATTTATAAACTATGGTGGAAACATTTCGTACCATATATAGAATAATATAATATACCTATATTAAGCGGATAGTATAGTTTTGATAGCATTAATATTGTCGGCCGTGAGGCGTGAATCCTGCGCAACTGCAGTATAAAATTGGCATTTTCTTCATTACGTATAAATCATGTTATTTTACGATCGTTACCGACGTTATGACAATATTCGTTTTTTTCACTAAGCGTACGTACACATGGGTACGATCAACATACGGTACATTGTTGAATATAATATACATCGTATAAAATGCAGAATTATGGGTTTGTCCTAACGATTCTAGACTCGAACCTTTGTACACGACTATGACGCTATTCCCGTCGGAATCAATTAGACAAGTCTGTACGACTAGTCTATTATATATATATATATATATATTTATGCATGTATAGAAAACACAACAACACACCACAATACCTATGTATTATTTAATATACTATACGGACTTTCGCATAAATCAAGAATTCAAGACGTCCCAAGTGTTCATGAACTGGCTATTTTACACGTTGTTATTGTTATATTACTTTTTTGTTGCGGGCGGTCGCGTGAATTTGATTTCGACCTGATAAAGTGTAGCGCGTTGTGTCGGTGGCGGGCTCGTGCGGGTTTCGTGCCTGTACATAAATGTATATACATAATATATACTATATGGTATATAATATATATATAGACTAGATAGAATGAAACAGCTGCATACGAAATCCCCATTTAGGGCCCCCCCGGGAGCGCATGAAATCTAATAACGTAGGGTACACGCGCGGCTTCTCCGGCTTTTAGATATTATTAAACTTCAACAACAAATAGAATCAAAAGCACATTTATATATTTTTTTTTTCTTTTGTTTGGCTCCCTGCGGCAGGACACGAAGGTGGACTGATTGGAATGGGAATTCGAACTGGTGTGTACCAGCTAGCGGTATCTGCAGGCCACCACTAGACAACCGATGTTTTTGATTTTAAAACAATGTTTTTGGAGAACCACGTGATTATTTGCAGAACACTAAAGAATAACTGATAGAGACGTCAGAGCGACGATTAGACTATTATTAGACTAAACTAAACAATTATTATTATTATTTTTGTTTTGAATGAAGCGTTTTTAATCAGACATGGCGGATCCCGAACGAAGATCTGAAGGTGGGTGGCTTCAATTTTATGCATGCCTCATATCTTGTACATTTTTAAATATCATGTAAGTATCAAATTTATCCCTTTCATGTATTGTTAAATTATAATTTAGAAATCACCCTTTTTCTTATAAACTATTGATCAGATAACTTTTTTGGAAATAGCTGATTTACCTATGTCCTAAATCATATTTTTAACGAATAATTTGTGAGTTATTTAACTTTGTGAACTAGAAATATAAGAATAATAATTCATGATAATTTATATTTTGTATAACATATGAGGTAGACTATGATGAGTTAAAAACTTATGTATGTAATAAATATTAATACATCATAATTTTAATATTCATTAGTAAATATGTCAGAATATAATATACACTAGATTCATTATTCATTTATAATTAAAATCCACCTGTTTAAATTTTGATTTAGATACATTAAAAAAAGGAATTGATTTGAAAAATAAAGTTTGCATCTCCACAAGACAATTCTCAAATGTTATAAAAAAAAAAATATGGTCCTCAAATATATACTTAAAAATTTCAGGATCCAAGTGCAGTAAGTGTATAAATATAGATTTTACTATTTTAACTCATTTTTTTATTAATTCATTTAATTACCTATATAAATAAATAATCAGAATATTTTTATCTAAAAAAATGTGGAATTATACGAGTGTGTGTGATATGAGCTCTTGTGAGGGTGTTTAGCCCTCTGCTTCTCCTGGATCAATCCCTGTATTAGAGCCAACTTTGGCTTAAATTATTCAAACCAAAACATTACCGTTCATATACCTACACATAATATACCAAAATTTAGTTATTCCGACCTGGTATGTATCGCCTTAAAATCATGGTGAAATAATAATACAAAATTTAATATTTATGCTACGTATACTTATAATGGACCGGCTATAATAATATGCCTGTCAGCCTACAGTACTTTTTGAATATAAAACGTCCGTTTAAATTAGGCTCTAAACGAATTCGCTCGACGATAATTTTAATGACTTTAGCACTTAAGTGAATATATATACATATATATATATATATATACTATATATTCCCCAGTGAGCCAGATTTTATATGCACATTATCTCGGTTCGTTCAGATACTACATTTTAGCCACACGTCGTGAACTTCTAGACACTGAGTTTCGAACTGAGACGTATTAAAATATATATTAACATGAAATGAAGGTATGTAAGTGTATCCAAAATCATAATGGAAATTATTACTTATTGGTTAGGACAGGTATAAAGTTTTGGTGTAACGCAGGAAAACAAAATGTGTTTAATATAATGGTATATCATACATTTAAACTTGATAATGTTTCATGTTTCATGTTTCACCCGAGGAAAGTAAAGGTAAAAAGTTTTCAGAATAAAATAATTAGTACAAGATAACATGAAATAATATATCGATTTTACGGAACGCATTACACTGAATGATTAATATTATTTTGAATAATATGACTACACTAAACGAGTTCTAAACACATTTTAAGATTCTAAACATAAGTTGCTGACCTTATATAGTCATAGCCCCATTGTGTTCGATCGTTGATTTGGTTCACAAGGTATTACTTTGGTAGATATTATTTGTAACATTTTGAAATAATAATAAACGTGGTTTTGTCTGATACACCGGTCGTCAACTTTTTAATATTGTCTAGTATAAAATTATATTTTTATATTTATTAATACTGGTTTTTTTGAATTTACTTATTAAAGAATATTTCACTAGGTTACCAATTTATTTCAAAATTACATATTCAATTATAGTTTATTGTTTAAAATAAGTACCTAAGTTAGAAACAGGGAATTTAGCACACTCGCAGAGTATACATTTTAATTATTTTGAAATGAGAAAAAAATGTTTTTATTATTAAATTTGTTCGTCTTAAAGATGTATATTTTCATTTTATTTTTTATTTCAAAAATATCTCTTGCTTATATTTTTTCCTATAATACTTTTTGTAAATCTGTATAATATTTATATTATGAATTTATGCCAATTTCTATTATGGTATAGAACACTTTTGCAGTACACTAAATTACTATTATTACTATTGTTAGCATTAATATAAAATTCAAAACATATGGTGCAACGCACAAAATGAAAATATATTTAAGCAGATATTCTATTAAAATAACGTACTTAAACCAAATAAAATGTTATTGGTTGTCTGAAAAATAATAGATACTTGAGGGAAAAAGTAATTAAAAATGTACCTATCTCTATAAAACGGAATATCATGCACGGTAATAATGTTTATTATGACCATTACGCGTACCTAGTCCGTAATCATTATATAGGTACCTACGTACATAATATACATATATATTTATATATATATATATAATACAATTTTCTTCTCTGGTCTAATTTGGCAAATTGAGTTGAGTATAATTTATGATTACAACATAAATAATAATCATAACAATAATAATAAAATGTTATTTTTGGGTGAACGCTGAGGTAGTGTTGTACACGTCACCTGAAATCGGTAGCTATATAAATGTAATATATAGAAGAAGAAGTCAAAAAACACTGTTATTGAAGTCCCTCCTCTCACCACCATACTTTTCACCTTTTCATACGGTCACTTCGCGTATTTCAATACTTACATCGGCTAGTTATATTTCATGAGAGAACATTTTCCCAATATAATATGCACCTTTGATAATATGATAATCTTATAGTATGGGCACATGCGTATATAGATATATCGTACATAATATTTTATAATATATTATACCTTGCGATCGCGATATTACGACAGAGGTATTTTATTTTAATACGTATATAGATATTTTGTACGAATACATTTTATGCATCACGTCATGTTGAATTGAAACGTAATGCAAACTGAATAGGAATGTATATTACCAGCTATATAATACCATATAGGTAAGTGCGACGTATAAAAATGTGCGTACGAGAAAAATTGCCTTTAAGCCCTTATATTGCGCACACACAACACATCATGCCATCATGTAGGTTAGAGGATTATATACAGGATGATTCACCAAGCATGTTCGTCCCATTATTTCATTTTTCATTTATTTGTTTGAATTCTGATTTTCAGAATTATTTTCAAACATAAACTTACTAAAGGACTTAGGACTTTATTTACAAAAACATTGATTTCTCATTCTATATTCAAGGAGTATCCTGTGGAGATAGGTACAAACTTAATTCTTCAAATAAAAACAACATTTTTTGCTGTAAATAATTTAGCAGGTGATTTTTTTAAACATTTTGACGTATTTTAATCAAAATACGAATGAATGGTTTCTGAGTTATTAATATGTTATACACGTACTAGGTCCATAAAAATATAAAATATATTATTATGTGATATTGCATCTAGAACTGTTTATAAATTAATACTAATTACTATAATCTTTAAATCATCGTCGTCCCTACATCTTCCACACCTACTTACCAGACATTATACTCGAACTTCACAAAGTCAAATAACTCAAAAACTAAGCACCTACTTGTTTCAATTCAGTTTTGTATTGATAAATATTTAAAAAAAAAAGTAATCTGCGGAAAACGAAATTATTGTCAAACGAACAAACATGAGTGAACACTCCTTGTGACTCATTCCGTATGCACAACCGCGAATAATCCAAAATCTTTTCGCGCAAACGACGTCCGTACGAACAAACGCCATTATATTAGGCGCTTAACCTACCTGTGTATTATATTTGATAATAGTGTGTATTACGCGTGCTCGATGTACATACTTATCTCACCACGTGACACGCACGACATAGCGTAATAATAATATTATAATATAGACATAAATATATAATAATATATACTTATGAAATATTAAATATTATTATAACATTTACAGTACAATGATATTATATTATGCATGTCACGAAGTTTTCCCGTCGGCTGTCGCGGCGCCTGCGAAGTGTGTTCAAACGCGCACTCGCAGTTTCGTATATGATAATATACTTCGTTTATATATTGTTGTTATAATAATATGTGCTCAGTGTGCGTCTCTACCGCCGACAAGCCATTTGTTACGCAATATTTTTTCTACAAAAGTACGAAAAGCATTCGCAAGCCCTCCGTCGTTTCTATTGTCTGCATGCGCGCGATACTATTCGTTTACTTCCGTTTTTCGTGGCACACGTGTACATACCACGACGATCATTTAAATCCGCAAACCCGCCGAGACGGAGCGATACGCAAATGGGTGAACGATAATATATTATTACAACAGTATATTGTATAAAATAGAAATCATAGAAAAGTACGACGACAACGTACGGGACGAGGTCTGTTTAAACCCCGGACTTTATATTATGTTATCATTGTTTTGAGTTCAGTCTGATTTCGTGCGCTCCAATATGTTATGTATTATGGACTTGAGGTTAATATACAATAAAATGAGTAGGTATACTTAATAATATTTAGGTAGGTACGTATTAGCCATTAGGTTAGGTGCATGTATATTATAGTACCTACCTACTCGTTATACTGTTTTATCGATAATTACATTTTTGCACAGTGAAAAACGCAAATGTATACCCTATTATACTAATCAGCAATCGCAGCGACTTTTTAGGTTGACTAATGCCGATTGTAACCTAAGCTGAACCGCTGAATATAGTTAGTTAAATTATACCAACGGTAGTCGATAAATAATATTGTACATTTCATTTAATAGAATGTTCATTATATTCTAATATAATATTATTCATACGATGATAATTTTAGATTTTAGAATTTTAGAAATATTTTTAAGTGAAGATGAATATTATTATTTAGTATTTTAGACAATACGGACGGTAATGAACATGATCACCCCCCCCCCTTATTTTATCATTTAATAATGCATTTTTTTAAATTCTGATTTTGAAATGTTGAAGTAGGTATTCATAATAAGATCACGTTTTCATAGATTTTCACTTAATTTTCTCAACTCAGAACCACCTTTTTTACTATAAATGGATTAACACATGATTTCGTTGAATCGTCAAATTTTCCAATCATCATATTATTATCTTTAAACCTATCATCATTGACTATTACCCTTAATACATACATTTTAATTTCAGAAACTATTCGTTCGAATTTTGATTTAGATACAAAAACATTGAACAAAATAAATTATATGCTTAACAATTACCAATAAAAAATGGTATAGTTCTAATTTGTAAAAAATAAGTTTGTATCGACACAGCATAATCTTTAAATTGCATAATAAATAATCAAATTTTGTTTGAGTACCTACCTATAACTCGTAGGAGGGTAAGTAAAATGGGGTAAGTATGGTTGGAAAATTACCTTGTGCAGAATAGTGATAATGACCCATAATGAACTTTGACGTCCAGAATTTGACTGCTCGTTTAAATACCTAACCCGTATGTACAAGTGGTACAACAAACTTTATGTACCGGGCAAAGCCTGCACGTGGAAGTCCCTGATTTAATATGTATCAATATCGCCAGTATTATAACCGTTAAACTACGACATCACCTCAGCCCTACCCGTTTGAAGTTATAGAAAATCATGTATACACAAATATTTAGTTCCTACCTGGCTGCTTATGTAATTTTTATGAATTTGTATATGACCTCAGTTTTTCTGTTATCGCAAATTATTATCCGATGTTCCGCAGCGTTGCAGGTGACAAACCAATTATGAAAACACAAAAAATAGATCTGAAAGGGCGGTCGTGATGGTTAGACAATTCCCCCCTTGGGCATGATAGGTGAGTAAGCTTCAGCAGGTCGCATATAATATATTATATTACACTTGGCACTGTCTCAACCACCGCGCCCTGGTTGGGGTTCAAACTCTCTCAGGGGACGCATTCGTCTACGTCAAGAAAAATTCTGCACTGAGTTCCTATATACATAACATATAGGTTGGCATACCGCGTCGGCCGGTAATGTTTTGGTGGTCGTGTTTATAAAAAGGTATTGTATAGGCGTTAACGAATTAAAAAGTTGAAGTTAAGTTACTTTTAACTGTATGTTACATAACGCGTTACTTCTAAGGGTTAAACTAACTTCCAGGTTCAAACAGAAAAAAAAATCTGAAACAGGTAGGTATTATTATTTATAATTTTTATAATATTTAATGTATTGTTAAATGTACTGTTCCGGTACTGGTTCTCCAAAAATAAAATAACGGTTCCGGGTCGGTTCTGGTTTTTTGATAAAAAAAAAAATAAAAAAAATATAGGTATCGGTTTCAAATAATTTCTGCACTGGTTTCAGATAATTTAGGTAATTACAGAAAAGTATAATATTTTTAAACAACTATCCTGAATGTGGATTTTGTATAAGTCTATAATTAATAGTATGAGAAATATTAGAAAACTCATATGATCATATACCTATAGTTTATATACAATACATAGTAATACCATTAAATTATGATAAATAAAATAGTTTAATTTTTGAACCTAAAAGAACCTACCTATTTAATTTAAGAATTCCGGTTCGGTTTCGGTACTTTATTTGATAAAATAAAGGGTTCGGTTGTGGTTTCTTTCCGGTTTTCATATTTCAACGGATTCGGTTCCAGAACCGTTTCTCTTAGGTTCGGTTCCAGTCCTTGGTTAACAATAAATCAAAGTAACTTTTAACTTAACATTTTTCTACAATTATAACTTTATTAAAAGTAGAAAAATGATTTAGGCAACTTGTCGCCCAGTCTCGGGCATCATAGATAGGTATGCGCTGTAGTCATACCTGGAGCGGCGCGGCAATCAGAAATAATATTATACTGCTATTAGAAGGGCGCGATTTATACGTCAGCGGGCACGTCCCATTTCGATAGTCGCGTGTATTGTGTATTATATTTGTATGCACGTGCAGTAATATTACGACGACGTTCCGGTCGGAATAACAATGTACGATTATATTATGATGAAGGTATAGGAAGGAATACGCGATAAAAAAATGGAAAAAAAAAAAATTGACGGTTCGATAATATTCCGGACGGTAGTCGCGTGCTCCGAGCTTTTCCGCGCACCGACGATAAAATTTACGACACGAAGTGCCATTATTATGATTATTATTATTATTATTGTGTATCAGTGTTGTGGGTATTAAATTTATCGTTCCGACGAGACTTTTCGCTCTGACAAATCCGTAAATTCCAACGGTATAACAACAACAAAAACAACAATGGTAATAATAACAATAATAATTATTATTATTATAATGATCGGACGGTCAGACCTATACGGCGTGGCAAATGGAGCACTAATAGCTTGGTACACGTAACGACTTTAATCCGGCGATCGCTTCTCATCCACACGACATCCGCTCCGCAAACCCAAAATTATATGCTGTTTAACGTGAATCGAAAAGAGCTGTATATAATATTATTGTACGTATAATAAATAAAGTTTGTGTGTAGGATTATCATCGTGCCCGTATAATAATTGTTCGTATTAAACGATTTAGTCTGTTTTTATAATATTATGATATATTTTACAATGCGTGCAGTATGTACGCAGACTTTTTATATTTTCGAGACCAATATTAAAATTCTAATGACCGTTTCACCCCAATTTATTATTGTTGCTAACGTACTTACGTACCACATTAACCGAGTTTAAGTGACCTGTAATGTATATAATCACTGCATTCGGTAGATCGTCGTATCTATAATATATAGTATACTTAGACAAACGTTGGTTATTATAAATACCTACTGCAACTGTGATAAAATGCATAGTGTTGGTAATTGCGTGTCAATATGACATAAATCAAACTGTTACAACAAAACGGTCGACCTATTGAAATATTTAATATAAGTACCTTTTTTTTTTTTAGGAAATTTAATTGTATATAATTTATATAGGAGATATTGGGTCTCGGCCATTCCTTAAATAAATTATTTTTTAAACAACTGCAGACAATTTTGAAAACAAATTTTTTGAAAATAATAACGTTATTATAGGTACTTTTTTATAAAAAGGGGTGCTGTTTTATATACTTATATGTGCCATAGACCATAATTAAGGCTGTTACACATTTTTTATTTTGGTTTAAGTGTAGCTTTATGGAATAAATTTAGTAGATAATATACCTCCGTGGAGGGGTTGAAAACCTAGAAGGCACTGTCTAAATTATTTTGAAAGAAAAAACACGCACCTATATAAACATGGATTACCCCATTATGTGGTATAAACATAATAGTTTAATATATTATTAACTTTCGTTGAACGACTCACTGCTCTACACACTGCACAACGATTCCAAGAATTGTATCATTATTACATTCCTCATCTCCCATTCAACTGTCCAAAATTGTCACCATAACGTATTAACGTGCCTGTCTATTGTCCCTTTTTAAATCTTCTTCTAACGTCCTCTTCATAAAAAATATTTTTCTTAACAAAAACTCATTATATTTCCCATTTTAATATTCTTCAACCATAATATATGTATACATTTTTATAAATCAAAATACTCCAAATAATATTCTGCTTTGAAAGAAAGAATTAAAAATGTAGGTTGTCATTGATAAAATAAAAATGACAGCGATAAAAAAATATTTTTCCTGAAAACATTTGTTTTAATTAGGTTCTATCATTGTGTAAAAATAAACTTTCAAAAATGTTAGTTGTCTTATGATAAATGGATCATCTAGTACTTATATATAACCTTTGTCATTTATTTTCTGTAACAATATTTATATTTTTCAATCTAAGTAATACATAGCCAATAGGTCACCACTTAATTGCTATGCAGTTAGGTTATGGTAAAAAAAATTATAATGTATTCTCATAGGGTCCTGCTAGGCTTCCATGAATATATAGGGACATGATGTGTACCTAATCACTTTTTAGTTTTAATGTTGACAATAGTTCGATCAGATAATTATATATTAAAATAATTGTATAAATCATTGAACGGTTTTCATTTTGTTGTATTTTATAATTATTAAGTAAAATTCTATTTTGGTAGAATATATTTTTTTAATGCAAATATGCAGGGGTATTTAAATGTATGTAGTGCATCATAATGACGGATTCAAACGTTAAATTGATAATATATTCATATACGGAGGGGGGGACGAATGTGGGACACATCGATTAATAATTGTTTGGTTAATCCACAGTTTAAATATTGAATTGATTGTTTTTGTTTTTAATTTTCAGTAAAAATATGTTGTTCCGGTATTGACTTAATACAATATACTAAAGTACTAAATAAAAATAATTTATGCAAATTTATTTATAACGCATTTATACAATTCTAAAGTTAAGAGTTTTAATTGTCAATTTCCATTAAACGCAATAAAAACAGAATCGTGATTTTTATACTAATAGCAATTATTTGAAATTATAATTTATAAATACCGAGTTCGAACTGACTCTTATAAATGTCAAATTAAATTAATGATAACAATGATTACATATACACTCATACAGTATGTGATTTCACAGTATTAATAGTTTTAAATCAATTGTATTTTATTCATTTGGTTCTTAAAATGTATATTTTTGAAATAATAATACCAAGTTTTTATCAAAATCATATTATATATTTATGAATAAACATTTTAAACTGCCTAACTTCAGACACTGGTTAGATAAATATGACATCGGCAATATAATGAACACATAAATATCTTATAAAATCTGTTTGTCGAATTTATAAAACAATAACAAATATGATTTCAAATACGTCCGTATTAGAACTTAATCAATAACTATGTGTCATGTGCATTGGTATCTATATATAATTTTATATGTACACTCTGCAAATTAAAATTTATTTAAGACAAAATAAAATATTTTATATTTAAAATACAACACAATACATGTCATAAATGTGATGAAAAAATTGAAAATCGACGTGATGGTAATATGTGTTGACATTTGACATGTATGCGTCTGACACGCACATTTAACCCGTCATCCACACCTCCGAGTAAGACCTCTGAGATGTAGGCACGTGTCAAATAATTCACAGAGTTATTCGACACGTAGGAATGGTGTGAAGAACTGAAACTGGGCTTGTGTGACCTTTCATCGATTAAAACAAAAACATATACTCAAAAACCCAAGTCATATTGCTTCCGTAGAACGGGGAAAGCGTGTGACGGTACATTTGGGTTTTGCTCTCCTATAAAATGAAGAAAAAGTGCGAACTTGGTGAGTTTTAAGCAAACCCCTATAATACATAGGCACTGACCAATGACCATACTATTTGATTGGTATGTGTGTGATTCAAGGTATTGCTGGTATCTCATACATACTCTCTCACATACTCGTTTTTTATTATTACAGATATACCGTATAGTCATCAATTATTATTAATTTATTTTCAGTATAAAATTAAGCAGGTACATAGTACACAAATTTGTATGATACTTACTATCATGTACCTATGTGTTAATATTACTATACAATAAAATTGTAAATAAGTTATTAAAAAAATAATTTCGTATCCTAGAAAATTCTTTAAATACATACCGAGAATTAACAATATTATTCTTAATCATTAATACTATTAGAATGGATGTATTTTTATAACATTTTAAAAGTACCTATTTTTACAAGCTTGGTGTCATAATGTATGCGATTGAACAGTACTATTATAATATTGTAGTATCCAAACTATGAAAATCAATAATATGTTTATTCGATTAAAAACGTTTACAATACCTAATAAATCAACGTGAAGATAAACTATTAGGGTTTATAATATTTTTCTAAGTTTTCATAATATAATAATTTGGATAATTGTATGTGTTGTGACAAGATTAGCAACTGAAAAAGCTGTGGTATATCGGTTGGAATCTAATATTGTCGTGAAGTTTTGACGTAAATATACGGTTTGGTATAATAGGAAGACGGGTGTCAAACCGTCATGGCTGCTGAACCGATGGGATGAACAAATCAATATGGGTAAACAACATGGTTAGGCCCAGTGTGGTGACTTATCTAGATGAAAATGTCACTATCTATTATCTTATATATATAAAAATGTACCAATTATTTTTTTATTTATTTTAGATGAAAACATCAGCTATCTCTATTAATTTACCTAAATATTTGTTTATGTATAAACATTTATTTAATATTATGGTATAATAATATGTATTTTTACATTTTGTGTTCGAAAACCATGCTAATGTAATTTAATAAAAGTTTACAGTACTTTAAAATAGTTTGAACAAATACCAAGTAGGTAGTCATAAACTCATGAAATATAAAATGTAGGTAATCTTGTTAGTCAATACACAGAACAGATATAATCTATTTTGTGGTCAATATTCCAAAATGTATTGATGGTTTTTGTGTTAATTTGATGTAAATACATGGTTATTTCTGATCGGCTGAAAAACACTACATTTTATATAATAATAGTATTATTGTTATAAAAATTGTATTATAGAGTGTTTCTGATTATACTTTTTTGGACAAATTATTATTCCATATACATAAAATAATCAAATAATATAATAATATATAATAATTACATTATATAAATGCATTTAATACTAACTACCTATGTATAATATTTTATATATCCCGTGAAATTAGCCCTGAAAACATATACGTGTTTCGTATACTACCCACAGACAACTACTACAACTGCAACTATACATATATTATATACCTATTATAAATTATAATATAATATATTAGGCACCATTATCAATGTCAGTTGTATTACTTCTATACAGACAGTATTCAAAATTAATATACATAATATACTTCAGAGTTTAGAGTATTTTGGAATCAGATTACCAAAACGTAATACAACGCATCAACGCGGCCAGTAACTTTCTGTCATAATTTTCTTGGGTTCCTAACCAATTTGTTTGTTATAGTTCATAATATATTTTAATTACTTGATTTTATTTTAACAATTTGAATTAATCTACTTACCTACTTAAAAATTATATTTAATATGGTTTTATTTTACTAAGAAGTATTATCTAATATATACATACCTAAGTAAATTTATTGAATTTGATTAAAAACATTATAGGTACAATTAATGACGCATATAATATGTGTAACACAAACGACAGTTATGATATTTTAAAGGAGAATTTTAATTGTGTAGAAAAATATTGATAAATCGTTATAGGTCACCCCCATTGGTTTGTGTAGTACCTATACAGATAAAGCTAAATAGTATATATAAGTATATTGTGGTATTTATTCTATTGGTCCCCTACCCTGAGGAGATTTCTGGCTGAGCCACTGCATAGTTTTTGTCAAGTTTAAAAAAATACAAAAAAATTTGTATCTATTTTTTATCTAGCTAAATTCTTATAAATAATTTATTATTTTTATCTAGATAATATTTTAGTTATCTATATTCCCAACACTGGTTTGGCCATTATAAGATTATTATTTTATTTTTATTATTAAAGTATGTGCCTACATTGTTATGTTATCACTGGAGTTTCGACAGTGATGAAATGTTTTTATTATTGATTATAATGAAACTTGAATGTACCTAATCAGTAATCACTATAATTTTCTACGGGGAAATGTTGTTGTTATTGTAAGCTGTATACAGAGTACCGTATTACCTGACTAATATAATATGTAAGACATTAAATCGTGTAAGCAAAGAGCTAGACGTTGAATGCTAATGAGACCGCAACCTCACTGGTTTACCCTAAATAAATGTTTCCCAAACGTGGAGTAAATAATATAATCTTGGTTTTGTTTACATTATTGTTGTCGTAATTATTTTATAAATTAATGGGTCATTTTTTAATGGATCAAATTACATTTTTACAAGTCGAACAATTATCGTTTAGTAAATAATATACATAGATACTTGATTTATGAAGTCTGGACTATAATAAGTAAAATAAATACAACAGTAATATTATTATTTTAACACTGAGGGGATGGATTTTAAAATAATATTATTAACTAAAACCTTTAATTTGAAAACTGTTCAACAGATTCGTATATTTTTTATAAATTACCAACGAATTATATTATTAATAATATTGCTAAAGTTTTAAACAGGTGCAAAGAAAAATTTCTCATTATTTTCTGTAGATGGTTTACCTATTTATTTTATTTAACGTGTTAACCATACACTTTTTTTGTTTACTTAAGAAGAATTATTTGTTGGGGAAAGAAATATGTATTCATATAAAGCGAGGGATAACTTTTAATTGACTAACATTTTTAAATGGCGTGAATTGTGTAATATATACATTTAAGTACATTTATGAATATTATAATATTCAAAAATTAAAATAAATCAATGGCTGAGGAACGTTAATTATACGTATTTAGTGCTAAACTTATACGTTATTTTTCGAGTAAAATAACTAAAATAAATAAAAATTCCATTCATTTTATCCTGATTAATGTAATTTGAATATTTTATATCTTGTCGTTTTCCATAAACAGTTTATGTTAATTCGTTAAAACAATATTTGCATTTTTCATAGACGCCACAGACACAAGTATCTTAATAAAATAACAAATTTTTAATTGAATTATAATTTGGAAGCGACCAACCCTACATGATGTGTGTGGTGATAATCGGAATAATATTATTATTCATTTATTTCAATGTTTTTCGTGACACTGTACTCATTAACTGGATTACGTTTTTTTTAAATTGCGAATTATATAGGTACCTAATTTAAAATTCGAGAAGCTCAAATTTCCAAAATGGATTATTTTAAGTGAGAAAAAAGTAAAACATTAGCACCGCTCTTAATTTGCATATTTTTAAAAGCCCTGATGCATTAATTAAGATTGATTTAACCGATTAAAGGGTCCATGTATACATTTTTTGGCGTAACAAAAGGTATAGAATAATTATTATTATGAAGAACGAATTTTTAGTGGCAAATTAATCAATAATAATATAATACATGCGTATACAACAAAATACATTGTTGATAATATTTTCGTATTAAGTGGTTTTTAATTTTAATTTATTTATTCAATTAGAAAAGATGGCAATTTCAGTAAAGTTGTAAACGTTGTAAAAAAAACCACCGATTTAATTGTAAGATTCAATTTTTAGTTCCACGATATCTGATTAATATAATCTACGGAAATCTAGAAGTATAAACCCTCGTCGATATAGGTAATGCCTTGCATACTGAAAGTGGAGTTACAAAAACCAGTTTTATTGTACCTTTCAGACCTCGATATTAATTTTATTTGCAGATAAAGTATTAAAAATAAAATCGTTACCCATCTCGTAAACATGATTATATTTTATTTTACGTGGGTTTTATTACCATCGTATATTTACCTTCATAATAAATCAATATTTTATAACTCCAAAGACGTTAAATTTTAAGTAATAAATCTCGATAAACAATAATAAATTGCACAGTTTGAAATAATGACATTTAAAACGTTGAGCTAATTGATATTGAAATAATGTGAAATTCATTGATATAGGTTTATATGTTTGGAAGTACGTACGTGATGAAATTTTTTGATTTATAAAATATAATTTGCTTTGAGATTTAGAGGCTTTGGGACGTATAATACTAAGTGTTGTATACCTACAAATGTTTAGTATTAAAGCAAACATTTTTAAAATGTTTCAATAACTTGTATACCTACTTTTTTAAACAGCAACAATTTGTTTATGTCATATTGTTACTAAAAAAAATAATAGACTTATAGAGACTTAAACCGAATATAATAAATAATAATATTATAAAGACGTGATACATATTTTTTATTTTATGACACAGTGAATCTCTATTCATGAATTATTTTGTATGTTCGCTTAAATATTTCGATACCTTTTAAAAATGCAAGACAACATTACGTAAGCGGCATCTTTCAGACAGTCTGCTCAGAATCGTTTTCCTAAACTGTAAAGATTTATTATTACATTTAGATTTAAACAATTTATAACTAAACACCATTGCCCCGCATGAATCCGGGAGATTGTTCATGATTGCATGCTCACGGTTTTCACATCACGTCCGGTATTTTTTCTGCCGACTTTATAGCGAAATTGAAACGAATAAAAAAGCCAATGTTTAATTACCGGCGCGCCGTTTCCATCCGATTCGTGGACTGTAATTTATTACCAAATGCAATCAGAATAAATTGAGCTCGGTAATTATTATCTAAGGTGCGCGTTGTTATAATATAAACGTATAGGTATATAGGTTAGGGTTGGTTATATTGCTTTAGTAGCAGATGAAATTTACGGGGCACGTACGATCGGGTTTTGTACCTTTTTCTGGTTACCACGGTAATCGCTTTTGATATCACTTTTAACTTGCGAAAAATTAAAATCTGCCCCTCCAAATTGGTTTTTGCATAATTGCTACTCGACGACTATGATCATCATCATAACGACTTTAACCGATTATTTCGTAGACTCCAGTATTCCACAGGACATAAATTAAAACAGCGATTTCAAGAATCCATTACGAGGGGATTTAATGGAGTTTGTTCATCATAACGAAATTTGAATTTCATCCACTCGTTGTTCGCGAGCCAGTTGTGATTATTGCAGTTAGGTATATACAGACATTGTAGGTAGCTATGGTATACCTATATAAATAATAGTTATAATTAAAATACTGCGTGGGAATAATGGCAGTTATATTTTACTCGGTATTTCGTTATTTTGATTTAAATATTTTAACACCATTTGAATATTTGTCCATACCTAGTATTTGTTAATATCTAGTACGTTCTACTTACGCATGACAGTATTATATTATAACGCCTAGTTTTGGCGAATTAGTCAAAATTGACTATGAAGTAAAACTATTATTTACACACTATTATAAACAAACTAAATATATTTATTTTTTATTTCATATTCCTACAAATAGGTATATTTAAATAAGTACTATAGTAGGTAAGTAGGGAGATACTCAACTTGTCATGCCCACACTTTTACCATAAAACAAAATGTGCTAGGTATTTCAAGTGTTCGATTCAGTTTACAATAATTGTTTTAAAAACACATTTGTTTTATTATTCATTGATGTTATTATTTTTATTCTATTTCAGTTCTACGAACGCATAAATTAATTTACGACTGCAGTCACCAAAGGAGTAATAACCATCTCAAATGGAGTCTGGAGGTTTATTTTAATTAAAAGTTCATAAATGTTATAATAGTTAAAGCAAATATGTTAATTTTGTCTTGAAATAAACAACTTGTATAAAAAATGAATTAATTTAAAAAAAAATGTATTTATTTTGTCTAAGTAATTTTAAATATAATATATACAGAGTGATTCATTCAGGATGTCCACCCCTGTGTTTCCCATTAATAATACATTTATTCAAATTTTGAATTCTGGAATATTTAAGTAGGTATACAAATTAAGGACCATGTTTTCAAATAATTGGATTTATTATACTATTAATTGTGTCCTCTGGCGATATAAACTTCGTTTTCACTAACAAGAATCTCTCATTTTTTCTTAAAACTGTTTAGCAGATGACTTTTGACATTTTAATATACCTATATTATCTAAATCAAAATTTGAAAGAGTAGTTTTTGATGATTGGATAATTTGGTTTTAAATGTACGGTGCTAAGATTGTTTGAAAATGTAAGTAGATAATAAATATTAATCTTTAAACGTTTTTATTATTTGTACAAACATTTTTTGAGTAGTACTAGATACCACACTATAGTATACCTATATATTTCGGTTAGATATTAGAATATTAGATACATCAACTTTTAAAAAAATTCATCAACTTTTCAGTAAAAATATTGGCGAGGTTTCTCATTAAAAAAGTTTGTATCACCGCAGGGCACTATCTGCTCATCAAATGTTACACAAATCTTAAGTATTTGTAAATATTATATTTAAGAGTATTCCAAAAATCAGAGTTTGAATAAATACTTTACTAAAGGAAAATGAGGCGAGCATGTTTGTTTAATCTATATATTGTATAATACCTATTTTTGTTGTTTTTGACATTACTAAATTGTGGTTGGAGATGTAGTCGGAGAACTACGATTACAGCAATGCTAACAATTGAATATAAAATAGATAAGGTGTCCAATATTACACATTTTCAAATAACCGTGTTAATATACTTTAAACAATGATTATATATAGGATTATAGATCATGATATTATCTCGTACAAAATAATTAGCATTGTATACATAACACTTATAGCTCAAATTAATTCTCTATTGTAATATACGTAATTCAATTTTCAAACACATAGGCACTATTCAAATAAACCACCCTAAACCAAGCTAAATATATCTATTTTTATCATAATAACTGTTTTATCTGCAGTATTTGTAAATAGAATACTTTACATAATATATATCGTTATTTACCTTTAGCTCATCGGCTTCGATATATCCACTGCCATCAGTGTCGTATTCCCTCCATATCTAGAACAGGTATGAATTTTGATGATAAATACTTATAATTAACACATAATATAAACGTTGGACTTGATAACTTATATGTAAATTATTTAAGCATATAGTAACTATGTAGCATATGTTTAACTCATACCTTCATGAACTCGACACTGGAGTCTAATGGATTATCGAATCTGAATAGAAGTAGAAAGTTCTCTTCCATGGGCAAAAGTTGAGCAAGCTGTAAAATATAATAACGATTAATCATCTGGACTAGAATAGGCTTAAGAGAATGGTGTTCGCCAAAATAGCGATTTCACCTATAAACAATAGTTCATTACTTCACGGATGTCAATTTTCCCGTCTTGATTATCGTCATAGGCCTCCATGAAACATTGCTTGAGCTCCACCAACATGGAATCCGAAACTGCCTATAAGAGTTATATTCAAATGTTAAACGACACATATTATGTGGTAATGTGTCATTGGTATTTTTTTTAATTTAAATTTATTCTGTTATATTCATGTTATATTCAAAATAGAATTCTTATTTCTTCTTATTTGCAGATTTTATATAATAAATTATATTCATACTTAATAATGAACACACATTGGATTCATATTGGGTCTCTTAGAAAGAACAATTTGAAAGTTCAAAGTTCAAACAAACATAGTATAATTTATAATGAATGAATGAATATTTTTCCATGTCAATGAAAAAACAAAAAATACATTTAGTTTATTATATTAAAAAACAGTAGGTAGCTACAAGAAAGTTATTTTAAGATAAGTACTGGTAATTTGTATTTACATTGTAATTGTTTTTCATTTAAACATACATCAAACAAAAATTTATATTCTTAGCATTGAAACTTTTAGTAAAACATTTTTTTTCATTAAGACTAATTTTAAATATTTTATTAGACACAGAGAGGTGGGTACGCAAAAATAAATACACGTCAATTATTATTTAATATTTTGAAAACGTTATCGTTGAAAATGCTTTGTAATTCAGTTTATATCAAACCGTTTTAAATTGTATTATCATTAAATATTAAATAAATAATATTGCGTAAACCTCGTATATTGTATTACTACAATATTAATAAAGTAAATGACTACAATTTTTGCTTGTTAGTTATTAGTAGTTATGCTCATACAAAATTAAAATTAATTATATGTGTAATAGCCAATAGGTACCTATTCTACTTAATATAATAACTCAATTAAATTATGACGGTCGTAATTTGTATTTCAACATTTATTTTATAATATTAAGACTATAATTTGGAAATAACACACGTAGGTTTAATATTATTTTAACCATTTATGAGTTCATATAATACCTATTTTCTATAGTATGTATGTTTTTATTTTTAAAATATTTTTATTAGTTTCCTTTTAACATTTCGCTAGAAAATAAATTGTTAGATAGTTGTTTTCAAAATTGTATATTAAATATTTTCAAATGTAACCTATCATACATTATGTTCTCTATATTTGTATGCATATTGCATACCTACATATTATTTAATGTTACGCTTTTAACGGTTTTGGCATTATTATTGATTGCTCTGCAATAAGATTGAGTATTATAGATGGAGGTTATAGACATTGCTGTATAATATTTTTAATAATGTATTTTCAGCTTTCGCTTGAAAATATTGTTTTGTGAGCTGAAACCGTACATCAAAATACATATGAAATATTCAGACCATTTGAATTTAATCGAGCTTGATCGCGGGTTAACTGTCGGTGGTTGTTTGATAAATCCGTGCTAAAGCAGATTCCATAATGTACACGTGAAAATATGATTTAGTTAGAAAATATAAAATATATGTACCTACTGCACATATTTTATACCAAACAAAAAAAAAATATTATACGCCGTATAGTAATAGTAGTAAGTGACTTTGTAATATTTATTTAGGCATCCGCCGTAGATCAAACATCAATCTTTGACTAAACGTCTTTAAATCACCATTGGTTACTTTATTTATTAATGAATAAGTGTATGACTCTATCTGAGTGAGAGAAATCATAAGCGGCAGTAAATTATTTTTATAAAAGTTATCCTTAAAAATATTTAAAACCTATATTGCACATATTGCGTTGAAAAATTAACAACAAAATTATTAATGCCGAGAACTATAAAAAAAAAACCGCATACCACTGATATATATATATATATATATATTATAATAAACATTTTTTATAAATGAATAATTATCCTCTTTAAGAAGTCCAAGTTTAGAAAAAAATCCTATTGGCTGTCCGAAAATCACTGACTTGCGTTAAAGAAACTTGATGATGAATCATTGTCGACACGCGGTCATATAGCGGCCATCGATCTTTTTCACCACAGTATTTTTATTTTTAATTTTATCTTCCGGTGTAAAGTCATTTTCCACCATCCCATACACACCTTAATGGTATTAAGGAGCGTAATATTGTTGCGTGTTACTACGAAAAAGGTAGGTAAGCTTAAAAATAAACGAAATCGTTTTGCGTCCTACCCTGCACGACCCGTCTTACGGTATAGTAAAACGGTCTGTCACGGGACAAAATTAATTTTTAACACTTTACATGGGCAATTTCGAGAGCGTTCAAAGCACGAACAATACGGATGGACGGAAAAAGGAAACGAAAATGACCTTTTGAACGTTGGATGGATGTTCCGGTTGAGAGGCGAACAATGGGTCAATATGGACATAGTGCACGTAGGACGATACTTGCGACGGTAGTTTTCTATACCCTTTAAATTTTAAACATGAGTTGTAATATGTATAATATATTATACTATATTGTTGAATTTTTAAATTGTTCAAGAACTTTAGGTTAGGACACATGGTGATCACATGGTTTATGCGGTGAACGATATACTTTAGGTGACAATTATTGATTACAACATTTTAGATGTTGACCATTTAAAGTTTTGATATTTTACGCGGGTATCCATACGTATATTAGAACAGTTTCAAAAATGAATTATATTTAAATTTATAAGTGTGGAACAAAGACGTGAAAATATGCATTTTGTGTGACTTAAAAGTAATGAATGATGATAAACAATCGCTTTCATAAGAAAAAACATTTTTTTTTCTCGGTTTGGTTTTAAGTGCCCATAAAGAAAACTTTAAAACTATAATTTTAAACTAATTGAAATTAAAACTAAAATAAAAGATGACGTTTGTATTCATTTTGATATTTCAAATTAAAATAATTTTAAATGAAATATAGGCATGAAGTAATATACGATGATATTTTTTTTATTCTTTCAATACCATAAGTTAATAATTATGGTGAAAGGTAAAAAAGTATGGTAAAAATTATTTAATATATGTATTTCATAGGTAATTTATTATTATAAATTAACAATACAATTACTTGTTTTTTCGTTATTAATACTTAATATTGTTATTAGTTGACAATTATAAGCAGCGGTCACAAATAATTAAGTCTTTTTTTACTCTTATAATTTATAGCATATAATTGTAAAACATGTTTAAGACAAAAAAAATCCATCACGAAACCAATCATCTACATTAGTGATACAACATAAACAATCGTCTAAAGCAATCGTATACCACACAAAGCATATATAATATTATACAAAGCCCTGTGACCAAAAAAACTTAATTTAGATAAACTTCCTAGTTTTTTAGTATATGCTCGACTTTTACAATTCAGCAGTATTCTTTTTTACCTTCAGACTTTTTTTAATTTGTTCGGACTTTTTATTCTAATATCATTATTATATTATACAGACATTGATAGATCTGTTCCTAACCTAAGTCCAGAATTAAAACGTCAAACCGACACCATATAATCACTGTTATGCAAAAAAAAACTTTATGTGATTAATAGATGATTGAAGTTTAAAAATATTACAATTAAAATTGATAGTTGATAAATTTGAATATATGAAATATTCATAATTACTCATTATGCATAAGAAGACGCAATATTGATGTTAAAACAAATCAAATTTTACTATGAAAAAAACTTTAGTACCTAAGTTATATGATTGAACCATGGTTAATAATTGTATTTAGTTTTATTAGTACAACAAAAATTCGGATTTTCGTTATATTGTATTGATTATTGACTCACATAACAGGTAGGGACAAACTGACAAATTCAATTGATGTATATTTAATTTATTAAATTCGTTAGTTTTAAATATTTAATGTACTCCATCAACAGTAGAGTTTCTTTTACTCAACACTGACCATAATTTATAATAATTATTTCGGTCACTCAAAATCATGGTGGTACTCAAACATATTTTACATCACTTTTATGGTTTTAGTCATATCAATTACGATTCACAAAGAGATTATTATTTTTTTCGTTATTGCAGTTGCGAACTACATTAAGTTAACTGTGCGTTTTATTGTTTTTCTTTTTTTTTTTCTTTTACAGTTTTACACTTTACGGTGTCATTTTTGTATTTCGTTCGCCCGAAGAGACGGGCTTATTATCTGTCGTAGACCAACAATAATATAGAAAAGACCGTTAAACTAATTTCGATTGCCCCGGCTGTGTTATCCTGTCTCAACTTTTATTAACGTTTTATTTTTTTTTATATATATATACCTACCAGATACCTACATATACATTATTAAAAAAAAAAAAATAAAGCTTAAACGACAGGACGTAGCCATATATATACCATCTACATGTTGCAGCGAATATATGTATAAATACGTGTGCGTGGGTGTGTGCATGCGTACAATTTACCTCAGGGCTGACGTCCGCGGTATTTGCACTGGAGACAAATTCTCTCAGAAAGCCGTCCAGCTCGGTGCCTTCGATGTATCCATTACCTGTGGGAAAAAATAAAAATATAAAATATAAAGCACGAGATAAAAATACTAGGAGAAGCGAAAAATGTTTCACGAATCTCGCGATTCTACGCGACACATATATCTATGTTAATCCTGTCTGAGAATACGGTGTATAGTTTATAGTCCCTATCAATATAATATATACACGAATACGCTGGGGACCGTATACCGTTTCGCAGTCGGTCTAAATAGACTCTATAATTTATTACGGGTACCGACGTCCCACCAGCTATATTATTCCTGTCAGTGCCGAAGGATTCAACAGCGAGGACCAACGCGAACACTGACATTTGTGTTTCGTCCGCCAATAATCGCACTTTATGTTACGATATTATATAATACCCGTCCGCATTACGCCGTTATATTGTACACTAATGTTGCGTTGAAAAACCGTGTCTATAATATCTAACAGGTAATTAATATTATATAATGATATCGTAATTATTTCAGTGTTTGCCGATATCGACGACAGTAGCGTTACATGGGTAGGTAGGTACACGGCATATACGTTAAATACGGATGCGATCAATAATTTACCGATTATTGATTCAATAGATTGGCTTATCCATGACAAACGCCCTTTTAAAATATACATAGCTTGATACGGCAACACGTCAAATCAACTCGCGTATTGTGCAGGTATATACCGCACATCAAGTAGGGTTACCTCTGTGATCGGTTAAACAGGCTTGATACAGGTAATACGCTTAAAATATAATATTATTGTGATGGCGGCGGAGACACAGTAGATCACATATTTTCCTTATTATTTTTTTTTGAAAAATATAATATGGATATATTATTATAATGTTATGCAGTATTTGATTTGAGCGTAAAGAATCTATTTAGATTCTACGGTTTTACCATAGGTATTTTCTACCGATTATTGATCGAGATTATATTACTATACATATTTAACGAATTGGACAGTTGCAAGTGAATATCAATATTATAATATATTTATGAATGGTTTCCAGAGTTATGTGGGCGTAAAATATACGTTTTATATAGCACGCGATCGTAAAAAAAATTGTAACTGTTTTAGCTGTTATAGCTTCTAATGTTTTATCAAATTAAACTTAAACATATTTCAATGCAAATAATAGGTTACATGATTATGTTTTCCATCATTATGTTTATAAACAATAAAACAGAGTGGTCAACTCTGTATTTTACTTAGTTTTCCGTGTCAATAATTAAAAATTGATTATTAATTTTTATTGTTCTACCTAAAAACGAAATTTTTGCATTACATTCACTTGAAAAATTATATTAAATACCGGACCACAAACTGTACCTACACAGCTGTCACTTCGACTGCACAATACCTATTCGCTTTTAAATTTTGTTCACTATAATATTATTATAAATCAAGTACTAATCACTATTCGAAAAAAATAATCTTTGGAGGATTAGTCGATAAACATTCACTTAACGACTATTGTACCTATATGTAGACGTATAATTATGTTCATTTCGGATCCTCTCTCTTTTTTGTTTATGACAGTTATTTTTAATACGAAAATAATTAAAGATTTTCGTTTGAAGTACGGCTGTTACGAAAATTCATTCCATCCACATCCATAACGTTTTTTTCGAATGAATGCATTTGGTTATATTATTTTGTACGAATCTATTTTATAAATGTACGTGGCGGCGTGCAAGCCAGTTTCTGATTAAAACGGTTGGGTATAAAAGGAGTAAAACATAATAATGTCCAAATGGCCAAAAAATAAAAAATTCGGGGTTGACTATACAGGTATATAGTATATATTATAAAATACGAGAAGATCACTGCAGCAGTGGTCCACTGAATATAATATTTTATTTTATTACGAGGAAAAATAGCGCATATCTAACATTTATTTTTTTATCACCGCATGATATTACGCGTAAAAATTGCATCCATAAAGCACAATTGAGTAAAGCTGCCGTATAATAAAACCGTATTACGCGGCCGAATATAAAAAAAGTCCACATCGAGTAGAAAAATCCGACACGGAAATTAATTCACCCCGCGGTGAACAAACATACGTGTTGAATAAAGTAGGTAGGTACATATAACTACGCGTGTTATTATTATTATTATTATTATTATTATTATTACCATACACAGCTGTAACTGTGCGAAGAGTGTCTGATGAATAAATGAATTTTTAGTGTTAGTTGTATAATGTAGAGTGCATTAAGGAAATAAGGACATCGCCGTGTTTAAAATGTACAGCACTCTCTCGTTTAATGGATCCATAATATCATGATCATAATAATACGATACGTACCTGCTGAACACTACTACGGTCTACGGTTAGTTGTGAATAAAAGTAAAAATTGAAACATCTCAATTACCCAAAACGGACGACTGGCGTTGAAGCAAAACAGTTCAAAAAATGAGCAAACTATATTTTGGAGTTTACGAAATAATATAAAAACGTATATGGCGTACACCTAATTAGTAAAAAAATTTAATTTGTTCGGAATAATAGACTGTTGTATTATAGGTACTATTGTAATAAAATATATTTTTCTATCATAAAGCACGAATAAAGGAAATAAGTACATAATGTTTATATAATATATATTATTTTGTTTTATTTTAATTTTTGTGTTTGTATGCAAGTAAGTATATTAAATATTTGTAAAAACTTTCTTGTTGAATTCAAACTCGTCATTAAAAATTTTAATCAGCTGTAATTATTATTAATTAGTATAAAAATGATAAGAAATAGCTAGGTGCGGTTTATAAAAGCATAATACTAGACGATTCAATGTCCATGACTTCAGTTCATGAAAATGTATAGTATAATATTTTATTTTATGCGTATTTACTTTAATTTTCAGTCCAGTGAATATTCTATACTACAAACAATTATTTAGTGCAGGACACACATTTAAAAATAAAAAAAACAAAACTATACGCAAACGATTTTGATGTTTATGAATATATATTTTGACTATGTGAAAATAAGATAGGAACCAATTAAGTTTTTTTTTTCAATATTAAAAACTTTATAAACCTCTTTTCATGTTCTAAAACAATAATTGTGATTGTGTAGGAGAGTCATGGCGCGGACGGTTTATGGCCTGCAGGTGTTCCGTCTAATCTTTTGTAGCAGTTTTTTTTGTATTTGCTTAAGTCCAGGTTGATTTTGTTCTATTTCCATACTAGCTGACAATAGTTTTTAGGTTTACACGTTTATGCGAATCGGACATTAATCGTTGTATTTATTGGTTTAGGTTGGGCCATTGATATAAATCAATGAACAATCAATATTTGTTTGCGAATATTAACACATTATTATAATTATATACTATATGTCATTCAATTTCTAACTGTCATTCAATAAATTACGGTTGCATAGTAGAATCATACAATGATTGGTATATAATATATTTGCACGTGATATTTCTGTTTAATTACTTATGCATAAATTGCACGATTACATTTTCCATTGCCTACTGAAAGATTCAGCGAATACGTAGGTATAGGTACATACACTTATTATAACTTTCGTTGGGGTTGGAAAAGCATTTTTTATTTAAAAACTTGCTCTGCGTTCATTTCCATATTATAATATTAAATTTAATCATCTAAAAATCGAATTTATAAATAATAATTACACAGAAAATGGATTTAAATGAGTATATTATTACTTTTATGTTTTATTCAAACATAAAATGAACACATAAAATCCAAGTTTGTAGAGTATCTACAGATATAACTATTACTACAAATTAGAAGAAACAACAAAGAAATTAATTGAATTGCGATTCGTTAAAAATATTTTGATTAAAAAGTTCCGAGTTCAAATGTTTGGTTAATTTATATTATAATAATATGTAAAGCACCTGCGTATTAGACTTATCAATTTAATGTGTATTTAAATTATTTTATTTTTACCTCTTCTCTTCTCTTTTTTCCTTTCAAGCTTCTTTTGTGTGCTTTAATTTTTTGTACTATATATATTTTTTAAATTATTGTACACTTTGACCAATGCGTTAACATTTGTTTCATACAGTTAAGATATTATTATTATCATTATTAATAAATTGTTCTACAATCGGAATGTATAATATTATAATAATTATAATAGATCATTTTTTTATTGATGATGTAACATTCAATTTTTGTCTTCAAAGAGTGATATCACAAACACATTTTAAGTCTAGAAAATTTCATACATACCATTTGTATCTTAATATATGGAGTATTACACCATTTATTTGTCATCGAGTTTAATTATTAGAACGGACGATAATGATAATAATTACAAACATAACTACAGTGTTATATAATAATAATTAATACATGATGCGCTGATAGTAGGGATACTTATACAATGTAGGTTCTAATAACCTCAACAAAGAGCCGCAGTCACATGGATTTCGTTTTATATTACCGTCGTCGTGTTTTCAAAATCGGTCGACTTGACAAATCTGACTGTAAAATTCCGAGCGAGCGTTGAGGGATTCGTCTGCAGCGCAAATCCCGAGCGTCTGGCGTTGATTTTATTGGCTCAGCAAAAGTGTATTTATATTATAATATTAATGTATACACTCTACCACATATAAAATTGTCACAAATCTAACCTTTGATGAATTGAGTCAACGTTTAATTTCATATTTAACTTATAAAAGTTGAAAGTTAGGTACGCAATATATAGAGAAATGTATTAACTAACTTAACTTGTTCAATTGTTTTAAATTATCTTCTGGGTTACATATATAGTGATAGTAGAACTTTAAATCTTTTGGAATATCAACTAAATATTTTGTTAAAAGGGCACCTTAACGATCCTTTATTCTATTATTACATACTAGCTGTAATGGTTAAGGAAACTACACACGTTTGTGTCGACTAAATTACCTACTGTTAGAGAATATTTTTTCGGTTATTTAAACTTATTTTAAAATATAATTTTATAGGTAAAGGCATGATTAAGTCAACAAATAATTGATTGGTTATTTTTAAAAGTTGTTAAGGATATTATGTATAAAGATGATTTCAATTTTAATTATCATTTTTAACTTAACTGGGAAGTAATGTTGTTACAATTGGATAATATTACTACCTAGTTAAGTCAAAAAGTGTATAAAATAAAATAACTTTTCACTAAGCAGTTAATGTTCACCTTTGTACACGCACGCGTATACGTATATAATATTTAAATTTGGCGGAGGTAAGCGCGACTCGGGGAGTGATGGTCGTGGTTGAGATGGGTCGTTTTTTGACATCAGGAAACTATGCCGTAAAGGGTTCGACGCCTCAGATTCTCGATCTAGTTAATATAGCTTCAAATTTCCTGTGCCGATCGAGGTAGGAAATAGATTGTGTTTCTTACTCACTGCAGTTTTGTTTATTAGTTTAGCATATTGTAATATATAAGCTTAGGCACATGGCATACGTTTGTTTATAGTTACATATTGTTACGTACATTTTGCGATGGATTGCCTATAGGTATGTATACATAATAATATATTATGGGTCGTGCGTTGATGGCGATAAAGTCGAGAAATACAATAAATAAAGGTACCCAGGTAACATAAATTATACGATGTGTAAGCTGTAATAATATATAGGCAGCTTATGTATAGTTTGTCGAATGGTTTCGTTTGAATTCGATTTATAAAAAGTTAATTCATGTATTACTTAATTTAACTGTTTAAGTATTATATAAATATATATCATTATAATATACATCGATGGACAGATGGAATATTTTTTTTTTTGATAACTTTTTTACTTCCCTACCATGCATCTATACGTTTATTAATTTTACCATTTCCCACTGAATCAAGATTAGACTTCGGAGACTTGCACAGTTGCATATTTATTTAAACTAACGAGCCCGACGGAGGCTGACGTAACTGACTGTATATATGACTGTACAGATACATTATTGTAATATTATTTTATGATTTAGATGGTTGGGTACATTTTTTCTCACGCATAGTTTTTTATTTTAATCGATCATTTCCGAAGAAGAAATGGTTTCAAATATATATATTATTTATCACGTCAGTGAATTGTGATTCAACTCACACTGAACACATTCCAAACGTCTTAGTTTTACCATTCCTTTATATTTCACGAGAAAAGATAAAATGTATTGTGCACTTTAGACTTGTGTATAAGATGTTTTTGTATGTGTATGCGCATGTGTGTGTGTAAGGTTAAACTTTGGACAAGTTACTAATGGGTTCTTTTCTTTCCACAACACATTTTGCTATTCAATTTAGAAGCGCCGACAGCTTAAGCACTATACTACGTCATTAAATCATGGATTATTAGAAAATAAGTTATCTTTGATATTGAAATAATTATTGATAATATCACGAACACTTTTCTGAAAAACTATGGGTATCATATCTAATATATATTTACAATTATATTGAATTTAGCTTAATCATTAAAAGGTATTAGTGTGTTATCTATGGGTGATTTTTTCGTCATGTTGTTTATGCCAACGTATTTATAAATTTTATTTGTCAAATTCACTTAGGTATTGTCATATTATTATACATGCTATAAATTATTTTGTTTTAAAAAAAAAAAATTCACAACTTCAATGTATTGCATATTTTCTCATAATACTTCGTGTACATTATTTATGACTAAAATATATAATGTTATAATATGATATAAACGTAAATGTTTTATTATGTTGACAATATATTTTTTTTTTATGCAGGATAACTTACTTTGTTTATAAAATACCTATTACATTATAAAAATATGGATATTTAATGAACCGGGTAGTTTATAATTTTGTTTTTAAAAACTGATGAACAATGGCTATAGTTTTTTTTTAAATTTTAAATTATGAATTATACGGTAGTTGGGTTGCACACTTATAAATTATAAGTTATAATAGTTTATAATAGGTTTCAGTTTTTGTTAAAATATGTTTGCTTAGTTTTTGTTAAAGCTCCAATCTATTTCTAAATAGGAATAATAACACACCATTATTCAATTATATATATATATTGTATATAATATAGGTCAATACCTACATTTTTCTATAATATTAAATATGCATGTAAACTGTGAATTTCTAATTTTTCCATACACATATAATATTTTTACTGCAGTAAATGTTTTCTATATTCTAAAATCGTGAATTTTACTATTTTTTTTTACAAAGTTTTCAAATTTTTTGACAAAATCATCCATAATTTTACTCGAGGATAGTTATTAAGTAAAATATTATTGGCTATGATGATATTTTTAATACCAAAATATGGTCTTGTTTTATATGAGATTTAAAAATCGGTTGACTAAATGGGTTTTTTATAATGTTATATGGATAAATATAAATATACTGTTCAGCCGTGTATATAAAATAATTATATAATGGCCAAAAGATATTTATTATATTGAATTTAATAGCCAACATAAAATAATAAATTAGAGCCATTGTGTGGCGATTTAGTTTTGCTTTGAAGTGTAATAAAATCCAAGCCAAAGTAATTTTATTATCAAGAATAAATCTTTTAACTTTTAATACGTTTGTATATTTGGCTTACTGTAAAGGTTATAAAATAATATATTCTTTTTTAAAAATTATTAATGTATTGAACTATTTATACTAAACGTTTAATTAAAATAATTATATATTATATAAATTAAATTGCAAAGCTTAATAAATTACACATTGTTACTAGGAAATCACCATTCGGTCTATATAAGGTAAATATTGAATTATATTACACTTTTATACAAAAAAATAAAACTATTTTACAGTAAACTATAATATTACATTAAAATATAGTAAATGGTTAAAGTTTTGTAGCCGTAAAATGATTTATGTATACTTAACTCACTAAATATGGTATTATATTATTTTCACTTAAGAGATGTGAGAAATATAAAAGATGTGTTATTATTTGCGAAATGTATCATATATAATTGAAGTGTATTTTATAAGTCTTCTGAACTGGTTATCGAAATTTCTGACGGAAAATATTGTATACCAATAGAATTATTTGAGTATTTGTGAGAAACTGGGGCTGTCAAATATTTTAAAATCTCAATTTATATAATAACAATTGGTGGGACAAAATGATTTTCGAATAAGTGGTTAGACGGCGTCTCGATTAGGCATTTTCGCTACACGCAGGAGTAGATTATCTCTTTCAATACGTTATAATAATAATAATAATAATAATAACTTGACATCGGCGTAATTCTTCTAAAAAAAAAATGGCGAAAAGGAAATAAGGAAATAATATTATAATTGTAATTTTAAAAGTAATTTTATTTTAAAACTTCATTCAATCAAACGAATTCTTTTTTTAAGCTTTATATTATAATGTTTTACTCGGTGTTTTTTTACTTAACAGAAATATCTCTGGAGTGCTATCAGAGTTCTATTATAAATACTAAAGTTTTATTATTTTCTTTTATGTATCCTTTAGCAAAAGTAATTATAATTATTTTTTTTCTTTTACTAAAATTACTTAATACTTTGTTCAGGAAAAATTATTCTTAATATTCTATAATTATTATATTATGTACATGACAACATTTTATCGTTTTATATAAATAGCCTGTATTTGTAATGAATATTAATCTGTAATATAATAACATTTTTTTATATTTTGTATAACTTATGCTGTGGTATCGAACAAAAAGTTTTTTTTTTCATTTCAAAAGCTTATAAATTTAATAAAAAAAGTATAAACAAAATATTTTGTTTTTTTTGGAATATTTGATCAATTTAAATTGCATTGTTAAATACTTAAATCCATTAAAGTACCTAATGATTCATTTTTTGAAATCATGTTTTTTAATTAAAACTTGTAATTGCATATTATAAAACAGATTTTAAATGTCAACATTAAATATATTTTAGAAGAATTCTAGAAAAATTGATTTAAATACTAAAGCAGTAAGTAAAAAAAAAAATAATGTAAAACCTGAGCATAAAAAAAACACAAACAAAAGTGATTTTTAAATTTTTTCCAAAACAAACCGAAAACCAAATTATCTAATCTAGTTAAATACTAAATATTAGCATTTCTTCAAAAGTATCAAGTCTTATTGATAAGTTATGATTTATAAAAATAATCGTCTAGATTGACTGTTAGGTATCATATATATTGTATATCATACTGATTGATGCAACTGGAATATCCTTCAAAATATATTTTACTGCGTCTTAAATGTCTACTGTTGAAATTGCATGTATAATTATTTTGTAACACAATTATTTACTGTTTAAAGTATAGGCATTCAATATCTGTACTTTGGTCGTAATGTATTATTATTATTATTTATTATTATAATATGTGTATCACATCATATATGCAAAAATATTTGAAAAATGTAATATAATAAAAATATATTGGTGCTTATCGTGAGATTTTACACATTCAAATGTTTTGGATAACCGTGTGCTATTATTATGTTGCATAAATTATAGTATGATATTTGTGTGGAATTTATGTGTATCTAAAACTAGTGAAGCAGAAATATTCAACCAACGTGGTGCCAGTACAATGTGTATACAATTAATATATTATATCATTATGTATTCGATGAATATGGGCGTTATAGATGCCTATCGCTTAATCGATATTTTCAAATTTTTCATATTATTTAAAAATGTATTAAAAAAGTTTTATAGCTAAACGTTTATAAACTGTGTAGGACGTAGGTATAATATATAGTTTTAAGAAAGTCATAATATAATTATACAATATTTGAACAAAGTTAAAATAAATTTAATCAAATTCTGTTATTATTTTTTAATAATGAAATTACAGAGACAATCCAACACGAAAACATAATTATTCGTTTCATTTATGAACTAGCCTTCTTCTTCTTTAATTACCAATATTGTTTTATCGGTAGACAAGAAAATACCGTAAAAAACTTTAGTCTTCCACATGTATTACTGTTCGTATACCGTTCAGCTTAAAATCTCATCACGTAGTGCGGGGATAAAGAATAAATACATTTTCAAAATTATTTCAAAATGATCTAGATATTACGTAAGGCAAGGTTAGTTTGGTTTTGAATTTATTTTAACTCCGTATCAAACATCTTGTCGTATTTTTAAAATAAAACATAATTTTTTCTATAAATTACAAATTATATATTTTACTAGCTGACACGGCAATGGATTGCTATTGCTAGGTTTTTATGATTGTTCAACTCCTTTTGGGTGTAACACGCTATGGAAGCAATGTATTTTTGAGTTTAAATTATATATATATTATATTATAATTATAGCCATCCCGACCAGCGTTGTCCATGAGATTCTCTTGTGATTATGCGGGCAGTATATATTATCAGGTGGCTACCTACCTGTGGTAGATCACAGACCCGGAGGTGGTGAGTATACGCAAGTTTACAATTTAACTCTAAAGTATCAAAAAATGCAAAATACTGGTCTACTGAAACTGTAGTTCAAACTCGATGCATTCTGTACTAAAACACACAGACTTATCGCATTAATAATAATAATTATTATTATTGTTAAAACAAATAGCAATCATTTATAAACAAAAATTCCCATCGAAAATATCAAAATCCCTATTTTAGAACCTCCCCAGGTTGGACCTCTCGTGACAAAATGTAGCCTATTTTCTTCAGCAAAGTCTATTCTATCTCTGTACAAGTTTCATCGCAATCGGATGAACGGTTTAGGAATGCATAAAGTACATAGGTATAAACAAACATTTTTTTGTCTTTTATATATATAAAGATTAATTAAGATAGTTCAAACTGAAAAACTTTTTTAATTTAAGTAGATCTATATACTTTTTTCAATACTTAACAACCACATAGATCTTAAAGGACAAAATAATTAAAAGTACTTTAAAATTACTTTTTTAAACGGGTTTCTTTTGAACTTAAAGAAAAAAAAATATTTTTATTGTTAGTAAATTAGGTCAATATTTAAAACTAACAAACATTTTTGCATCAAAAATATTACAGGAACATTGAACATACTAAAGTAGTCACTATTTTTTTAAATAACCAATATGACTATTTCTCTTCAAGAAAATTCAATAGAATGACATATCTGAAAAGAATTTTGACATTCTGATTATTATTGAAAATATCCCCGTAGGTCCGAAAAAATTGCTCAAATTTTTATTTGTATACTTATAGATATTATAAATAATTAATAAGAGTTTCAAGTACTTTGCATTTATACTTTTCAAGTAATAAAAAAAAACTGAAAATCGATTTTATGAAATTTGGGTGTGCCTTAAATTGTAGCTGTTCTTCGTGACTATTCCTTATACATTACACAAAACCTTGGGAAAATCAAATAATGACCTCTTTAAAGTACAATGCACATCCAATTTGCTACCGGAAACAAGATAAACATGAAGTGATCGGATCGCTCTTTCTAACTCGTGAATAAAAATAAAATAATAACAACACAGTGACGAGGAAATGTTGTTATTACATTATTACAGCATCTAAAAAATGTATAATTGAATTGAATTTAGCGACTCAACAACAACATTCTGCTTTTCACATAATAAATTCAGTTTTTGCGATAATAAGTAATATAGTAATGATCTCTTGCGCAGTAGGTATAATACCCATACATTCATTATTTTCATCTTTCGTTCAAAAGCTTTTATAATATACCAACATTAACATAATATGGGTCAGGCACATTGTTGCAATCATTAGATCTCATTACGTAATCCTTATCATTAATATGGTTGATAATTTAATAGTTTTTGTTTCAGATGTTTTAATACCGAATGTAGCATGTATTAGTAATGAAATAGAATGTTTTACATCGTACACTATATAGTTTCTTACAGATTATAAACGAAACACGTGCGATCGTGAAATACGAATCCATCAATATTGTTTAATAGGTTAGCGTGTATTATTACAATACCTATATAGCATTCATCATAGTTTTGCTGTTTACAAATACTATAGTACACAATGCATAAACTTTGAAGTCACGCCCGAGTATTTCACACTCCTGGGTATATTATTAATATAATTACTATTAATAATAATAGAATCCACCGGCAATGCGTGAAATCGGAAATTCGGGACCATTAAATTATTAATAATCCCGACGCTCGTGAAAAGCCCTCCGAAAAAATGTCCCACCTGGGAAATTTGTCTTATATATTTGCTTCAACCCCTCGTCGTCGACCCCGTGGAACGTCGGCAAGCACGTCACTCAAACAATTTTAGATATCCGAGATCAACAGAAACATTTTGCGCCGTTTGACATTGACACGCAAAGCGAGTGATTAGCTGATCCATTTTGCCACGCCCTCGGGGTATCGTTAGTTAATAAATCGAATATGTAGGCACATTATACTCTTGGGTCTTAAAAACGATTGATAGGTATTAAAACAACAGTAAATATCGTACAATAAAACGGTCATGTTTTATCGACATCATAAATTCATAACCCGATTATATTTTTATGCAAGTTGTAGATAACAAAATTCATTGTAACCAAGTGAAATAATATAGTCAATATTATACTATAGGAACTCTCAATAGTTCGTATTAATTCAGACCAAGTTTTATCCGAATTAACGATTGGTCCGCATGGCTTTAAGTTATTCAAGGGTACTTGGATGACCAGGGCCTACTTAGTTCCCACTAACCTTTTATTCATTAGTTTTGATATCGAATTAGGAGAGAAAAAAACCTAAATTATATAATATATTGTCATAAAAGGTGTCCGAAAGGGTTAAGTTGATTAAACTAAACTAATCATCAGTGAAAAAAATCATCAAGAAGTGGGAGCCAAAAATCATTCCAGATAACGAATTTGTCGTATATTAATTTGTTTCATATAGGTTCCCTTATAATAATTGTGACCGGGAATGTATGCTAGTCATAAATTAATAATTTGTAATAACATAGTATAACTGGATTGATTCATCCAAAATAATGGATCCTCGTTGGCAATCTACATAGTCTTATAAATCAGTTGGTGCAAATAATATTTAATGTCACACACAGGGATAAGAAAAGGAAAATAAAATTATGAGATTTTGAAGTTGAGATAGTTTTAGAGGTCGGTCTATACGATATAACAGTAATGTCTTATAATTTCAAGAGCGGTTTGTATTAATGTTAATATTGTCGCTTATAAATATCGTGGCCAATTTCAGTTTTTACAACATTTTAGGAGAAATAAAAAAAACTATTTCATTGCCAGGAATTTTAAATTTTAGTAATCCTCTGAACAATTAAAAACTCTAAAACGTGTACTGCGACTTTCTGTAAAGTTATTTTTACCAAAAATGAGTTTTTACTAAAAATTCACGAAAATGGCCTTGATAACAGTGTAACACTTAGTTCGTTTTTTAGATCGCGATATTTTTACTTGAGATTTAAGCAATTGGCCTTGATGGTTTAATTTTTTCAATTTAGAAAGTCCTTGATATAGATTGTAGTTCTTCAGAACTAATAACACGGCCCGGCGTGTCTATTGGAGACACGAATTCATATTATACAGACGAGAATAAAACGCAATTAAAATGTTTTTTTAAGTGAAATTTATTATTTATATAGGTAGTCAAATCTGGAGTATCGGGAGACATGATGTGGTGTGGAGACAACGTCATACCTACTTACTATTTAGAATAATCACAATTTATAATAATAGGTAAAATGTATTAACAATGGTATATAATGCCATGAAATGTTTATACTTGCATATAAATTATAAGGAAAGCTTATCAACATGCTTGTTATCAATGTTGATTGATACAATTTTTCTTCGTTTGATTTTAATCGCAGTTATTTAATTTTGAACTATCCATTTCACTACTGTTTTCAATAAGATGTTATCAACAATATTTTATCACACTTATTTTAGAGTCTTTAAAAACTTTTTATTTTACACTATTAACAGCTGTAGATAAGTACCTATACGGTTTAATTTAGGGTTAAACTAATCGAGGGGCATTCACATTTTCTCCAATCATAAAATATAGGAAACCGTGTATATTGTTAGTAAATGAGCCCACTGTCTTTGAGCTGAAAAAGAAGAGAAATAGGCGATGAAGTCTCAAGTTTGTCTTCGGTTAGCGTTTTTAATTTATTGTTATTATAAAAATATTGTTTATGTTTTTTTAATGCTGGTCTACGAAGTAAGTTATCTAATTTTAATAAAATGCTCATAAAATTATACAATGCCACATCACGTGGCAATAAGTGGAACAAACTATGTATATATATATTTCTTTTAAGTTCACCTCTAAACTTTCCAAAGATTGTTTTTCGCATTGGTTTCAAGTGTGTAAAACAATAATACCCGCTGCAGTGCAAATGCGAAACTCAAATCGATTGTCGTATAGCATGTCTTGTATATTTTTTTAAAACTAGATTACTAGTACAATAAGTACTTACCCAGTCCGTAGGCTATTTTCTTTTTAAAGACATTATATATTATTTTGACGATTGCAAGCGAATTGCACATAACACGATTAGAATTACCGTGGAAACTATACGTTGGTGTATACCTCAATACCTATACATTATACATGAACCGCCACCATCAAAGTTTTTATCGTTCTCGTGGCATCGTTTTACGAAATCCAAATCTCGTGGGGAATCTCGTACAACACGCGTGTTATAACACACTGCGCCGGGCACGCATATCATAACATAAAATGTGTTTAATGCTATGCACAGTACATATACGTTTTTTTAATTTTGCATATCTTGTGCCAAGTTCCTATCTTTCGGTTTTATTTATATTTTATATTGAAGTACCTACCTACTCGCTGTGCTGCTGCAACATTTATATTATATTGTATATTACATGCGTCTGACAAATTCGTTCTTTTCGACATTGTTATTTTTTTCAATTTCTATTCTATTATTATATCGTGTTTTTATACTTGTATTAACTACTGTACGCGTACATTTTTTTCTAACGAAAAATAATCCAAATATTTGTTTGTCTCGAAATTGTTTCTTTTAAACCCAACAAGATAATTAATGATGACATTACATTATACCGATGTAGTACTATATATTATTATTATCATAACAACTATTGTAAATAATGTCCATAAATGTAATGGTTATTTTACACTGCTGATATAGGAGGAAGAGGGGGGGGGAGGGAAGACTCGTTACAGATGGAGTCCGTCTAATTTAATTAATACGACATTTTGTTCACTGCGCGTATTTACGATTGAAGAGGGAAAACAAACTTGCGTCACGGGTAAAAATGTATTTCATCGCATTATGACGCGCGGATTTGAGAATTATCGGGATTATTGTAATAGTATTAGAGGATTATCGATTAAACAGTTTTCTGATGTCTGGATACTCGTAAATTCGGGTGTTTTGAATTATGGCGTTGTTATTATTACGGCGGTAGACAATGATTTATCGCAGAAACTAAAGACGGTTTGTGGTTGAGACGTATTATATTACACGGTAGAATAAGATATATATATTTATATTGCAACGCCACGATAGAATTTAAATTTGTATTCATTTTCGTTTCGTATTTAGGTTCTAAACTTCACCGACGTAATATTTAAGCCAACCAAGTGTTCGTTTAATTATTCCATTCAGACAATTATTGTAAAACCAAACAGAAAAGGTTTTAATTTATACAATATATTATAAAATGCGTGTTTGTTTGCGATACGTTGAAAATGTCTTCCATCACTTATTGCACATATTATTATGGTCATTCGAAAATATACTTGTGAATGCAACTAAAGGATACGATAAAGATGGTAGAATGACACTGTTTAATTCAATGTGTATCTAATATTTTAATGTAGAATTATAAATTGTAGTATGAATTTCTTAAGAGAGTTCTATGAACATAACTAGGTTATTAACAGAAAAAAAATAATGTATTAAGCTTTTATTGTTTAGTTATATTTATTTGTATAAAATCTCTTTTTATTATGAAAGAAAAATATTTTTTAAAATCTCCATAAGGAATATTATATTATGAAAAAGTGTTTTTTCGGAAACAAGCACAGTCGTTTAAAGAATAATTAAAAAAAACATCAAAGTATTTGTTAATAATAGAAATCAGATGTTTATAAAATGACATGTTTTTTTTTCTATTTATTCCATTTAATAGGTACTCACCTTGTTAATCATTTTCACGTTCTAATGATTCTACCGAATCGTCCGAATCAAATGATATCATTTGTACTTCGCATATTTTATGGTATTGACATTATAAATGCATATTTAACTATTTAGGTTCATTTTAATATTTTAGATTCTGAGCAGAGCCATGAATTTTACAATTTGTGTTTTTTTTTATTTTTGTGTCTGATACGATAAGTAGTCAAAATAATGCTACGATTTTCTTCAACAGTATCTTTGTCGATGGGAAAGTGAATCTAGTTGGTGCAATCGGGAGGTAATTTTTTTAAATGACCAATAGTTTTAAAAAGTGCCGGGAAAAAACCAAATATAAGTTAAGTTAAACAGGAATTTTTACACAAAATTATTTATATTAGCATTTTCTATACAAGATAAAATTTTCATAAATATCAATGAAATTTTATTCGTTCGGTGAAAAAACTTGAAAATTTAATTCTAGGCTCCTAATAATTGATACGATAATAATTGAAAACTCACATTTTTTTATTATCATTTAAAGTTCGAATTTTGACAAATGGTGTAAAAATAAAGAAAATGTGCAAATTATTTTGAGTTATAAATTCGTAAAATTTTTGTTTTCAAACATAAGATTTGATAATGTATATTCAAGATTCCTGATAAGTTGGCCTACCTTATACAAAAAAAAAATCTACCTGAAAGTCAAATTCAATTTGTATGAACGTTTGAAGTTTTTAAAAATTATCTATACGGTAGTTTTTAATTTTTTTTTATTAAAATTTCAAATAAATAAATATAAATTATACGTAGACCTGTGTATAGTTAAGGTGCATACTGCGGTACAAATATGACAGGAAAACCCGGACCTATACAGGGAATTCGAATTTTTTTATGTTAACGATAATCTTTATCGTATAATAATATATAAACGCATTTTATTGTTTTAATTTATATTTATATAGAATGGAGGTACCAACTACCAGCCAAAGCGAAAGCATAAATACGTAAAACGTAATTTTTACAACTCGGGTGTTATTTTTTCTGTTCTCGTGGTTTAATTATAAATAAATGTTTTCCGACTCTTTCGAAGTGGTATTTGTTTCACGCCACGATATTTCACGAACAACTAAGGGAGAATTTATTACAGCATACAACGGTGAAGTATGTTTCGACTATTAAAATAGTTACGAAACAATGTCGCACTCCTATCGTCGGTGTCGTCAGTTCTATAATATCGCACTATGTGAAACACGACAGTCGCTCGAAAATCTAACATTATCGTATTATACCGTAATATTACTTTTTAATTGTAACTTAAACTTTTGTCACGATTAAAAACTGTAAGTTTAAACGCGACGTCGCGACGATCGTATTTCGCCTACCTATGTATAAAAGTTTCTAATATAATGTAGGTTATCAGTACGACGTGTATACATAACATAATATATTTATGAAATACATCAACGCTGATTAATTGCATGTAATGCTATGTACAGGGTGATTTATTTTTATTAGTGAACACTCATTATCTAAAAGTATAAGCTTTTATATTTTTTTTTCTTTGATAATTCGTAGTCATAAGAAAACAAAATTTTTAAATCGGAAAATTATTGTTTTTATCCTTCTCATTCGTGGAGTTTTTTTTCTAAGCACCCTATTATAAACTGTTAGTTTCATATTTCAGAGAACAATATTTTTCTGAAATTTTAATTGTACAAGAATATAATTTCGATCGATAATATATAATTATTAATTAGTTATAGAAGTAGGTATTTAAAGTTTTGATGAGTGGAGAAGTCGACCAACATTTTGCGATATACCCCTGTGCTACTATATTAAGTTCGCCCATCTAAACTTTATACTATACACAGTATTTACGTAATTTAATTGGAGAGTCAGTAGCTGTATTATTTTTCATAGATAATGACTTTCCAATTAGTTTGCTTCCTGTATATAATAAGTACCTACTTATAATTCATAACATCTCGTTGGAAATTTTATTTTAATATATCTACTATATTTAAATATTATCAGAAAAATTTCAGATTAAATTTTAAATTAAATTAAAAATGTAAACTGTCGTTCGTATTAAGTTCAAACGTTAAAAATTGTATACAACGATAAAACAATTTTTTTCTTTAAAAGCATAATTAATATAATGTGTAGATTATCACTTCAAATTGCGCGTTGTACAAATAATATTTTCAGCGAAATTTACTTTTCGAGAAATTGTTGGCGCTTACGTATTTCTAAAGAATCACTTTGGTATATTATAATTTATAATAATACTATCATAGCGTCGAGGGCTTTGAAATGTAAGAACCAACGCTTATTTTTCTCGTATTTGCCCGTCGTTCTCCACATCGTTATAATTCATCATTACTTTAATTATTATTATATAATAACACTAAAAAACACTGTGATTAATATTATTATGTTTCGTCGTTACGACTCGGCGATCACTGGGCACAGACGGTGCAGTAGTAGATCGATGCCGCACAACTATCTATATCGTCGCTAGATTTACAATAATAATTATATAGTGGCTTGGTGTGGCACGGTTGGTGCATTCAGTCACGGACAGTGTTCTGAGTGAAAGCACCGGCCGGTGTCAATAGTTCCCGGATGGGTGACCACCCAGGTATTTAGTGACAAAATCCCTTGCCACGCATACTGCACGTGTTCCAATCCAACCGTACTCCCCCCACAAACAGCTTATGACCATATGTATGGTTGCCGGGCTTAAGGTCAAATAAAATAAAAAAATAATAATAATAATTGTAGCGTGTAGCGTATTGTATTGTTAAACACGTCGGCAGTCACATTTTTATCGCATGTCTTCGACAGACCAGCATCTGCGTTATTGTCGAGATTGCGTAATGACAAATTTAGGCATACTCGTCCCCCCCCCCCCCCACCCGACTCGCAGAGTGCTGACGGCCGAGCAAAAACAACCGCGGCGTGTATAATACACATATATATATATAGTTACACATCGGAGACCGGAAACACGTCCGAATCGTATTTGTTCGGACCGCGTCGAAATGAGTTTGGTCGTTTATTAAAAACACTGCAATCGGTGTACATGTGTGTTATTATATTATATCGATTCGCTGTAAATCAATATCGCCACGACAGTCGTCGCTATATACGCAGTTCCGGGAGCTCTTTTTACGGCCGTACACCCACTCACCCCGCGCGTAGTGTATTTTTTTTTATTTTTCGAGGATTATTCTATTATATATTATTATGTATACGTATATACAGTATACACGTCATCGTTATTATAATATGTTACGTTCCATGTTCTGGGGTTTACGATTTTACGATTCACGTAGATAGAACTGAAAACGTATATATTTTAACGTCCGCGTGACTGTAGCCAAAAAAACGTCACGCGGCAAATACAATATTAAACTATATATATAATACAGTATTGTTATAATTATTATTATTATTATTATTACATGCTACATGGAGTGTGATTCACCGAGCTTGCGCACTCAAAATTCGTACTAAAACTAAGTGCACTATGCGTGTTTATGTGTTCATTTGATTTCTAATTTTTAGAATTTTTAAGTCCGTTCAGAGAGTTAATAAGTCAAAAACATGGATTTGTAAACCATTTTAAAGGAGTCTATATGCGATAAATATCCCATGGCTTCTCACACCTAAAATCCATGTAAAAATGAAATGGTTTTTTTTTCAATAAACTAGAATTTATGAAACCATATGTTATTTTATTTTACTAATTGCATGTGATAATATTATATAATTTTGAATGTTTTTTTTTAAAGTTATTTAGATTTTTGTAATCATTATAGTAATTTAATAATATTAAAGACTGATTTTACTATCAATTGGTATTTGTTATTAATTATTTCTCCTAATTGACATTTTATTATATTCATGCGTAATGCCTTCATTTCATCCAGCCGTTCAGTAATGTCTTCTAAAAGAAATATTGAAATACTATTCTAAGAAATATCCTATAGTCTAAAAAATTTGGTCAGTAGGTACCTACATACTTTTCAAATCAAAATTTTCTTAAACTGCTTAACCCCCGTATTAACAAACGTTAACCCTAACATTAACCGGTTATGAAACGTTATCCAAACGTTTGTTTAAGTTTTGCATTTCGGCATAAGAAACCCGAAACCCAAATAAATGATTTCGGTGTGCAAAACCTTGAATAATACTTTAGTTTATTTTTCAAACGAGAACTGATAATTATTATTATTCCTGCGAACTCACCGTCCTTGTCGTAGTGGCTCCAGACGTCCATGAATTGGTTCGCCGACAGTTTTTTCAATTCGCGACTATGCGGGTCTCTGTATTGTTTCATGAAATTGGTCGCTTTTTCTAAATTCAATTTTTTCTGTGCTGCCGCCGCTTCCACTGCCGCCGATGCGTCCGAAGAGAAACTCATTTTGTATATTTTCTACACGACATCATATAAAAACAAAAATTAAAATCTTAATGTGAAATATTATATATACAAAAAGCAGTCTTTTACTTGCAGGATTTTAAAAACATAATATTATGCAATCCGAATGAAGTTATCACGCATTATGTATTATAATTTGTTGAATAAAAATGAAGAGACATTTCCGAGGTTAGTGAACACTGTGTTGTGCAGCTCGTGTTCTGTCGTACTTATCATTAAGATTTTAGTGTTTATAACAGGGTCGTGTTGTGAATAAAAATACAAAATCTCAAGATGAATAATAATTATAACTGAAAACTGTCGGTGTGACATAGAATAATAATATTACGTTGTATGTCATGCTAACGATCATCTCTACAGGTTCCGATAATTTATAATATACAAGCGACAAAAGAGATTCAATTATTTGATAAAGTACGGTGATTCTAATAAAAGGTCAATCTAATATTAAAAACAAACGATTTGGTTTAAGATTTTCATTTCGACAAAAACACTGTGGATTCTATAAACAAGAAATGCTTAAGAATTCTTCTTAAGTCGATATTATACACCTTCAGAGAAGGTAAAATAACTTTTATTTTTTCTCGAGTTGATAACTTTTAATACCATATACATTGAAACCAAAAAGAAAGTTTAGCCGAGGATGATCAAATCTATCATCTCCCGCGTGCTACGAAATAAATACGCCTCCACTCATAACATAATTTTCAACTGAGAAAGTTCGTATAGCATTATTATAAAATGCGTAGATGATTGCAGGATAAACTCAATCACCTACGCACCCAAAATATAATAATAACGGCTTTATTATTATTCTCCGAGCATTGTGTATCTTTTTTATATCGATAACAAAAGAATTCAAAACGGTCACTGCAGGCCATAATTCATTTTTTGTTATTATAGTTTAGGTACTTACAGACTTTCGTTATTATTTATTGAAATCAAAAAATATAAACTCTTTGCCGAATCTTATCGTCGTTTTTCGTACGAATCATAATAATCATAATTGTTAAATCCTCTATTGAATATAAATTCGTAAGTTGAGATAACAATCGTCCTTCCAACTGAGCATTTCCTACTCCAAACGAATAATATTTACTGAGTGATTAAATTTATACAATACATTACCATACACCTCTATATATATTATATAGTTGGCAAACTATTCATGCATAATAATAGATAAATTATGAACAGCCATGAGCTTAACTTAATACAATTACGGTAAAATAATCTTTTAAAAAGGCTTAATACCTATAATAATATTAGTATTCCCTGAGAAATGGTTCAATCAATTATAATACTATATGCTCATAAGTCATTTTAATTTAATTTTCCTTTGTTATTTAAGTCCCAGAAAGCATTAAACGTGAAATACTTAATTACATTTTAATTAGAATATAATATATTTTTTGACTTCCGTTATTTAAAATGTTTCTTAAAAACCCATTTTTAATTACCCACAGATCCATGTCCCTTTACACAACATTATTATTATTATTATTGCAATAATAACTTTAGGTACAACTATGACTTTATAAATTCGTTTATAATATCTTCTGTTCGCTTAAAACTCGGCAATTGAATCTCGTTCTGAGTTAATTGAATAAAATAAAATAGCATGAAGACATAGTGAAGTCATAGACAATGTAAATACACTGTTTTCTCAATTAAAATGAAAATCCAATATAAACCAAGCCATATTGAATATGTATAGTGGGTATGCAGAGTACGTGCTATTAACTTAAAACAACATAAATAGGTACGATAGCTTTCAAGAAAAGTCAACAAAACAAATATCAACTTATTATATTAATTTGCAAATGTAAATCAATAGTAGGTGTTTTAAATTAGTGCAGACGGTGCTTGAAAAATAGGAACCAAAGATATCAATTCAGTGTCTGTCTGTTATTGATGTTTTTCATTTCGGCCGTTTGAGAGAATTTCGATGTGCTGGGCTAAAACGATAAATTGTACGACGGAAATGTGAATTCAAGTCTCTTTTGACTCGAGGTCATAGATCAACAGGCAATTCATTGTTTTTTTTCCTTGCGTGCAAAACCTCAGAATAGCTTTTAACGTAGGCTTACGGTTTACTCGACTCGACATTCTTTACAGCATTAACTCGTGCATCCTTCTTTTTACATTTTGACGTAAATTATTATTTATTAACGGCCATGTGGCTAAATACCGTTTTGAAAACAAGTCCGCGGGTGTGGTGGAAAAAGGTGAAACGAGGCCTAATGGTTTTTGATGTGTTTTCAGAGTTTCAGACGAAGACGTGCGGATGTCTATAATTTTATGAAGGTATGAAAATGAAAAGTGAACGCTGTCATGTAAGTGTCACCGCTGAAACACTGATAAATGCTTTCAAAATCATTAATATGATTTATACAAGCTTTGTAATCGTTTTGATGATCCACTTTAATAAAATCTACGTGCAAATAATTAGTGTTAAATGATGGAACGAGAAAGGTTCATGTTACAATGATGCATGCAGTGGCGTATTGTTGTGTAGGTGTGTGAATGGTAGTAAGAGGGTGTAAGTAGCACGGTGTACGATCAGTTCGCTTGTTTTTGTTTGAGAAAACGTTAAAGTTTCATGATTTATTTTGGAAAAGTATTCCGAAAACGACCTTCTTAATGTAGGTACAGACCAAACTTGTATTTAATTTGCATAATATGAGCTTAAAGAAAATATTGGATTCCCGGAATCGAGAAAACATTGTTTTTTCATTTTTGATAAGGTTTTTAGTTTTTTATCATTGTCTTCTATTTACGATGTATACGGTGTCCCACGATTTTTTTTGCCAATACATCACTCGATGTTCTGGATGTATTTTGTGTGTGTGTGTGTGAGTGTGTGTGTGAGTGTGAGTGTACGCGCGCGTGTGTGTATATTCGTACGTGGGTTTTTCTGTCTTACTCGTTTTTATAAAGGTACGTTTTTGAGCAGTTAAAGAGGTGAAACTTGTTCACAGGGCCATATATACCAATCGATTGTACATTGAACACAGATTGTACTTCAGAGAGGTCGTTTTAACAGAATTCCCAGTAGTTAAGAACGACAGCTGGCAAATCTAAAATAAATGTCCAATAAACGCGCACGCCCGATCTTATCAACATTATGGACAATCTCTGTGCAAACCAAGGTAATTTGGAATGTAACTTGTAATCTAATATCGATGCACTGCATTATGTTGCGCTGAGAAAAGAAAAGTGAGACGATAAGTGTCTATAAACTATGTAGTAATATACTCTCTGATTATTATTGGTGACCGGTTAATGATTTGACTAAACAGCTTTTTGTCATAACAACACCATGACTGCCGTGCATTTTTGTATTTTTGTATGAAATTATCACTACTGCTTTATGAGATTCACTAGTTGGATTTCAAGCTCCTTGATTTAGTAATTGATCTCACAATATATATTATATTTCAAACAATGATAAATCGGTCACATTTATTATCGTTTTAATCAAGAAAAAATTAAGAAAATTATGAAAAGTGTCTATAAAGTATGTGACACTGTGACAAAATATAGGTCACAGTTGGTCTCAATAGGTTGGTCATGGTTGATAATTATTCCCAAATCGTATTTTTCGAAAACTATTGCAATGTAAATCTCTGGGCTAATTGTTCGAAAGCTCGACATTTATTATTCCAAAATAGTAAATAATACCAACTTTTAATTATGTATTTTTACTCGACAAATAAAACCCCGAATATTTATGTTTTAATTAGTTTTATTACAATAAACTTAATTATTGTATTCATAATACAGCATACACAATACACATATTATACAAATATTACATAATATGTAAACAGTAAGCACATGGTGCAAAACCCATGATTGTATTGTTAAGACTTTATTGGATGCTTTATGTAAAACAATGTAATTTAAAATATTCTCATTGATAACGTTCAAACAATTGAAAAGTTATTTTATTTGTTCTTGTGCATTTTCTAAAAAATACCTCCATGATTGGATATTTGTTACAAAGTAACGAAAACTTATCTTTGTCATTAATTAAAAACTATTTAACAACAAACGAATTATAGGTTATAAGTTCACAGAGGAGTATCTAATCACGTTAAATGAACGACTGCGGATTTCAAGAAATGTGAACAATGGATGGAATTTCATTGATGTTTTTCTTCATTCGATTGGAATAAAGAACGCATTATAGCGAACAAACAAAATATCAATATTCAATACTGCTAAAGACTTGGTTTCTTTCTGACAAAAATTTGTTTAAATCTAAGTATAAAAAAAGGCGTATATATTTTACACAAACACACCAAATTCATATTCTTTGAATATTATTCTGTATTATGCTAAAAAAAATCTCAATGTTTTTTAAAATACATCTTACGTATGGATTTTATGCTTGCTGTATGTATACGATTTTAATAAAAAATCTATAATCATACCTTTTAGAATTTAACTCTAATAATATGTTTCGTATAGATTGTATTACGAAATGTATATTATGCTCAAACTTGACAAATTATTTTTGATTAATTTAAACATAAAGTTGTGCAAGAGTATCAGTGTACCGTATTTTGCCTACCTACCAGCTATATATGAATAAAGAATATCTATTATACATTCTATATAATATCACACATTAATAATTTCTATAAATTAATAAAATATAATAATATGTAAAACGCAGGTGTTTTTTTTTTATCTTATAATGGATAATTTGATAAATTTGTTAGTATATTATAATTAAGCATTGATGAATTAAATGATTACATAATTTGTAGGTAATAACATAATACACTATTCACATTTTACTAAAAAAAACACACCAGATTAAAATTTACGAAACGAAACGTTTTACATTTATATGAATTCGTTTTTATTTAATTTTTTTTCAAACTGTCCAAACTGTAATTATGTCTTTAACGTTATTGTTACCGATTCAAAAAATCGTTTCGTACATTACGGTTTAAATGTTTAATACCTATGTTACAATATGTTTACCATTAAATTATTATTATTATCGTTTAGTATTATATCCATCGCATAGTTACTCCGAACGTGCGGCTTGCTTTTAATAATACGCCAACAAAATATAAACCGGATAAACCGTTCACGCGAACCCACCCGTAGTTTTATTAACATTACAATCGGGTTAGCAATTTTCTTTGAAAAATCATACTTAAATAGGTACCACGCACTACATCAGCTATATCTAATACGTAATGTATACATCGTTCACATTAAATAGTACATATATATATATATATCGTAATATTGCTGTAATAATAATATATTGTGGGTCACAGTTGGTCACATCGATTTGTGTAAAGCCATCCGGTATTGCGGTCACGTGACCAAATGCAGTCTTGATGCGTACACACAAATCCAAATCGAATGTGTACATGCATAATATAATAATAACAATATTATAATGCTGACGAAAGAGCGACCGCAAACACACTCACACGCGGACATTAGAATTTAATACGTAGGTTACACTGTGTGTATATATAGAAGACACCGATTTACATAAAACTTATTCAAATCATTGACCCCCCCCCCCTCACCACTGAATCCACCGTCCCGACCGCCGACCGTCGTTTGAGAATAATATAATATCATATATTATACGCGTTTGGCGGCGTTGAGCGTTTACAGCCGCAGTCGTATGATATTATGATTTTCCCTCCCGCGCGCCACGGCCACGTCATAACGTTATATTTTGTCAGCGGCTCTTCTCGGCGTTCGATTAGGTCGTACCTGGTCATTATAATATTACATACCGGGTGTTAACAAAAGAAAATCTGGTTGAAATTTCGAGAAATCGTATCGCGAGATGTTGGCAAGCTAGCCGAGACCGGGGGACCTGTACTGGTCATGTGATGGGGAGGTTTTGGATTTTTTGGTCGCCGGCAGATGGCTCTTGGTCGCTATATACCTGTGATGGGCAGAGGAACGTCTTCGTTCCTATCAGTTCCTAGCACGATGGAAACACCTCAACAGAAAGCGTATTGCGTACCTATAATCGAATGATGATATGCGTCTCAGAGTGTCTGATGGGGTCACATATCGAACATTTATATATAGATTTGTTATACAAAAAAAAAACTCCAGAATCTCTTGTTCTCGATGACCGATAACGAATCTCGTAGGGTGGTTTTTTATGTTTAAATTTGATTTTTTTAAATTTTTCCCCACCCCTTTATGTTTTGTAAAATGCCTGCAGGGCTGCAGTATATAATATAATAATAATATAATATATTGTTGGAGTATAATAAAGCTTTTTCTGCGCGCACACCGAATGACAATCATTACATATTATGGCATATATTATAAATATCGTATCAAACGAAACGGTCGATCCGACGACGGACTTGAATGCCATATATTTTAATATAATACACGATTCAATAAAACCGCGTAGTGTATAGTGTTTGCTTTGCTCTTCGACTGTCACGTACTACACCATATTCTGAAGTCGACCCACTAGCTATATTATGCTGTTTGTTGAATGATGTACCTACGTACGCAGCCTTACGTGTGACGTGTACCGAAATTCAAAAGGAAGCGCAGCTCATATCGTATAATATCATACTAGTATTATGAGATATACATGGCGGCTTAAATATTATAAATTGTAGCGTTTGAGAGGGGGGGGGGGCACGTCCGATTTGTCGCGCGAATTTGAGCTCGATCGCGATTATAAACCGAAGAGCTGCACAATGGATTAATCGGTATACCCGGGTATTATCGTTTAAGTCGTTCGCGGCCTACAACAGTCGCACCGGTGTGCCAAATTCGATATCCGGGGCTCAAATATTTAACGCGTTTGTTGCGCACGGCCCTTTGCATCTCGTACCTGTAGACCTACGGTAACCCGCGAAGCTGGCAGTGTGCACAGCAGACGATCACGGTTGGCACACACTTCAATGTAAAATTATTTTAAACAATAACGTATAATTATTTATAATAATTCGTCAGATTTTGGCTTGAAGCAAAAATATTGTATTTTGTTTCGGGAATAAAGTCGCTATATTATCGAATTAGTCATTTACGATATTGAGTTATTATATTATGTCTTTCGGAAAATATTAAACAAATATTTTGAAGTCACTATAATTAGTGCGTTTTTGCTTCTTGCCGACGAATTTTAACGTCCGGAAACGACTATAACATTATAACAATATATATATATATGTGTATATTAAATCATGTTATTATACAGTCACGTGTAATGTTCTATAATAACAGTATACTTGAAATCAACGAATCATCATTCAAACAATAATGATGATGAAGATAATAATAATATATATTATAAAATATTATTATGTCGCAAGCGGATTTTTTTAGATTTTCCGAACACTTCGTTCGATTAATAATAAAAATATAATAGTAATAACAATTGTAATTTATAGAATTTTTATTTATAAAATATCGCGAATAATAATAAGTAAAAACCTAATATGTTCACACACAATTGATGATAATCATTACATTACAATTTAATAGTATAACGTTTACCTTGGTGTTATCGAATGGAGGGCAACGTGAAATTGAGCGAGAATGTGACAATGGACTGTTGCGGTGGTGCGTGGGTGTTGATACCTGTACTCGTCGTGGAGGACTAAAGCTGTGCTGCCGCCGAGCACCCCGGCTATTTTGTCGGCGTCTAGAACGCTTGCGCGGCTCCATAATGCAGCAAACCCTTGGCCCTTTTTCTCTATGTTTTTTTCCCCTGTAAAGTTTTAAGTTTATATACGCGAGGAGGGGAAACAGATCGTTGCGGAATGCCGGCCAATTTTATATATTACACCGAAGCATATGCAAATACCACGGAAAATATAACTTGACCCTAAGTACGAACATTTAAACGAGAAGATTCTTTTATTATTTTTGGTATCTCTTAGAACTGTTAATATTTAAATCTTCCGGCCCGTCCGATGTCTTTCACTATACCCATATAAGGGACATACTATATTTCAATAGGAAAAAAAAGGTCGTTCGCTGCTGCAGCAATGTCCTAGGGCATTTTCGTCTCTCCTCTCTTTCACTATAAAATAAATAAAAACGCTCCGCCTGTAAGCGGCTCGAGTGCGAGTTTTCTTTTACTTTTATTTTAACGACGCACAAAACGCGGTACACTATTTAACGTTAAGGTTGTCGTGGATAACGCGTACGTACGTTTATCGATAACAGCTACAAATACGACGCATATATTGCACAAGGTACTTCCCGGCAAGGAATATATTACTGATATTTCAAATTGTGAGTTTTATTAGAACGAATTCTGCAATGATGAATGAAAATAATATTTATATGCAAAAAACCCGCTTGACGTTTATTGAAATTTATTATTCCCATTGGCTTACTCTCATTGACAGCCAAAGGATACATAATGTGTATGTGATTGATTATCGTTTGACATTATATTTTTGATACAATTTTTGTATACTGCACAAATATTTTAAAACGATGTGTGATTTGATTTTCTATCATTTTTTTTTCGATTGTATGTACATAATATTTATTTTAGATTTATCTTGTATCATGCTGACGCGTTTGTTCCTCAAAATCAATCGCATGAAACTAGAACACTGAGGCAGATCACAAAGTGCATAATAAACTAAGAAAAATAAAACGCAAAGATCGATATTTTATTTATGGTAGTCATCTCAATATTTTATTAATATTATTTCGTAGTACCCATTTTACATTTTTTTTTAATTCAGGCTTCAGTCTTAAATCATTTCACTTGTTTCCTTGTTTCGGCATAGGCCACTGACGTATAGTTATGATTACGAAATTATAGATTGGTTACGTATTAACAAACGAGCGTACAACGCTGCAAGATGCAATTCCATATAAACTCAACTCGTTATGAATTTCTTAATATTTGTTTGACAATTGTTTTTATAGTTTTTCCTTGCACGTGGAAAATGTATTGAGGAAATTGAAAAGCGTCTTCTTCCAATGGTGTAGATACCATTCAGAGTTGATTGTAGGTAATAAAAGACATGAAACTTACTATTTCCGAATACTATAACTGGGGACCTATCGATTCCGCCAATGTAGCATTGATTCTGCCAGTATCGACTCCACCAGTCCGGGTTGTCTAAAAATAACCTATTATTCCGCCACCTACCAATTTTTACCTCAACCTGGTACCTGCTGCTGTTAACCTGTTTCTGTTAAGATAATAATATTTCTACCAAACAATTCAATAATTCATTTAAATATTAAAAATAAATTAATATTCAATATAATAATTAATACGATACAATATTAAAAATGCAAACTGCAAAGTATTATAAATTAAATTTGATAAAGTTTTTATCATGTCGAAAGTTGTAAAATATTGTTATTTATTTTAATACAATATAGTATATACATAGTCAAATATAGTTAAATGTTGTATAGTATTATTTTTTATAATGTGATGATGCCAAACTAATGAAATGTGAACGATTAATTCTTTTAACTTCATAATCTGTTAATAAATCTTCGATTTTTTTTTTTTTTTTTTTGACAAATATATTTTGTGTTCTTAGATTATCTTTTTGTAACAATAACATTTGTGTACAGGTATTTCATATAATATTTATAATATAGCTATGTAAAGAAATTAAAACTATAATTTTTGTTCGGGAACATTATTTTTTCCATAAAGGAATTGATAGGTTGTTTATAGCCTACCTGGACTGACGAAATCGATGCTGGTGGAATCGATATACCTTATCCCCTAGTTTAAAAGGTCTGGCGGAATCGATGAAACCCTCTCTAACTACCATGAAAAAGGTTCACAGAAAAAGGAGAATAAGAACAAAAAAACATTATACAACTAATACATTCCTAACTTTTCTCACAGTATATTATACAAGTATCTGAGATATATTATTCAGAATGATTCGTTGAACTTGCTTATCCCGATTTTTTTTAATTATACATGTACATATTTACTATTTATATGTTGTGAATTTTCAAGTACTTATAATTGAGAAACATATTATTTTCAAATACTTAGATATCGTCAACCATTTAAAGAGGAATATGCAATGGTGATACAAACTGCTTAACAATTAAAAAGTTTGGTTCTTATTAAGAAAAAATAAGCTTTTATTACCACAAGCCACTCATTATATAAAGTATGAAAACCCCTACCCTAATGTATACCTATAATAATTTTTTTTTTAAGAGTGTGTCGTTATTAAAAATGCACGATACCCTAATATAATCTAAAAATGGTCGTATAGCATTGTCTTGAGAATATTCTATAATAAATAATAAATATGACAACATCATTGAAAAGTTTTTTTTTATTTAACTCTTATTTAGAGTTTTGAGGTATTTATAATTTTAAACTTTTTTGTTCAAGTTTATTCCAAGTATTTTGAAGAAGAAAAAATTCACAGAAAGTTTCATCTCTGCTTGATTTTTTTAATTCAACCTGTGCTATTGCCCATTAAGTCGTCGTAATTTATTTTGTAAATACAACAGCCAATCATAACTTCATGATTTATTATAAACTACAAAATTTTGAATATGTAATGAAATAATAAACTGTATTATCTTATCTTCAGATAGGTAATTAGAATACTAAGTAAATTTAATATAATTGTACATTAATCCCTTAACGATTTGTATTTAATCATGAAAATATAACTTATTTGATGTAAATTTATTATAATATATGTACATTACAATTAATTTGATATAATTTGAAGGCATAAATTTACATTTTTAAATACTTACATATTTATTAGTATTTCTATATAATATTATTTTATAACTTCAACAAGAATCAGGTTACTGTACTTATTTACATTTTATACTCGATCCTTATGTTATTATAAAATCAGCATCGTTAAACCGTTAAATATTTTATTATTTATTAATTTTATTAATAGTATTTAATATTAGTACTATATAGATCTTTTATTAAATAAAGTATCTATATAATATCTCACCGTGGATGATATTGTTCATTCACCGGGTCTATAATTAATAGATTAATTATTTTATCTAAATTGCATTCATTTTATATTTTGAACCGAACTCAAAAGGTGTTGAAATTGTAATAACGTGGTTCGTCACAATTTTTGAGAAGTAAAATTACTTTAAGGTCAATAACACATACTCCCACATTTTATTGAAAACTGAACATCTTTGGTACTTTAAAAAGGTGCCGTAAGGTAAATGTTTGTTTTATCGTAGTCCGTAGGTACACACTATACAGTACACTTGGTTCTTGAAAAAGTTATGTATAACAATAGAAAATCTGGAGAAATAGATAGCAATACCATTATTTACTTCAAATATTGATTGATTATATTTTATTTTTCGATATATGAATAGACTATACTACTATAGAGTATAGGTATATGATTTTTAAATTCAAATCTTATTTTTTTGAGGGGAGGTGGTTTATTGAAACTCCAATAGTAGGTATACCTACATAATATAGATCTATTTATAAATTAAATTCAAAATAATAATAATTTTTATTCTATTTTGAATTATTTAAATATAAATATAACTAACTACCAACATTATATTTTGTCAAACCTATTGGAGAGTCCTTAACAATTTTTTTTACACAAGCCTTTTAAATATGTGACACATAATATGCCCCACATTAAAAGAAAAAATTTATATTATTTTTACCACAAATTACTTTTTTCATGTAACATGCAATTTTTGTTACGGCAAAAACATTAAGTACGTGTAGTGAATTCTTAAAACAACGTAACCTAAGTCGACAAAACTGTTTAAAAAAAATACGTATAGCTGACGGTGATTAATATGGTAAAGGCTTATTCGACAGGGAAGAATAGGCTTTGTTTCGACTGAAGTACGTGGCGTTGTGCCTTTTTTAATGAGAAATACGCGTCATTGAGTTTGAAAAGCCAGTAAGTTAATCTTCAAGGAAAACACACACGCTTGAGAATTTAAAAAAACACACACACATGTTTTTATTTTTATAGAACAAGACTGTGTATATCAATAAATTGTATAAGGAAAAAGTATAAAAATATTTTAAAATATAAAAAAAAAAAAACTAAAATAACAATTTCTCGACACAAAAAAATGTAAACGACAAAGTGATATTACATAATATTTGTATTGTTTATACCTATATGGTTATACACCATGTCGTTGATATTTTCATAACCGTTGTAAAGTTATACATAATAATATGCTGTGACAAGCACAAAACGTTAAGTCCAAATATACAGTGCGTTATAGTGTATAATACGCATATTAGATATTGTATACACTCACGTATCGCATATTAAATAAATATAACTTAAAATGAATGTTATCCTGATTATGTTTTTTTTTTTTTTTATTGGCTTAACATTAAGATTTGAAAATCTTTAGTTATTATTACATAATATAAAAATTAGTATTGAATGTAAAATATATTAATAAATTAATCCATAGTAGGTTTGTAAAAGTACATAATTTGATAAAAACAGAATATTGATCAGGATAAAATTATATATAATAATCTGTTGGATTGTTTTTTTTTTTTTTTAGCGAATACTGGTATATTTTTTGACTTTGAGCTGTAAAGTTTTTTAATTTAAAAGTTTACCTAAACAGAATTAAAATTAAATCCATATTTTAATTTTGACATTTTCTTCTTTTATATTACAAGGTTTTTCAACTATGTATGTTTCATTTATTATTTGTATTCAAATTTCAAATCTGGTTCACATAATGAATTCTTTAATATTATATGAGAATATTTTATTTTTCATGAAAAATCTTCAATATTTAGATAATTTTTAATATCCTACTAATATAATCTCTATATAATTAAATTTAACAATATGGACCTGAAATTAAATTTATTTTTCTATTTGGAATTCCAGTTATATTATACAGTAATGACTCTACAACGACTAAAAGAAAAAACAATTTTGAATGTTCTTAAATATATAATCATGATAACTTCAAAAATGCTGCAGATAATATAATATCTATTAATTATTACCAATTTTAAACCTAAATGGTTAAATGTAGTTTAATTTGATAACTATTTGTTTTTAATTGTATTAATTTAATGCATCAACACTCGTAATTAGACTTTATAATAAATATATATTTTTATTTTTATTTTTGCTTTCAAATAAATAGCTACAAATATTTAGTTTTTTTTATTTTGATGTCAGTTAAGACTTTTAAAATCAATAAACATTCTATATTTTCAATTTAGTATTGATTATAAAATATATATTGTGCTGTATAATTTATTACCTATTCGAGAAAATGATTTTTCTAATTAACTGATTACGATGATTGACCCATTTACAAATTATTATCATATCGTTTTTTATTTATTAATTAAAAATTAAAACGGGCCAATATTAATTATATAAAAGTGTCAAATTTTTATCAACAAAATAGTGTGTACAGTGAACGAGTATAATATTAAACCTATATTATTATTATTACTTATTGTCGTTCAAAAAAAAATATTTGTTTTATTAATTACATTATAGAAATTATAATATATATTTTAGTACCTATCTATCTTAATAGGTAATATGTTTGTTTATATTGTGGAAAAATCGATTATATGATGTATATACGTTGTTCCTACAGATTTTGCCTTTCATAGGAGAATACCAAATTAGAAGACATTATTTTGTGATGTGTCATGTGTTATGATTTAAAAAAAATATTTTTTATCAACAATCAATCATTACATGTTCAAAAGTGAAATTTCTACAAAACATATCGTAACATATATGATGTGTATTATACTGCAGACATAACATCACTCGATATTCTGGCTTTTTTTAGGTATAAAATTAATGGAGTGGAGTTACAATCCAAAAATATAAGAATATCGAGGCGAGGGATATACCGGCATCAATTTTATATATACATACATAATATGCATTATAATAATATTACATCTTATAATTTGAGGTTATTATTATATTATTATTAAATATCAAAAGTTGAAAAATTTTATGTTGCGTAAATGTGTTAAATATTATGTTTTTTTTTAAACAAATTATAAATAAATATCTTAGATAGTACATCCAAATATCTTGCAGTTACTGATATTTAACATTTAAAATGTCACAGTTGCGTTTCTATAATAGTTATAATTTGTAATTATTACTTTATTCTCCAAAAGATTTAGATGAGATGTATCCATAAAATAAACTGTAAAATATTTTTATTTTTAAAATCATTATTTGTCTTGATTACTTTAATTGTTTTTAAGGTTCCGGGTAAAAAGTTTTTCTTTACAATATACATTTTTTTAATGCTGGTAAAAACATTGGATTGTTTAGATCGTGTTGTACATCAAATGATAACCTTTGATAATGGCCTTTGGTTATTTTGAAAATAAACCTAACTAGCTTAAAATTGAATTGAGTTATTTATTAATTTTTTTTTAAGTAGATATATGAACTGAAAGAATTTTGGATTGTTTTACACTGACATTATTATGGCGGTATCTGATATAACTCCTGATAATTATATACAACACCAAAATTGATGAGTTAACATTGTTGAAGCAACATAATTGTAAATATGATATGGTTTTGGTAATTCTACTTCTTCGTAGATGCATAAATATAATTGGAAAACCAATGTAATTATTGACTTGTCGTACGTAATTAATATTGTTTTTATACCTATAACTCGTTATCATATAAACACGAAAAACTTTAGGACAAGCACATTAAATTAAATCATGACGGAGTATTATAACTATACTGCATTTTATAATTGTTTTATTTATTTCAAATGCAATACTATAATATGTTATGATATTTATTAAATTATAAATACCTGCACATATTATATAATATATTACAATATTATCGTCTTTAAATGCAATTGTATACCTAATAGCAATTAGTTGATCAAATAAACAACACTTAAATACTGACAAAGTATCGCACGCACGACGCACATTTATAATAATTATAAATTATTTATAGTTATTATAACTAGTCCGGAACAACGATATACACCTACTCGACATTTTGTGTATGGTCCCGAACTCTGTGAATTCTACATTGAAAAAAGCTGTAAGTTTATGTAAGACAAAAATACAATAGTTTTCGTTAAATGCCATTGTGTTTATAAGTCTTATTGGAAACCAATAGGTTTCTACTGAACTTTTGACTCCCACGCCCTGACCCCAATGAAATTCTTCTATATCAAAACGATCGTTTTATAAGTTTTCCAAAACTTTTATCGCAACTATACCAACTATATATATTATAGTCGGTACGTGCCAGTTTTAGTTTATAGTTGTAAATATATATGTGTGCATACGCCGGAAAAATATAACCGAAACGAGAAATTCTATAAAATAGGGCTGTGATTAATAATATTAATCATAATATGAACATTTATCAATAATCCGTGTGTGGTTTATGGACTCTGTATGGGCGAAGGCCGATTGAAAAACCACGTTAAATTTGACGTCCCATAACAAAGAACGGTAATAATTTTAACTTATTGATTAAAATTTATATTGTTCTATAGTATGCCCGCAAAAAGTAAAACATTATTCAGATTTAGATATCGTACGCGTAATCAATGTGGACAGTTGTTTTGGATTTAATTATAGAAAACTGTATTAATTGAATAATACGCATTGATCATACGAATAAAAAATATAATATAATATACGCAGTGCAGTACACTGTACTCGAATGCCAAGGTGATATTGTGTGGTGAAAATTGTACTTAAAAGGGGACCGTATGATGAGTAAATAGAAATACACACCTTAAAAACAGTAAATTGTGTGCCCCATGTAATATTTTATGCCTATAATAGATGGATTTCAAGTGCAGTCATTGGTTTGACGTATATAATATTTAATTTAATTTATTATTTTAAATTGAATGGTTTTTAGTGTTTTTACAGTTAAATTCTTTTGTGGTATAATAATAAATTGCGATAATAAAGTATAATAACGTTTTTGTTGGATCACCATTTAAACGTTTAACGTTCTACAGTTCTATTGTATCATCAAATTAGGGGCTTTTTTTTTTTATTCTCTTCCACAATTGAAAACTAACAAAGACTCTAGTAAAGATTTTTGTTTCAATATAATGTATTAGTTTTTAAACTTTTATGTGCATTTGCAGAGTAAGTACCTAAACATTGTTTATGGTATTTTCCCCGGAGCCAAATGGTTGCAAGAAGTTTACCTCTATAATGATATTTCAAGTGGTTTTTGTTTTTGTCATTTCCCCCAGAATGGACGTTGGGTACCTAACCTAACCTATCTAACTTGTGAAATAAGCAAAAAATCGTTCACTTGTCGTATTATGGTTGTTTATTACCTATATTACGTCCACGTTCTATATTACATATAATTAGAGGCATTTCATTCATGGACACAATTTTCAATTCAGACAACCATTGTGTCCCTAAATATTCGTTTTATCGATCCGATGTTCTTCTGGCACCAACTATTTATATTGATTGTATACTGAAATATTGACCTAATCAATACCATTATTAATATACTATCAACACAGCAGGAATTGTCAAAGAGAAAAAATATTAAGTACTCTAATTACATGGTTATTACTTATTACCATGATTGCGAATTAAGTGATTTTGCAAGATCGTCAAATTTAATTTTGAATATTTAAAATAAATTACATACAATAATTTGATTCAAGACATGACAATAAATACGACATTGTAGTTTGCATATTTTTACATAATATTACTTAGATGATAGTGCATACAAATGCATAATATTCAATAAATTAATTTTTCTTAAAAACCTTAATGATATACCTAATTATTTATTATCATAATATACCTACATATTTTACTTATATGTATTTTTAACGTTGTTACTATACGTATGGAAATATTTTTTTAGTTCTCAATTTATTTCACATAATTTGTGCGATTGTAAAATAATACGGAAACCGACGATCCGATTAGATACTTCCTATATAATATGTTATTATCATATGAGCGTTATGACATTATTGTTTACTTAACAGTAAAAAAGATCGATTTAAGTTTTTACACTTATTATGTCGAAGCCTTAACTAAAAATTTTCATCTTTTTCACATTTTTTGGATGACAATATATATTTTTGATTTCATATTCCTACGAAGAATATTTATTGGAGTATTTCGATACTTAAAAATCAAATTTCAATTTCGTATGTAATATAATTAGCTATAAGTATTTAGTATTTGAAGTTGTGTAAGTGGTGTAGGGTACAACAAGGGTAGGTCGTCGCAAATAGTTGGTCCACTATAATGCACATATAAACTTAAAATACTAATTATAACTATTACACTATATTCTTTCAAAATTAAGATTTTTTGTTCTGAAGTAGGTACTCACAAAAAATATTCTGCTTCGGTGTTTGAAAATATAAATGTAAGTTGATATTTAAAAAAAAAACTTGAAAAACGATGACGATAAATATTTAAAGTAACATAATTTGCCTTAACAATTCATTTGAAATTACATCAAGTCATCTAAAAATAAAATTTTCTAAAAACCTTAAACTTTTAAAAATAATGAGCTTATAGTATACACATAAACAAATCACCCACTTTGTATATTATATATAAACAAAAAAAATTATAATATTCAATACGCAAACACAAATGTACTCTTCTACTATTTCCTTTAGTTTAGTTTTACGACCGTCGTTCAATGTAAATGTTGAATAATACATAGACGAATAAAGTCGTTTGGTTTTTATCGATTCTTTTATATAAGTAATATTATTTATTATGATCCATATAATATTTATGACGTGCATTTATTAAATAATGTAATATATAAAAGAGTTTTTATTGTAATCATATTAAACTAAAATATTATCTATACGAACGACAAGGTTGTCGATCACGCGCACATGTGTTTACTTTTAGCAAGTGATATTTGACGAAGGTACCAAAATAATAATAACACCTTAGTAACATTCGTCAATCTATGGACGTTTTTGAAAAAAATAATACGGCTTAAACTGATTTCAGTATATTATTTTTCATCCAAATAATATTTTGGTGAAAGATTTTTTTTATTTCTGTTTTTCAACCCATTATTTTTTCTAAGAACTTTTTAAGTAAAAGAAATATATGTTCGAAAAGTGTCGAACACTACTTTCTAAAACCGGACATAGAAATCAGAAAGTACTTTTCAAAGCTATAATTTTCGATCTTCTCAAATGATTTTTCAAAAGTAAAAAATAACCTACCGACAATCGTCGAAAAATGTAGAAGAAATTTAAGCTAGCATGGTTTTGGCTCAGCGTCATTTATCGAATGATATGATTTATCATCACTTTTAAACCAACATCATTAGACACTGCTATCCTGAATCGAGGTGAAAGAAGCAATGATACGAGTTTCCAAGACCAACTGTACCGTGTTTAGTTTTTAACTCTTATATCCGTTGCAATATTTATTAATATTCCAATATAGTACCTAATGTAAAATAATTAGATTACCAATTATTGTATCTATACTACAAATCAGCTCGAACCAAAATTATTTGAGTTTAAATAACAATAACAAAACGAAATGCTCTCTACCTCCTCCTCACAATACAATATGTAAGAGTATAAAACATAATATAATATATATTTACTCCGAACAAAGAGATTTATTATCCATTGAATAATTGTATTGTTTTTATGAATTTTATTATATCGGGATGGTATATTATACAGTTTTAATTGAATGATGTGTATTGTCCCTTTGAAATTAAAATACTATTTTATTATTTTAATTAAAATTCCTCCGATCAAATAAATATTTGAAATCAAATGAAAACATTGATATTATATAATACATACACTTCATATGAAATACAATTCGATCATTTTTAGAAAGCTGATATTCATAACATTATAAGACATATTATAATAGGTTCTAAATATATATGGTTAACTTACAGTTTTAAATTTCTATACCTATACAGTATACATAAATATATTATGTATAATATATTATGATTAACGGAATATCACAAAAATTATTAGAGCATACAATTTTATTTTATACTTAAGGATGGTCAATTTTTTAATTATTGTTACCATAGGTTTTTAATATTATTACCAATATCGTATAGTTTTACATTTAGGTAATCTTCAATTTTTTTTTCTTCCGATTACAAAAAACCTTTGAGTTTAATCTTTAATGCGGTATATATCCTTTTCGTTGATATAGTATTTTTTTTTTAAATAATAATAACTAGGCACTCACTCGATCGATGCTGTTTGACATGGGTGCAGTATATAAGTCGTTGAGGATTTCTTTCTTTTTTTAATCTCATCAAAATGCATGTAAATTGTAAGTACAATAAAAACAAATCGCATATACATATAAATTATTATAAAATTGTTATTTTTTTTTGAACCAACTGAATCTGTTTTGGATAGTTAGATCCAATTTTTTTATCACAAAATAATCGACATGTTAACTATAAATCCGATCAACATTATAATTAAATTGTTATTTTATTCAGAAGTACTATATTTAAATTTTAACGGTAGAATTCCTATACGTATTTGACAAATTTCTATAACATCAAAGCACTAAATATTTTTTAATATATAAATTATATACACCCTAAACAATTTACTATAACATTAAACCATGGTGTAAGTTTTGTTTTTAATGAACTGAAAAAATACTTTCATGACAGTTTGAGAAAATTTGGTCGTTGACAACCAGACATTAAGTACACATTTCGCATATTATATCGATCTTCAGACACGTTCATTCCCTGGAATCTTCTAAGAAACTGAGCCACCTGCTGGTTGGTTCTCAATGGCACTAAACTAGCCTATAGGTAGTATAGTTGTTCACCAAACGCCATATTATATGCCCCGAATCATTTGTTTTATATCATTGGCCAAACAAGGGTCAGCAGTATTTTTTAATAAATATTTCTATTAATTTTAATTTATTTTGGAGTAGTTATAAACTATGATTCAATTTAATTCATCTCATTTTTTTTTTTTTTTTTTTTTTTTTATTGTATTGAGTTAGATTTGAAAAGTTTGATACATCACAATATAACGACAAGCTATCCACCTTTGTTGCAAAGTCAATTCAAGTTTCGGAAATGTTATAGAAAAGAAATAGTTGCTCTAATGAAGATAGAAAGTTTTTATTTATTAATTGAGAACAATGATACTGGTAGTCCTATATGGTAGTCCTATATCGGTCTTGTATGGAATAACTTAATAGTCTATTCAACAGACAACAGTAAAGTTAATTCATGTCTAAATTATGTTAGTCCCTATACCTGCATTTATAACGAATAAGTTGGCACCGATTCTAATACTAGAATAAAAACAAAGAAAATAACAAAAGTTCAGTATTCAAAAAGTTTTCTTTTTGTTACTTACAATAAAAGTTAATATTTCAAAATAATATTGCAATCGTATGAGTATAAAATAATCTTAAACGTTAAATAATAGTATTAATAAAAAAATATTAAAATATAACAGTTTTTTAATGTACTTAATGTATATTAAAGTTGCTGTACGAACAATTTACGATAAACTGTGTATTGATTGTTCGAGCCTTAGCTAATTAAATTTAATTTTTTTTAATTTTTAAGGACCTTCAAATAATTTATTTTATTTGGGTAAACATATGGTTAGTAATTTAAAACAAGCACATATTATAATTATAAACAATAGTTGGCATTGTATTTTAAGTTACACTATTGTACATTTTATTTGATTCAGAAAAATAAAAAAATATTATAAATTAAACAAATGTATATTAATCTATATAGAAGAAAGTAAGAATTATAAATATATTTTTTATAATAATATTTTAATAATAGTTTAGTAATATTATAATATGAATAATAATTAATGATAATACTCTGTGATAATCATAAAAAGTAGTAAATAATAATACTTAACAAATAAATAAAATAAATAATTATAACAAATTATAAATTTCGAAAAAGAAATCTAATAATAGTAAGTAACTAATTATAATTATAATTTAAATTAAATTTCAAAATAACCCTCTCTTCGAACATATCATCTAATAGCATGTTGGATTTTGGTAAATTGGTCATGGCTGCATATGAAAATAATCTTTCAACGGGAACTGACGACGGCAGTGGCGTATTATCGAGTAAAATTATTTCTTTGATTGGTGGATACTGCTGAAATATTAACAGGTCTTGAGACATGTTGTTGAAAAATTGTGTGACCTAAAATTTAAAATACGAATAATAATTGTATTACATATTGTAATTTATAATTAGGTATACTAATGTACCTGTATTTCCGTCGCTGATGTAGTAGTTCTAACTAATGGATAGAAGTAAAAAAAATCGGTGCTCATAATAATATGGGGGTTATATCCCCTCCTCTCGGAGACCAAATTTTGTACACAACACAATATGTTATAATAATATGAATATAATATGTGTATACTGAGTATTGTCTATTAAAAATGTTACTGCGTAAACTCAATATGACTATAGAAGAACAAAACCACAGAAAATATTATTTTCACTTTGGAGAACATCTAATGTTTCTGCTAAAGGACCAACGTAATTCAAATGTTCTTCTATATAAATCTACTCCGAATCTTCTGACGAACTATTCTTTAATAATGATAATAATCCTTGTATATCAAACATGACGTGGCGCACAAGTCACATTTTACGTATGTAGCAATTATTTTATTATTTTCCATTTTACACTTCATTTTAAAAAACTTACCATCTAAAACGGACATAGAATCCGTAATTTCATACACTTTACAGTATTATCAGTTGACTGTTTTGTTGAAATTATTGAATTTTCGTTACGTACATTCAAGGAATTAGTATTAAAACAAATTGATATTTTAGAATAAATTAAACATGACTGTCACACATTCATACATAGATATACAATGACATGTGGAACACTACGCTTATGTTGCACCTCGCCATTCGTGGAGCGTCAGAACAAGCATTATTATAAATAAGATAACAAAAATCAATACAACGTTTGATTAGTAAATTATTAAAAAGATTAATTATTAATTTAATATATTATAGCAGAATAATTAAAGCTTTTATAAATTTGAAGACAAAATAAGTTATTGTGCCTAACACTTAAAAAAGTTGAAACTATAGTACTGAAACTGGATTACTTACTAGGTACAATAATAACGTCTTCAATATTGCTAAATAGTTATTACTGAAGTACATATTATAACATACATATGTAGAATTGTATACATACTAGAAGAATAAAATTATGAGCATTGTATAATTTAATACATATTTTGTACTAGTATAATTATGTTTGAAAATTATTCAAATAGTTATGAAAAAATGATTTGAATAACTTTTTATTCGAATAATTTTCTAGATAAAGTTTTTTCCAATTCTGATTGTAATTGTAGAAATCTGAAACAGCACCAAGCGCACCTACACACTGATGTACCGACATTGCCTATACACCGCGCCAGCTAACGGATAGAAAATATAATTTCGTAAAAAATTATAATTTTAACATTGATTAATTATAATATTATTATATGCTAATAATTATTCATAAAAAGAGAAGAATTTTTTGTTATTATTCATTTATCTGAGTGGTTTTATTTGTTTTTAACAATAATATTATGTATAGGATTAGGTACCTATAACAAAAAAATATTAATATTTAATTGATAGTTTAATTTTCTAATCGAAAAATGTTGCACTTTTTTTATTTAAAAAAATAATGTATTCCAATTATATTTGATTGTTAATATAAAATGTTTGAATTTTTATGTAATAACCTCAAATAAGAATTTTGCTTTTGCTGTTTGACATGCACAGCGGCAATAATGAAAATCACGCGGTAATTTTAACTCTTGACCAAACGAGATGTATAACGTAAACTTGATTCACCGTCGTTAAGATTATTATTGTGTACGTAATAAAATTATATTATGTGCAACCAAAAAAATTATTGTCCAATATATTATAAAAAAAATATCAAATTAATATTATAATTATGTCTTAGTTATGAGTGTTTAATAAAAACAAAATTTAAATTTTTATAATCACTATTAAAACATTTTGAATTATTACCTTACACGGGTGAGAATATTTTTGATGAAACTGTCACCGACCGTGGAAAATTAATATCCCCGATTCGATCATTATAGGATTAACCAGCGGACAACTAAATCCGGTAAAATTTGTGCTGCCGTGGAACAAAAACTTATGCAACAATTTATGTCGATCGGATAATTATAATATTATTTGAAAACTATTAAATTAATGAATCTACATTTTACATTAGTACGTTACAACAATATTGTCTATAAATAACAAAAAATTATGATTTCGCACAGTTCATGTGAGAGCTTGATAGAAGCCTGTATAGTTATAATAGGTATTACATTGTCATTATTATTATTACGATCACGAACAAAATGCCCAAAGCTAGCTAATTCGTCTGATTTCTTAATCGATGTAAGATGAACTTGTGCATAATAAGTTCTAAAGCCTTAATATGATTTTGATAAGACGTCTGAACGTTTTCAGATAGGTTAAGACAGTTAAATACCACTTATTATGATGTTGGAATGGAAGATAATATTTTTATTTAACATGGATGATATTATAATTAAATTTTTAAATCTCAACACTTCCACGAAATATACTACTGAGAACTGAGCTAATTCCGTCTACTTTCCCAATGTCTATTTTTATGTTCAATTTATCGAACATTTATTTATTTATTTATTGTTGATGAATACTCGGCGTACATATTAATAACAGAGTATCAAACGGTTGACTTGAAAATGTTTACGGTTTGTGTAGTAATGTTCACAAGTAAATAATTACCATACAAAGTTATATCTGGTTATCTAAGTTATATTAATTAAAAACAAAACAATAGAAGTGTCAGAATAAAATATATTATGTACAATATATAAAACTATAAGGGTAAACAATTTTTTTTTATTAAATAGTTATCATTTAAAAATAACTGATATTATAATAGCTTCATACATTTTGTGAATTACTTTAAAAAATATACGCTCTTGTTTGCCTTAGTAATGGAATAAATAACGAAAGATCTACAGAGTGGGAAATACCATTGTTTGTTTCATATGACGTTATGTTAGTGGGAGAAAACTCTCGAAACAATTGAGGAGAAACTTTAAGAGAGGTGAACATTGCTTGTAGGAGAGAGTGCTTAGGATAAGAAGAAGTAAAAAGAAGTAAAATAGAGGAAATTGTGTACGATTTTGGAGAAAATAATCGTGACATTAATGGGGCATAGCATGTTTTGAAGACGAAGAAGGTGTAGTCTATGAAGTTATAGGTTCAACTGTTCAAATACTTAGGATCGGTATAGTATAATGGTGTTTTTGAGGATGACGTCAGAAATGGGATTATGTACTTATATAGGAGAAAGTGGAGAGAAGCGTCAGGTATTTTGTGTTACGGTTAGGTTGGTATGTTGAGGTTAAAAGATAGATTTTATAATAAAATAATATTATGGTATTGTAATAAAATATAATGAAAAATAATAATTAAAACATAGACGTTTATTATGTACTTCATAAACTATAAAGCCAATTTTTAAACGTTTTATTAAATTTAGTTGAAATGTTTAGAATCTATTATAATATGCGTATAGTGTAAACTTAATTAGCTCCAAGCACTGTAAATAGACTATAATATAATAGAAATGTATATCTTATAACAATTAAAATTTTATTATCACAATGTAAACTTTAATACAAGCCCTTTGTTAGATCACATCACTGGGATTTTTTTTATAACTTAAAAAAACAGTACCTATAATATTGTATAAATATTATTTAATATACTATTATCTATCTATTACAAATATATTATCAATATAATATAGATTATCTATCAGTAAGGACCGCGTACTGTGATAATTCAATTATAGATATTATATTTAATATTTATGAAGGGCCGGTTAGCTGTAAATTACACGGTACATACTTATATCGTTTCAAACAATATATTAATATTACTCTTAAAGTAAAAAAATACCCTTAATACCGTAACAAAATCCGCATTATTATTATGTAGGGACCTGTCTTCCTACATCGACTTTAAAATATTTCAAAATTATTTTAATGGAGACGCCAACGCGTATAGTAAAAACTACATACAGAATTTATGTACCTACTTATTACGATGTGTGAAATAACATAGTTTTGAACTATATAAGATGGTAAAATAATACTTTCCGGAGAACAGGTGTGTGAATAAGTAGGTACAATCATTATTTCACTATTTTTTTGGTATTCTCGGGGTTTGTTTTTTTGAAAAATAAAACTTTCACCTGCTGTGAAATATAACAACGGTGTGTTCGTGCGCGTTCGTGACCACCTATAGATGTTCAGGTCTTAATTTACGACCGAAAACAGGATGTTGAGTGTTTTGCAGCGTGTTCGTCTTAATTTATTATAAAACAGCATGTTTGGTGTCAGCGTTATTAAATGAAAGCTACGTCTCTTGCACACACACCTCACTGTCGGCTTCTGTGATGAAAATTTATACGAAACAGTTTGACATGATGAATATGACAACTAAGTAGTAGCACTTATAATGCTATTAAATCGTATATACTAGCTATCATTATCATGCAATATGAACTCGTTAAAGTTATTTTATTATGATATTGAACTGTCAGTTGAATTTCGTATATTTTAGTGATACTGTTCATAGTAGGTAGGTACCTCTAGTTATTGATGAAAAATATATCTACCTTTTTATAAATAATTTATTAGTTACTGAGATTTTTAAGAAATTAAAGCGTGGTGCAGAGCTGGTGTAAGTTATAAAAAAATTTTTTTATTGACTTACTAAAAATGTAGTTACAGTGATTCGCTACTTTTTTGAACCATTCTCTACGTTTATTTTTACTACCTGTAATACTCTAAAATTTATATAAAAAGTATGCACGTTAGGCAGGTAGATAAAATAACAAGGAGATACACAGTAATAAACTCGAGAACAAATATTCGGTCTCAGAATATTTTCCAACTGTTTTTTTTATCTAATAATTAAAAGCAAATGTTTGCATAGTTTACACTTTTTATTAGTAATATTATAGTATAATATAATATAATCATACATAAAATAATATCGAAATATGTTTTTAATTTTGATTTTCTAAAAAATAGAATTACATTATATTATAACGGCTTATCAACATAACTTAAAAATATTTAAGAAATATTACAGTGTATTTTAGTGCACTTTAAATTTTAATAACATATATTTAAGTTAGCATGAATACCTCTGTGATCTATCTACCTTATAATACGTTTACATAAATGGAAATTGCTATGAAAACAATAATATGTGTATTTAACAAATTTATTTGTCATAATATAATAAGGGTAATATTTATATAAGAAACATGTACGACAAAAATAATGCAAACATTTAATAAGTAGGATTAAAGGCATTACATAACTTTTATTTTTAGTAAATATAAAAGTGTTTTGTATGTCAGGTCACACCACATGGCTATTAAATTTCCTCCTACCTTTAGTTATGTGTGTGTTTGATTTTTTTTCATAATTTATTTTAGGCGTTTTAATAACGATGGCTCCTTTGAAGCGGATTACTTTTGCCGTTTATGTTGCTATAGTAACACAACATTCTGGGAGACCCGAGGTGCCAAGGTAGCTAGAACGATAAAAATAAAATAAAATACCTATAATAATAAAATTAAGTTAATTTATCGTGTCGTAATAATAATAATAAAAATTCTAATAATAATTAAAATGTCTTACATTTTATACTTGTAATGGTGTCTGGATACAAAAATGTAATACTAAGTATATTATTATACAGTTGTAGTAAGTATCCAATTTTTTTTTTTTTGCAAATTAATTAAACAATAAATATTATCAAAAAGGTGCTAACTATACCATGTGCACCTATATATCTCGTAAATAGGTATACTTAGACCGCTATAAAATATATACCTAGTATTATATTTACTATATGTTTAATGTTTATGTATGTATATATGCTTTGTTACATAGTATATATACTATATTGACATTTAACGACGAAAATATTGCGTGTAAATGGCGTTGCGTTTGACGTGCGTTTTTAAACATGAAAGTTCACATAGGTACTCCTTTGCAAAATGTGCATTGATCAATACGTTTATAGTAACAGCTAACAACCGAACACGTTTAGGCAATTTTTGCTCGTGTTTAATTTCCCAGTATTGGTAACATTTTGTAGAACACTTTAATTGATTTTTGTTTGTCGGTCTGTATGAGCATACAGTATAATGCAATATAATATTATAAATAATAATACGCCCATTTTAAATTATTTCCATCCAAACAATCAGGAACTTTTAAATGTAGTATAGTTGTAGCAAAACTTTTCTTTTTTTATTCTTAAACCATCACGGTCGTATTCTGTTCAAAAGTTCAATTTAAAAATAAAAGCATAAAAAATACTGGGGTTTGTTTGAAACATATTCGAAACAAGCCGCTAGTATTTACTGGGCCACGTCGTGGATATATAGTGGATTATAATAATATATTGTTTTGGTTTTCGACTAACTATATAGGGATGGAGAGCACATATAACTCCCAAGAAATGTTTATGCTGATTTTGCGTGAGTTTGGGATTATGCAGAGTATTAGATAATAAAGAGGTACTCGTATAATATATCATAGAAGTTTATGTTGTATATAAGCGGTATAGTTTGTTGGTACAACCATACTCTAACTTACCATATCAATGTGCACTAAACGCCGAATAAGATAATAATATTTTAAGTTCTTGCGTGACTGCTATTATATAGTCGAAGGTCAGTTATTATAATACATTTGATGATTTCTCCTCGGGTATGTATTCTTAAGACGTCCTGCAGGATACAACCAACTTTAGCTCCGAGATAACACTCAGAAATCATGTACGGTTTTCGCAAATCGTTTTAAATTTGTCTTCAACCTATGTATACACGGCAATGAGCCAAATAAAACCATAGCCCATAAGTTCATAACCTGGCCAGAAATTGGTTCCGTTTCGGCCGGTTTATAGTTATACTGCAGTACGTGTATTATTATTGTCATTTGATGGCCGCGTATCGATAAAAATCAAAAACTCCCTACGGAATTTTCTTCATGTTACAATACATACGTATTTTTATTATATTCACTGAACGCAAAGGAATTTCGCTCAGCACTTTTGACTGTGTATAACCCGTCATCGACACAATGCGTTTAAAAACGATACGAAAATAAATTAAGCCAACACAGTGTGTATAATATAAAGTCATCCATTATTATATGACCATACGAATATAAAGCGCATACAAGACGTTGAGAATAGTCCATTATAACCATAAAATAATATATACATGCAATATAACGGACGTTTTTACTATATATCCGTTGAAAAATACAATGTTATGTAAAACTGTAAAATATGAAGATTTTTCCGGGACTTTATATTGAGATTTTGTACATTATGCAAGATTTTCCATCATGATTTCTGAAACATTTAAAGGATAACATTAAAAAGAAATGTTAGAATAAAATTATATTCAAATAAATTGTAATATACATATTACATACACGCAGACCATTATAATAATAATATGTCATTCCATTCTGTAAGAAATATTTTCATACTCAAGAATTTTTTTTGAAGTCCACTATCGAAAATTTACATGTTTAGTTCTCATTTAAAATTATTCAATTTCCGAAATTTCTCAAAATTAAAATGTCTAAAATTTATCATAAACTATACTTAATTACGTTATACGTTTTTTATAACTTTTTGAATTTTAACTCTGGTTTAATGAGCTGTAAATTTCACGAAAAATGGAACAGTTCTTGCTTTGCGTGAAACAATAGAGAGCCCAAAGTCACCCCGGGACAAACGATCCACTGCAGTTTATTATACGAATAAGAAAAGAAAATCTTTTTTTTTGTTTTTTTTTTTCGTGACAAAAATATATAATTGTTTTGTTTTTATTTTCAACAGACACGAATGTCCATCATTTGTTATTCCTCTTCAGTCGTAATTGTAACATTGTTTCCTTGGTTTTATTATCGTGCATTATTTTTCGGGATGGAATTAAGATTATAAATTATTTCTTCGGCTTTAAAATGTTTAAAAGCCATACGATAAATAGAAATATAGTTGCGACGTCCTCCGTATCATGTATAATTTAATTGGTTTGAGTTTAATATTTTCAATCGTTCACAATTTTCTTTTTTGAAAATTTTCTTCCTTATCTTAACTTAAATCATTCAGAAGATTGCATACCTACATTATACAATATACACATTAGTAGATGATAGATGACAGGAATTATTTTATAATAATTAATGATAGTACCTACCTAGTGATGTTGCATACTATTATTTTATTCTTCGATTGGACTCATTGTCAGTCATTGGGGGGGGGGGGGCTTAAGAACTCTTAGCCCCACCACAAAAAACTTAGTTTTTAAAAATGATACATAATACTCTACATGTCTAAATTAAATTTACATTAAATTATTATTTTGGATTCTGATATATTAATTCTGCAATAATATTTATTTTTTTTTTTTATTTTTTTTTTTTTATTCTGTGTTTAGATATAATATGGGTTCAAAATATTTCTCTATATCTCATTTTAGATTACTTTAATTAATTAATTTATCGAAACTATTCAAAGTTTTTCCAAAATTTTTAAAAAACTGCTGAAAATTGGATTTTTTTTTTTTTTAAAGTCTGTTATGATAAATAATTAATCTCAAATATTAAAATTGATCTAAAATCATGCATTTTCCGAAACTCCAAAATTAAAATAATCTAAAGACTTGAAATTTTAACACATAGATATCAACAAATTTTATAGAAAATTCAAACATTAAACACATAAAAAAAATTATTATTGTTCGAGCCAATAGTTATGAAACTTAATACAAAAGTAGAGAACAATGTAATGAATCTTTGGATGAAAAAATTTTTTTTGGACTTTATTGAATTTTAAATTGACGATTCAAATTTTTAACTGAACTGGGCTTAATATATGTTAAGTCCAATTAAGTAATACATTATAGCATTCAGACAGATGGAAGTGTAAGGACGATACTCCATAGATCTGTTTGCTACCACATACTCGAGACTCCCTCAAATATTTTACATGATCTCTGCCTATGATTGGACTGCATTGTTTTTTTCAATAATACCAATGCATTATTGTACAAAAATGTTTAACAAAATAACAATTAACAATTCATATTTTAGCCAGGTACCTATAGCTAGATGACATTTGGGGCGGCGTATGGGTGCAATTTTCCTCCTGGATTGTTCGAGATGGGAAAACGATTATTTTGCCCCTACAAACAAAATAAGACAGGGTGTGAGCTGGTGAAAAAAAATTAATGGTTCATGACCATGGTAGTGTACCTATATTATATTCCAATACAATTTCGTTTTATCGATTCAAGTTTTTTTCAATTTTCATTAAGTACTTTTTTTTAAATACCTATTTAATTTCTGTACCACCTAATATGTTTGCCAAGTGCCACCTAGCTATGGCTAGGACAAAACAACTCAGGAATCTTCTTGAGGCATATGTATAGGTGAACAATATACAATATTATATAAGATAAACTTTTAACTTTCAAAAACCATAATTTGCATAGGGCTATGCAGTGAAACGGTTTCCCGGGAATATTCGTGTACCCCGCACGTATATAACCTTTTTACAATTCGTTCACGGTGGCAGTATATACATGTATTTTATGTAGATCGGTTTACGGTTACTCTATGAAACTTTGCTCGTGCGTATAGACATAGCTTAACGCACCCGCATATACCGCCAGTGAGAAAACGTCACCTGTTTTCCTTCAGGTAATTGAATTTTCTGGTTCGTTTTGTTTACGACTTAAATAAGGGTGTATCGTTGTATTGTTTGTTTTGCGAAAAAAATACTTACGCCCAATGGAAAAAACAATAACGCCAGTTCGACACAGATTTAAAACTATATCTTGTTTTGTTTCATGTATATTGGTAAATAAAAAAGTTACCGTTCCATATTTCTGTACATTATACGGGTGCGGCACAGTCACAAACTAACAATCTTGTGATAACAATTTTCGACATTTTCCTTTGCTTACACAATGCCGTCACAATAAACTTTTACCTACATGATAATAATTTGCATTTTAACCTTACGACTATAGGAACCCGTCATTATAAATTATATTAATTTTCTATTATACGCTCATGTCAATAAAATTCCACGAATACCGTTATAGTTTATTTTGTAAGCTGATACACCAAATACCTATGTAGGTACATGTTTATTGTATTTGACATTGTAAATTAATTAGTGACAACCCACAGTGGCCGATAAGGTGATAAAGTTATTTTCATTCAAAAGGAAATTCAATTATTAAGATAATTTAATGAATTTGTTTAAACGTAAAGGTAATATAGTTATTATATTGTGTAATAATATTATATTATATAAACTGAAAATATCATAATGATTATACTATGACGTTAGATTCGAATTCTCGTTAATAACAAAACAATTTGCTTTGTACTGGTATATGGTATGCACAAATGCATAGCGTACATGTAATATCGGCATATTATATTATATGTTTGCAATTTCTCGTTTAAATAATCAATAACAACGTTATTGACGTGTATTTTATGTTGATAATTGTAATAATAAAAAAAATTACTATTACAATAACTATGACGATAATAACAATTGGAAAAATTGGAAATTTAATATTTTCCATGCCTATAATATATACTATTTTATATTCTGAGTGATGAAGAAGGTTTTATTTCAACACGTTTCGGATATATTAATAAGAACTTTATTTGTTAAAGTTTCATACTATCAACTGCTGCACGCATCGTTGTATATTTTAAATTAGCTACGTGTATTTGTTGATTGCCTATGAAAGTATTTCTTCAATACGGTAAAAAATATGTTCAAGTAAGTATAGTATATCAACCGTATGTAACAAAATTTGAATAATCCGCGAGCTTCGTTAAGATATTTTGGTGGGCAATAATTTGTCATTGGTTTATAATTTAAACACACCACCGGGCGGATGCAACCCGCACAACTCTGCTGCATCATTCGGCCACGACGAATCGATGAAATTATTCAAATTGTTTTGAATTTTCTGTACCATTCGACTCTCAATTATATTTTGTCCAACATTATAACCTGCTAACCTGAATAAAATTATATAATGATATTATTCTCATGACAGAACCCAGCGGGTACCTACAACAAATGTGTATCGACCTATTTAAAGTCTGCACCGAGTGCAATAAGTTTTTACAACCATAATTGGGTTTGTGTTCATTACTAGGAATACTACTGTTGTAAAATTATTTATAACTGTAATGAAATGTTTTTTTGAAATACTAGCTAAGTTATTTTATTCCTTTTAAAAAATATTTTTCGTCAAACACTGATCAAAATATAATAACAGTTCAGTAATATTATATAATATTTATTTTGTTTTAATAATATTGAATGCATTTTTTTTTTAATTTTATTAAAATCTATATTTACTAATGACAATAAAATTGCGTTATTATGCACATTAAAAATTATAACAATAATTAAACAGTAAAAACCACTAGTCTCCGATACATTATATTATGTATTCAAATATTTGTTTTAAATACTTCTTAAATAATTGTAATCGAGTTTTCCTATGACAATCGTCAATCATATTATAATATAATATATTATGTGTGTTGTATAACCTATCGACTATATTATATTTTGTAGTATAATAATATCGACCTATACACTATTTAAATGGTACGCACCTGATAACATAAAAGCTTTTTAGTAAGGCATGTGTATTTATCAGAAAACACGTTCGGTCGTCAAAAATACGTTATAATAATATTATACCATTGATTATTCAAATACCGGTCGGAATATTATAATAAACGACGGTGACAATTTACTAAGAGGATATGTAAATAATTGTGAGTGGAATAAAAAAGAAACCAAACTCAGAGAATAAAATGGACAACTGGAAAAAAAATGAATACACTTTAAATAGAAAAGAAGATTTCATCCTCACTCGTCTAAAAATTGGTCGCACCCATTACGCAACTTGTGGAGAACAATATTAAACGCCAAGCAAGGCCTCGTTGAATATTCACATTCAGCAACTATCAGAAATCAAAACAACATTCTCGAATTCCTCCATCAATCACTAGAGCGCAAGAAGAGACAAAACTAATAGGTACTAAATTTAATACGCAAATACCAAAACTCATCAAATAATCTAATATAGATCATGCATAATATTGTAATAACAGCAAACATGTACATATATCACAGTATTGTATATGATTGTATTATATTATATACAGTAGGTCCCAAAAGTCCCGTATCACTCTTAGTATCTCCATGGGAAATCAATTTATTTAAATGCAGTTTTTTTGACCTGTAATGGGTATGAAAATTCTGATTGAATAGCATAAGATTTAATTTTTTTTTCAAAAATTAAAAAATTACCAAATTTTTTACGCAATAATTTTTTTTTAAATTTCCAAGATAGCCGTTATGTTGATCATATTTTTTAAAACAGTTTCAAAAAAATATTACAATTTAATGGAAATTGACCAACTTTGAGCTAGTTATTATTTTGAATTTGGTAAGGTCGTAAGAAACCATCTGCGTTCCTATTTTTATTAAAGCATTGCGAATCGTATTTTGCTAATTCCGTATGCATAAGTAAAATAACTATTAGGTATTCTTACAAATTCAAAATAATAACTAGGTCGATTTTCATTAAATTTTTATTTTTTGTTTTTATTTTTTTTAGAACTGTTTTAAAAAATATGATCAACAAAAGGCTATCTTGGAAATTTAAAAAACTTAATTGCATAAAAAAAATTTTGGTAATTTATTAAATCTTATTCTAATCAATCAGAATTTCTAAACTCATAACTATAAAAAAACTGCATTTAAATTTATTGATTTCTGCGGAGATACTAAGGGTATATAATACGTGACTTTTTGAGACAAGCTGTATATTAGTGTAAAAAATTCACAGCCACTGGCCAAGACAGCCTAGACGCTAAGATCTGTCCTAATAATAATAAAGTAAGGTACCTATAAATATAATATGTTTATATCATGTGCATTATTATAGTAGTCACCATCCTACCCCATCTATATAAAGCAAGTAAATAATACATATAGGGTGATTCAGCAAGCATGATCACCCCTTTTTTCTTTTAATTGTGTATTTATTCAATTTTAAAGTACCCTGATTAAAGACTGTATTTTTAAATGCATACATATTTAATTGAAAAATGTAAGTGATTGTTGAAAAATTTAGGTTAATCATCTAATAAAGTGTGTTTTTTTAAAATACCAAAAATCATAGTTTGAATTAATTTATTTTTAATTGTTAAAATGAGAATGGATTTGATTGGTGAATTACCCTTTATATATTATATATACAATAATTACAGTAGGTAAACTATTTCGTAACAAATACACACACACACATCAACTTCCGTGTGTGAATAATATTATATTTTTAGATTTGATAAACTTTTGTCAAACGCACTGAATGCGATCGAAATAAAATTTAAACAACAGAGCGCACGCTCCCATGGTATAAATCAGACAATTTATAATAATAGGTATCATTCGATATACGGTAAATGTAAAATGTATAGTGTTCACAGCATTTTACACGTGCCCAAATTGATTCGGAATTATAAGAAGGTACTTCAGTTGCTTTTACATTATTATTTATTAATATAATTTTATGTGTATAGAACAAAAGTCTTCGGAGAAGATTAACCCACCCCCCCTCTTCACAGCCTATGTCTGCTTGCCTGCTAAAAAACCGCATTAATTTATAAATCATTCATTACGAACGATTTATTTTGTACTTACGACACACAGTATTATACTCACTTAAAGTTGTAACGTTATAATATTATTACTATCTCGCAATACCTATAGGTACTATTAATTATTTCTCTCTTCCCGCCAATCATCAAAATGTACCTATTTACGATTTACCTATATATATAATGATGAACTATGTTCATAACACAGTCGTTAAACCGTATCCAATCTATAGCGGGAATCTATAATAAATGCTGCAAACAAATTGAAGTGTCTCATTTCTTTTTTACCTTAGCAGCGTCTCTGAGTGTACAGATAAAATCACATATGACAAATGTTGGGATTTTTATTATATGTCAACTTATCAGCCAATTCTCCCGACTGAATTTATTATATAAGCACACATACAATAAGTATTCTCAACAGCAGTGACTTTGTACATAAGAATGTGAGTGTAGTGAGGAGGCACTAAAGACTAAAACTGAATTTATTTTAAATATATGCATTATACAGGTCACAGGATGTTGTTTTTAACGGAACTTGGACGTGTTTTTCCATACATTT